>CM029382.1:17013944-17456444 GCA_017165825.1 Hepsetus odoe
AGAGAGAGAGAGAGAGAGAGAGAGAGAGAGAGAGAGAGAGACATTTTGCTGCACATATTTATGATTCTTCTCTTTACGCTTTCATGCTGTGCTTGAACAGGTGCAACAGAGGGAGGGATTATATGTGAAAACAAATCTAATTGGAAAATAAATCTTAGTCATTTCCAGCGCGTGTGATGCTGATTTTAGAGTGACTTGATAGTGAAGGTTTGTTTGTCCGTTTCTCTGTCAGACAGAAACATAAAGCTCCCGCAGCCCCCTGGCAAACACTGACACTTCAGTCTTTATAAATATAAACAGCAGTAGGTAGAGTCCCACATCTACACGTCAACAACACGAGCTCTGAGGCTGCACTCACACAGACACAGAGAAAACAAGCACACAACATTCAAAGAAAGAGAGAACAATACAAGAAGGAAAGAAAGAAAGAAAGAAAGAAAGAAAGAAAGAAAGAAAGAAAGAAAGAAAGAAAGAAAAAGAAAAAGAAAAAGAAAGTTTTGTTCATTTCGTGTGAGAAGCCTTTGGAGCTTCACCGGAGCCCTAAGTTAATAAAGTCAAGTGAGGTGTGTTACACCGGCCCCTCTAGAGAATAGACTACAGACTTAATCAGACTTAAACTCCACACACACACACACACACACACACACACACACCTGCACACACACACGCACACACACACACACACACACACACACACACACACACACGCACACACGCACACACGCACACACACACACACACACACACACACACACTACCCATTCCAGTCAAATTCACTTGCAATGAGACACTTCCTTAAGAAATGCCAAACCCCACACTCAGAATCACACTCAACACTCGATTAACACCAAACCCCACACTCAGAATCACACTCAACACTCAGTTCACACCAAACCCCACACTCAGAATCACACTCAACACTCGATTAACACCAAACCCCACACTCAGAATCACACTCAACACTTGACAAGAACCAACACGCAATTAACATCAAGTATTAAACCTCACTGCTACTTAGAATTAAACTCCACACCTAGTTTGCCTTAAACCCCACTATCAGTTAACCTCAAAGCTGATGTTCAGTTCAGCATCAACTTCAATGTCTTCAAGCATCAGACGCCACAATCATTATATGCAAAGCCCTCATTCAATTAACATCAAAGCTCATGTTCAGTAATCAGTACAGTTGTATTGCGGCTTACACATTAAACTATGTAAACATTCAGCAGCGTTTGCTTTGGGCAGAAGACCGGGCGGAATGACACAGTGGTGAGATAGGACAGGGAAGAGTTGGCAAGCGGTCAGGAAGAGAAAAATAAAGCTATTTCCCAATCAAATTCATGCCTGCAGTATTGTGCAATAAGCCCTTCATGGAGATAAACTGATGGGAAAATATTTCTGACTGGAAGCTTTCCTCACAAAAAATTTCAAACGGTTACATAACCTTTTACACAATGCCACGACAACAACTTTTCACCAAAGAGCCTTTAACCCTCGCAGTTATCTCTGACTGTCCCCTTCCGATTTAACCATGTTTTTCTCAGCATTTGTTGGAAACAAATGGAAATAAGTGGGATCCAAACCAGCTGAAACATATTTTAAATAGGTTATAAACAAACTGAATTAGACATATTCTACTAACTTACATCCTTAATTAATTAACTAATTAGTTAATTAATTAACTTTCATTACCTAATCACATTTGTAAAGTAAAACAAAACAAAAGCAAAAGCTACCAACTCGGGCTGTCCCCACCTTGATGGGTGTTCCTGTCATAGCATTTATTCACTTAGGAAGGGCAGTTGGCAAGCCTTCACTGTACATACTGTACCTAATAACTTGGCCAACTGCCCAGCCTGGAGTCCTGCCAGCTTTGTAATGTTGCAAGAAGCATAGGCTGATAAAGGCTGGAGGAAAAGAAGCATGGGAACAACTTGTTAGGGACTCCTAACCTGAACCGGTCTGATAAAAAGGCAGAGCTCTATCTTGAGTAAATACTTTATTGCACACATTAGGAGACAAAATCAACAGCTCTATAGGATATACCCACAAATACTATATGTTGGGAGTTGGCATTGGCATGGACCCAGGCATCACCCTTGAGGAGTGCTCACACAATCTTCATCAAAAGGACCAAAACACAATTTACAAAATAGTAAAACATATGGTAGGTGTTCATAAAACTTATTATCACAGTAAATGACAGAAAAGGAACAGACTTTCAGTTGGTCAAACATCACTCTGAAGAGAACTCGAGAAAAATCTCACTCTTTAAGTAAGGAGTTAGGAGTTAATAAAAAATCAATGCAAAAAGAAATAAGCTTAAGGAGGTGTGATCTGAGGATACTGAAAAAGAGCTGCAGGATTCACCAGAGAGGTGTCTTAATATCTTTAATATGAAGACCATTTAATATCTTTAATCACTGGAATACAGGATACACCTTCTAGACCAAAGTGAGAAATACCTGAGTGAGACAGCATGTGCATCCTCAGACGTAAGCTGTCCAAGAAGTGCTTTCCACAGAACTCACAGCCAAATGTCTTCATGTCACTGTGCAGTTTCCTGAGGGAAAAAAAATAAAGCAAACTATAAGGGGTGGATTAATGACAATTACAACAAACTTATAACTAAGTCACTAGGGATGCACTCTCAGTGCAAGTCCCAAGCCCGAATAAATGGGGAGGGTTTTGCAGGAAGGGCAATCGGTGTAAAACTTTTGCAAAATCTAATAAGCGGACAATCAAACAGACTTCCACACCGAATGGGCCGAGGCCTGGATTAACAGTGACTGCAACCAGCACTGTTTGCCAGCAGGGTGCTGGTGGAAATTGGGCTACTGTTGGCCAAATGAAGAAGAAGAAGAGGGGAAGGCATGTCCAGAGGGAGGAGGAGAGAAGGAAGTGGAGGAGAGTGGAAGTGAGGGTAGGAACTTTGAATGTTGGCAGCATGACTGGTAAAGGAAGAGAGTTAGCTGATGTGATGGAGAGAAGAAAGGTTAACATTTTTTGTGTGCAACAGACTAGATGGAAGGGTAGTAAAGCCAGGTGTACTGGAGGAGGGTTTAAATTATTTTACCATGGTATAGATGGAAGGAGGAATGGGGGAGGTGTTATCCTGAAGGAAGAGAATGTGGAGAGTGTTTTGGAGGTGAAGAGGGTGTCAGAGAGGGTGATGAGTTTGAAGCTGAAAACTGAAGGTATGATAATGAATGTTGTTAGTGCTTATGCCCCGCAAGAATCCTGGAGTGAGTTAGATTAAGTGATAGAGAGTGGCGACTGGTGCAGATTTTAATGGACAGGCAGGAGTTAACACGGGCACTGGGAAGTGTTGAAGAGCTACCAGATTGCTGGGAAACTACTGCAGAAGTGATAAGGCACACAACTAGAAATGTACTTGGTTTGACACGTGGAAGGAAGTAGGAGGATAAGGTAACCTGGTGGTGGAACCCAGAAGTTCAGGAGTGTTTACAGAAGGAGAGGGCAACAAAGAAGAAATGGGATAGTTAGAGACATGAAAAAAGTAGACAGGAGTACAAGGAGATGAACACAGGGTGAAGAAAGCAGTGTCGAAAGCTAAAGATTAGGTGTTTGGTGAATTGTATAAGAGGTTGGATAATAAGGAGAGAGAAAAGGACCTATACAGAATGAAGTGAGGATAGTGAACCAGAAAGTGCAGCCTATAAGCAGTATGCAATATGGCAGTAAGGGCAGCGACGAAGAATGGAAAGGACATTGGTCCAGATTATAAACCTGTGGAGGCATGCAGGTGTTTAGGAGAGATGGCAGTAAAGTTTCTAACCAGATTGTTTAACACAATCTTGGAACATGAGAGCATACCTGAGGAATTGTGGAGAACTAGTGAACTAGTACAGATTTTCTAGAATAAGGGTGACTGCAAAGCTGTAGCCAGAGCATGACGTTATGGGAAAGAGCAGTGGAAACTAGGTTTAGAAAGGAGGTGATGAGGGTGTTAATGGAGAAGTATGGAGAAGGTCAGAAGGAGTTGCATTGTGGCTTTGTGGACTTGGAGAAAGCATATGACTCAGTGCCTAGAGAGGAGTAGAGATGTATGTCAGAGTGGCTGGAATGGGTGGAGATGAATGGCAGGAATGATCTGTGACAGATGGGTACCAGCAAGAGTGAAAGAAAGCGTTTACAGGATGGTATTGAGACCATATATACAATACAAATTAGATACTGGTGCTGAGGAATAGACAGGAAGCGGAGTTAAAGAGTTAAAGATTCTACGATTTTCTTTGGGAGTGACGAGGATGGACAGGATTAGAATGAATCCTATTATATTATAGGGACAACTCAGGTTGGACAATTTGGAGACAAAGTTAATGATGCAAGGTTGCTGTGGTTTGGACATGTCCACAGGAGAGGGAAAGAGGAAGCCCAAAGAGGAGGTTTATTGATGCGGTGAGAAGACAACATGCAGGCAGCTGGTTTGAAGGAGGAAGATTCAGAGGACAGGAAGAAATGGAGATGGATGATTCGCTGCGCTGACCCCTATCAGGAACAGATGAAAGACGAAGAAGACAGCAAACTTGCATTAGTGGACATCTGCACTCATTGTAGCATTCTGGTAAGGTTCCTACTTTAGAACAACATGAAACATTTGTGGCACATGTATAACTCATAACTCCTGTACAACTGTTTATGAATTATGTTAACAGGCCTAACAATGACTGCAGTTGTTCATACTACATACACACTAAACTATATATGACTAAAGTAAGCCATATATACAGTTATAATTATTTTATCAAAGTCTGAAGAGGAAGTTGACCCATTTCCTGCATTATTTATTTTACTGAGATATAAACAGTGACATGTAGAGGGATTTCATTTGATGGTGAACTGTAGAGAAACTCACTGCTACAGTGGTGGTTACAGTAACCAGAGATCACGGTATAGCCAATGAAAATAAAGCCACTTAGTTAATAGCCAAAATAACCAGTGAACTGACGCGCATCCTCTTAGCATTTATGAGTAAAGTGGATGACAGTAAAACAGTTGGATTTTTTCCTTCCCTTTAACCAGTTTTTATTAATCCTTAAATACTGACTTAAAACATTTTCGGAAAATTCAGTATATCTCACATATGGAACCACAGCAGAGCTCAGAGGAAAAAAAGACTAAAAGGTAAAACAGGGAAAATTAACGAAACTGCATTGTGGTTAATGAGTTTCCCCACAAACCACAACATTTACAAATAGCTTTTCCATGGAGCGTTTTCAGCCTGATACTAGACCCTTTTAAACTGTAGGAAATGGAGCGTCAACGCTTGCCGTAATCGGCAGAACAGCAAATTGAGACTCAAATTTCCTTGTAATTTAGTATGTTTACAGTAGATCCCTGGGTAATTGGCTTCTTGTTGCAAAAGCAGAGTGAAATGCACTCATGTCTCACAGGAGAGGACGCTTTGCTGGCAAATGAAAAAAACTGAACTAATTCTAATAAAAGTACCCATAGGTCATCATAGGTACTATGATAATAGGCACAATTTTTCTGACAGAGTTCATATGTATCACTTGATGAAACAAGGCCAAATAACACCTACATCATTTTGAAGATTTCTAGGAATTTCTGACCAGATCAGAAAATCAGAAAAGAAAACACATTTCTAACTTGACGCTGCCCTCCATAAACTTCTATTTCAATGCAGAAATGGAACAAACATGAGCCACAGACACATGTCCCTTCAAGACTAACTCTGCAGTCTAATAAAGTATTTACCAGCCAGACAGTGTGACCTGATGGTTTGAGAGAAAACACTTACAGGCAAAGATTTATCAAAAATTAAACACAAGCTTCAGAGTGAGTACACAGAGTGCCTGGACAAATATGTACAGTCCATTTCGATGGAGTGGCTACAGCCCAGGCGAAATCGTTACGAAAACATTATCAAGTCTGAATCTGACTCGTCCGTTTCCTTTGTCCCCTTATCTGGCCCCCCTTTTTTGTTCTAAATATTTGCTTTAAATCGAATGTGTTTAGCGCCGCTGAAATTTCCTGGCAGTATAGTCTGTTTATTTGAGTCATGCTGTACATATCAATGACTTGCCACCCCCACCCCTCCTCATCCTTCCACCAGCCCTTTCATATGAATTCCAGCCACACACCCAGACACACAGCAGGCGCGTGCGGCGCATATACGAGCAGCAGGCTGTGCCCAGCTCAGCCGTAACCTTTATTCCTGCTATAGAGCCCTTAATTATTACTGCCCTACAATCAGAAGCCCCGGCCCGCCAGCACACATGCACGGCACGTAGGAACGTGACAAAATTCTCTGTGCTTTCAGAAGAGGCTTATGGGCTAAGGCTCAACCAGGAATGGTTTTGACAATGACAAAAGGATTCAAAGCAATTAACAAGAATCAGTTACGCATAATAAAGAAAAATCTTCTTATGAAATGAAAAGCAGTTTTGGGAACATTCACTTCTTAAAAATAAATATTCAGAAATAGTGCTCAACTTGCCCTAACCATTCTAGAAATAACCTTAACTGATCAATGTTCTGCCCACAAATACATTCTTTAGTAACGACTACTTCATAGACTGTATGAGTTTCCAGAATGTTAGCCCAAGCAAAAGTCCCATGGATTTCCAATGGATTTCTCAAAATGATGAATTAGTTTTTGGTAAAATACATAAATGAAGAGTCATAAAATGAAAGTGCTTGTCATTGAAAGGGATTTTGGCCAGCTTGTTTAGTGTCAGCCACTTAGATGGCTCCAACAGCTGTGCCCAGCTCAAATATTCCCTCCTCTAACACATCTGATCCCGCTCAAGAAGGGTTCTGAAACAAGCTGATGAGCTGGATCAGGTTTGTTGAATTAAGGAACCAGTAACCATGCAGTGCTGTAGGGCACAAGCAGTAAGATTAAGAAACTCTAATGTAGATGGTTAACTTCGGCTGATAACTGATTCTACTGAGATGCAATCATTTAATTAGTACATTTAAACTGCTGCTCTTTTGTGCATGTTTTTATTATTATTGTTATTCATTCATTCATTTAGTATCTCAACTGCTTATCTTGAGTAGAGTCGGGTGGTGTTGGAGTCTATCCTAGCGTTCATAGGGCATAAAGATAAACACCTTGGAAAGGTTGCCAGTCCTTCATGGTTTTATGTTTTTATGGATAGTTCAAAAATCCAAAAACAAAAATACTGCATTTAATTACAGGCTACGCAAACAGAACATCACCCACACTTATCATTAAGTCAGGAGTCTGTTGTAGGCAAAGTTGGCCTCAACTACCCACATTTTGTCAAATACATTTTTGTTCTTTGCAACGTGTAAAGTCCACACTTTCATTGTGCATCTTCATATATGTGGCAAGTTGGGTCTTGCTGATTTGTATTTGAGTTTGTATTCATCAATGCTGTAAATGTTTGCTATGATGTCAGGGGTTGTATATTATGAAAATAATGATGACAAATGATTGGTTTGGGTCATGTGACTCATAACCTGCATGTATATGCTGCTCGTGTGTGTGGGGAGGCATTTCACAGTCCAGGAACATCTGCTGTGTCATCCCTCCCAGCAGCCACAACACAAGAGTCTGAAGCAGTTTGTCTGACTGAACCCCGCCACCCATAAACAATCTCCACTCAACCGCAGAGAGCACAGCCGAGCTGGCCCAGCAGTCAGATGCTTAAAAAAAAAACAGCAAAAAACACCCGGCACTGAATCCAAGGTTCCGCTTTAGCAAAAGACACCTAATGCCAAAGGACAGCTGATCAAAGGAGCTAAAAAATACCTGGTGAACAAAATCCCGTAAAGAAATCAATACTTTTTTACACGTTTCACACAATGGAGGTTATTGTAATAAAAAAAAAAGCTGCCCTGTAAAGACATTAAACCACATGACAGCTAGGCCCTCGCTTAGAGAGAATCCACAATAGAGGTCCAGCTGTAGATCCATGAGCACTGGCAACAAAAAACATTTAGCTTATATACTAAAAAAACATCCACAGGAGTAAACGTTGGAGGGAGAATACAAATCTTATGAAAACACACGGTGCCGGCCATTCGTTCAATCATCTGGTGGAAAAAAACAATTCCGGCTGGAAACAAATGTGAAAAGATAATGGTCCATTAGTCTCTACGGGCCGTGTGTTACACATTCCCATTAAAATGCAGACATTAAAATGTCGACTTTCTCTAAGGAGACAAATCGTCGAGCTGTCTGCTCAAGACAGGGCCGAGTGCTTGTGTTTTCTAGAGTGGGCCACTGGAAATGGCTTTGATTAATGGCAGGCCAAGCCTGAGCTGCTGGAGTACCTTCCCCACCAAGAGAGCAATTCAGGAACTGATGTGTGCTGAGGGATACTAGAGCGCTGCTGAATTACCAATGAGTGAGGCTGAAGAGAGGCATTTCCCACAATAGGGAGAGAACAGCTGGAAACATGAATGAAGCCACCACTGACCTTGTTGCTGCCACTTACACACAGCAAACAACTTGCAGTGGAAAAATGAATATGGCCCCTCACATTGGTGTTGGATGTACCCTCAAATCAATTTGTCACATATAACTAATGGGTTTTGGGTTTTGACCTGAGTCGAGGAGAACATCTTCTAAAGGAGGACTGTAGAGGAGAAGCTTCAGTTAACACATTTAGCAATAAAATAATGCTGCTGCATATAACACTTTTTATTATTTGAAAACATGCTTTTTTTGTTATGTTTAAAGAACGGATATGTTCCAAAAGTACTTCTACGTTCATGTTTGATTGTTCTAAGTTTGATAGCATTTATTTACCAGAATTAACTCACTAGCCACCTAGTTAGCTTCCTGGAAGTTAGCTCTACCTAGATAAGCACCACAACTGCTACTTTTGCAATGCCATGAATGTCTGAATGTCTTTTGCATCAGTTTCCAGAAACTCATACTGGAATACAATCCACTCTTTGATGAAAGGATGGAGAAATATCATGTCCATCTAGATGAGGGTGAGCTCTTCTAGACCCCCTGCAACAGTTGGCTGTGGCATCTTCTTGGATTGAAATCCTGAAGCCAAACTCTTGGACACAGACAGCTCTTGAAAGACTCTTGGGAGCTCTTTTAATATCCATTAAAATTAAGAAAGAGAAGAAATTACATTTTCAGAATTTGTTCTTCTGACAGACATGATAAGGACTAAATAAATCACAATACTGAGGCTTCTGCAACAAGGTTAAGCCGTATGTTGGTTGGCAGTGCTGTATGTTGGTTGGCAGTTACTGTCCAATCAATTATACATAGGTCTCATTAAAACTTAAATAAATTAAGAAATTTGTCTGGCAAGCACTCTTATCTAAAGTCATCATTAACCACTCTGCTACCAAAGTTCCCAGAGCAGACTGATGTTTTCTTCTCCAGCAGAGAGGATTTTCCTGCAGTTTATCTCTGTGCTAGATGCTCAGTGACCTGAAGGCATTGTGAGAGTGAAACCAGTTTCATAAGGACACTACTGAGCACTCCCACACAGAGAAAAACCCACTGAGGGTCTGAGCAATCTTCAGGGTCTAGTGTGGCTTCTCTTTTGCAATTTCTCAGAACGCCCTTCCGAACCCTTCAAATGTCAGAAGGAGTAGGAACAGTGAAGTTGAAATGTGTCCAATTTCTTTACCATCCTCTGCAATTTTACTACACTTTTACAATTCTTCTTTCGGGTGCTGCCATTAGGGCTCGCCACAGCAGATCAACCGCCTCCATTTCTTCCTGTCCTCTGCATCTACCAGCTTCAAACCAACTGCCTGCATGTCCTCTCTCACAACATCCATAAACCTCATAAATCTCTTTGGTCTTCCTCTTTTCCTCTTACCTGGCAGCTCCATCTTCAACATCCTCCTCCCAATATAATCCTTGTCTCTCCTCTGGGCATGTCTAAACCAATGCAACTTTGCTTCTCTAACTTTGTCTCTAAAACGTCTAACCTGAGCTGTCCCTCTAATATACTAATTTCTAATCCTGTCCATCCACGTCGCATCCAATGAAAATCCTAGCGTCTTTAATTCCAGCACCTCCAACTCCGCCTCTTATCTTTTCTGATGGTCTCCAATCTGTATAGCATATCTGGTCTCACTACCATCCTGTAAACCTTACTCTTGCTGGTACCTGTCAGTCATAGATCATTCCTGCCATTCATCTCTACCCATTCCAACCTACCTGAACTCTCTTCTTCACCTCTCTTCCACATTCCCTGTTACTGTGAACTGTTGATGCCAAATATTTAAATTCCTTTACCTTTTTCACCTCTTCTCCCTGCTTCCTAGTCACTCCACTTCCCTCCCTTTCATTCACACTCACGAATTTTGTCTTTGTCCTGCTCACTTTCATTCCTCTCCTCTCATATCTCCATCTCTCCAGCTTCTCCTTAAGCTGCTCCCTACTCTCACTACAGATCATAATATCATCAGCAAACATCACCCTCCAGGGAGACTCCTGTCTAACCTCGAACGTCAACCTGTCCATTACTACTGCAAACAAGAATGGGCTCAGCAATGATGTATTCCCACCTTTACTTTAAATGCTTTCATCACTCCTACTGTAGATCTCACCACTGCCACACTGCCCTCATACACATCCTGCACTTCTCTCACATACTTCTCTGCCACTCCTGACTTTCTCATACAAAACCACAACTCCTCTCTAGGCACCCTGTCATATACTTTCTCCAGTCCACAAAGGCACAATGTAACTCCTTCTGACCTTCTCTGTACTTCTCCATCAACACCCTCAGAGCAAACTTTGCATCTGTAGTGCTCTATCTCCACATAAAAACATATACTACAGTTTTACATTTCTTTTACTCATTATAGTATATCAATTCTATTATTTATAAATAAAGGCCTAAATATGTTTTCTTTGCACCTTTTTCACAGGCCTTGTGGTCTATTTAATTTAGTGGTTTATTTGGATCCCATTATGTGAAAATGCCAACAGCAAGTCTTGAGGTTCAGCTCAAAATTGTAAAAAAAAAAAGAAAGAAAAAAAAAGTAGTAATTGAACCTTTAATCACTCAATCAACCAATGGACCATTAAGCAATCTCAGACTTTCCTAGTCTTGGTATCATGATGATATAATGATGCCGTCAGAGCAGGGGCTTCCCTCTCTACCTTCAAGGAACTCTTGAAGACACATCTCTTCCAAGGACATGTCCTTATTTACCATTTCACCTGTTCATGTAATATGCTGTTACATTGTTTATGACTTAGTGCTCATTTCTCAGCATTTTCTGCACTGTATAATGAATGTTTTTCCATAACTTGTGAGTGGCCTTGGATGAAAATGTCTGCTAAATGAGTAAATGCGAATGTAATTTAATTGAAAAAGAACCACTGTGACACAGACAACTACAAGATGCTATAAGACAATCAGTGCACTATTGCCAAGTATCACTTTGTAAAACCTATGTTTACCCCCCCATTAGCATCTCAGACACTTTCACAATAATTCCAAGCCTTAAAAACAGCTTTCACTGTCAAAAAAAGAAGCAAGTCACCAAAACGGCTATACAGATGAATGCCCATGCTGATAAACACATAATAGGCCTGCATCTACCTGGATAAGCGTTACAGATTGGTATTTATTTCTCCAGGATTACAAATGCAGTTTAAGGAATAAAATGCATTGTGATTCTGACATCATGGCATGGTCATTCAGACAAGGTGCAGGTCTTGCGAGAATGTCCTGCTCTAAAGAAAAAATGTCAGCAACCACCTTTGACTGATTTGGGAATAACCTCAATAATAGTTGCTTTGAGGGATTTGTAGTGACCCACCTTGGCACAGTGGGGAAACTGAGGTTGTGGGTATTTATGGCATTCTTGTGTTCCACCAGGTGACCCTTGAGCATCCAATATAAAATCTGCCACAGTCAGTTCTGTTCCATTTACAACAAAAGACTGCATTGTAGATTCTAAACTGATGTCCCTAAAGATATCTGCAAAGCAGAAAGATCAAGCGACTGTAACAAATAATGAAGTGTTTCCACTCAAGAGTCTAATCTTGAGAGTTCTTGATGTATGTCAATAAAATCAATAAGGCCTAACTAGATAATGACCTAAATCCATGAGATATGCAGAAATAGGAGTGTGAATGTGGAGACCATGTACACAGCTATTTCCCTTCACACACTACACTTTAAAGCCTGTGCAACTGAAGATTTAGATACATTTTACACAATAATGTACACTTCTGTTAATTTTCACACTTCTGTTTTAAAGAACTTTCTAAAATTCACAATTATGTTCAACTGAAAATTAAAAGTAAATTAATAAGTGCAAAGATTTTAAGCACCACTTTTGGAAAGATGTGAGTCTGGTAGACCTCTAGCACACAAAAAACAAGGCTATACAATTACCACACTGAAATGAAAGAGTTTGATCAGAGAGTTGGCCTTCAGCCCCACCTTCACATTCCATCTACAACCAACAGTGCTAATAAGACATTCCTATAGAAAGAACCGTGCTGATTTCTCTTTTAGGAACCTTCAAGGTAAGGTGTGTCTTATACCAAGCTTTCACTAACACAGTGAATGAAGCTTTAACTAATTTAAATGAATCAGTACATGTCAAGTGCTGTCACAGAGTCAGTAAACAACAAAAGGTGTGCCACGTAAAGGAAAAAGCATTATAAATATTAAAGTATATTAGTGTGAAAAGACTCCATGTCATTTTGTGGAATATCTATAACTGTTTTTTTTTTATTAAAAGCACTTCGTCTGCTCTTACTAACACTCAAACATCAGAAAAAATCTGTATGTTATATCAGATATGAGCAACATAATATATGTTTATCATTGTGAATATGGCGGAAATCATCAGCCCTTAAAAAACGTTAAAATGTTGACCATCTACATCAACGTCTCATTACAAACAAAGCAGAACAGAGCAGTGCAGAGCAGTTAAAGCGATATGACAAATACTGTAAAGTGTATCATTAAAATGTGTTTATTTTACACAATAATTTGATAGAATATTTTTAGCTGCCCCTTTGTAAAATATGTATTGTACTGAATTTTAAAACTGCATTGTAATTGTAGCGTTCTGATGGTATGTTCAGGATAGATTACTAACCCTTCTATGAAAGCTATATCTAATGTCCGGGAGACCCAGCTGTATCAAACCTTTGTAATGTGCTCTATGATTTATATCACATTATGAGATATTTGTCACTGAGAGAGCTATTTATGAACTGTGGCCCAATCACTACTTGAGGTTGTAATTCCTACCAAACAAACAGCTCCCAGTGCTCCACAAAGACACATACACACACACACACACACACACAAACACACACATAACCACACATGCACACACACTTGAGCACACAAAAGAGGGTCTGAACACAAGGGACAATTCAAGAAAGAAGAGAAAAACCACCCGAGGAGGGCCAGAGGTCAGTGGTTTGACCTAACCCTAAAGGAGTTGACCTGTAAAGCTGAGATAAGGGCTGAAAGCATCCTGTGTTTGACTGATAGTATGCTCGGGGGGGAAAAAAGATACAGCAGGACTTAAAGTCTTGACCAACAGGATTCCTGAGCTTCTTATAGATGACAGAGGTTTAAAGATCATTCAATGGCCATAGTCTCTGGACAGGCTGGGGCCATACTACTAATGAAGCATGACAAAGCAAATCCTCCCCTCCACAGTTTTTTACAGAGCACGTCTCTTTAGAGAACCAGTTACCCATTAAAGACTAATTTGATGACATACTGTTTGGCCTAAACATTGACATACTTTTTCCTATGTTACCAATCAGACCTGCACAATATCAGCAATATCAAATTCATTTGTATATCTAACTTCCCATTAATTCAACTGGTAATAAAATATTACTTTTTTAAAGGAAAAATGTCCATTACACTGATAGCAGACCCAAACACAACTCTACTGGGTTATGGTTAGTAGTGTCACTTATGAGACCAAGCCAACGATGAACTAAACTCATCCATTTCCACCACACATGTCACTTGTCAACAACTATTAAATAAACAATTGAAAAAAATCAAGATAACATCTAGAATCTGCTCCTGCAGTCCAAATAATTTATTACACTCAATGACATCAATCATGCTGCTCCAAAAGCACCCCTGGGCAGGATTCCTAACACCATTTAGAAGGACGTTAATGAGACTGGAAGTTCCAGATAAGAACGACAGTAAAATAATAGAATTTCTTATTGGCAGTCTAGTGTTGGATAAACAAACAAATGAACATTACTCAAGTGAATAAACCTTACTAAGACCGACTACAAAATCAGCTAAAGAGAAAAATTAAAAAAAGGTGAATGCATCACGTTGCCTTGATATCTGGAGATCAATCAGCACGTTTTACAGTGTACCATATCTTTCATGCTGTATTTATCTCATTTTTCAGAAAGGAATCAGCTTTGCGATGTGATTTCAGTCGAGCATTTTACTCTTAATAACACACAAAACCCAAATGACAAAACACACGATACAGCGCTTTCTGTAGTGTATTTCGTTTAGCAGCTAGAGCCTTGGTTTAGAGTGTGCTGTTCTAGGTCATCGAGCAAGAAGTTGAGTAAACAAAAGAATGAAAAGAAAGCAGCAGTTGAGGACACAATAGAGGACCTCTAAAGCCCCTCGGGGCACTGAGGACACTGGTATGTTTCCCAGCTTTAAGAATGACCAGCAGCAGCTGGAAAAGAGGTTCCATTAAACAGCAATCAGTTTGTAAAACGAACCTATGCTGTAACCTACACACCATAAAGGGCCACTTAGAGCGATGCCGTAAAAGAACCTTACAATTCATTCACTTTTTTGGAAAAATAACCTGTGATTTTTGAAAGGAACTATATATAATGTAAAAGTTCTACACCAATCTAAGTGGTTTTTTCCCCAAACACATTATATCTCAGACAAGTCATTTTATTTCTTAGAGTTATCTTAAAGTGTTTTCCTATCAAATGAACAACTCACTCTCTCGCTCTCTCTCTCTCTCTCTCTCTCTCTCTCTCTCTCTCTCTCTCTCTCTCTCTCTCAGTCTGTAGCCCTGCCTCATTCGCTCCTTGACAATAGATGTAATTAGAGGCTCTGTAAGCAGAAGCCAGTGGAGGGCTCCAAGATTTCCCACTTGCAGGGATTCCTGGGCTCTTCAGCTGTGTTCCCAGAAAGCCCTTACACACACTCCACTCATCCACCTGGCCACCTGCCGTGCATTGTGAGTACACATCAGCACTGCATCAAATCCAGAGAGTGCAGAGAAGAAGACTGCAGACCCACCTCAGGACACAGACAACATGCACAGCGGGACTGGAAGCACAACTTGATCCTACATTTCCACAGAGTTTGCTTGGTTTTAACCCTTTGCCTTACTCACACTTGCTGAGGGATTCTATTCCTCTGCTGTGCTCAGCACAACATCAACTTTGAGGACTCCACTGTTTTTTAGTCTGAACAAAATCTGGAAAAATTATTGTTCAGGAAAAAAGAAAAAAAGAATGTATTCATAAGTCATTTTTTGAATCATTTTACAGGCCATTGTTTTCACACAATGTAAATGTCAGCATGTCGCTTCAAATTATATCAAAAACCACAAAACACACATAATTGGATGCAATGTGTATTCATCACCATGTTGGACTAGGTGGGGGCAAGATTTATTTTTTTTATAAAAAGAATGGAAAAAGATGTCAGGGAACATTCTTAGAGGGGAATGGATTGTTGCTGAAGGTTGGAACATGCAGGCGCTTGGCTTTATTAATGAATGCGTTGTTGTGCGTGTAGTTACTGAATAATAAGTGTTAGAAAGTGGACACATGAAGAATCTCAAGAGGTGATCACACTAAGGTGCTGATCACTCTGTTGAGATTGCTGTTTCTGGCTCCTTTGTAATACCTGCCTGTAAAACACCGGAGCCCCTATAAAAGACCTTGAGTTGAAAATTTACGTTCGCTGCCTTTTACAAGCTAAACTTTTATGAGTTGGAGGTCCCTGTGGAATGGGGCAAAAGGTGAACTGTTGTTGGTGCTGATGCTCCTTAGGATGACCGCAATGACCCTGCTGGGCCCCAGAGGCTTTCACAACTGCCTGTGCATGAGACGTCAGTTGAGGTTAAACATCCATCATTGTTCGCAAGCCAGAGGTTGACAAGTTGATGGGTTAAAACATCAAGAGCTAGTTACTCCATGAACTGCAACTTGCATCATTTTTTGAGGCACTGAGTTCACGACAGGTGTAATAGAAAGATACAGGCATGTACTGCGAGAGCAGTTTTACCCTGAACACGTGAGTCAGGACACCTGAGCATAAAGAGGCCTGGGCAGTTAGTACGTTTCAAATGATTTGGAAAAGTGTATTATTTATTTAAAATTTCATTGTATCAGCTAAGCCATTAAGAACGAATGCATTTGCCATGGCAGCCTGGCAGCATGTATTAAATAATCTCTGTCCAAAAACAAATTTCTCTGAAATAGAAAAGGGGAAGGCAAAAACAATCTGCCTTTAATGTTGAAGCTAATATTTTTGGAGCATTTCTTTTGGGGCACTCAACTTGAAATATTCACACAATGTAAAGGGCAGAAGGTTGTAATGGTGTAGTGTAGTGGCGCCTTTTTTACACAAGATTTGAGTGATGCAGCAGAAGAAAAATGTTGCTTGTTTTAAGAACCTTCATTCAAATGGTTTTATACCAATTCAACAGTTCTTCTTAGGCCTTGGATTAGTTGCGCTTAAAACACATCTCATATAAACAAAAAAGCATACGTTAAAAGTTATTTAAGCAACCTAAAGCAGTGCCTTTATGTCTCTATTGTAAAAAATCTTTTTTGGCACCTTTATATTCACCAGTGCCGGTTTTCAACAATGCAAAGATGATGTGATAACTTCACTTTCGGAGCTTTCAAATCATTTAATACAGAAACTAAATATTAAGCCCTGCAATGGACTGCCAGCCCATCCAGGGTGATTCTCCACCATTTGTCCAATAAGTGCTGGGATAGACTCTAGCCCCCCTGTGATCCTACTCAGGATAAGTAAGAAGATAGTGAGTGAATGAGTGAGTGACTGAATAATAAGTGCCAGAATTACGGAATCATTAGCCTGCATTTAAACCTCTTATACTCTGTGTTCGGACTCACATTTCTATTCCTGCTTTCGATGTGTTTCACGTCAGCAGCTGATTAACTCTTCAGTGAGGCTTTAGGGTAATAATAAGGGCTACAATACACAAGGTAAAGTAGAAATTTTACGTGCACACCTCATCGATGCACACGGGGCATTTCAGGTCCTCAAAGCGACTGAATCGCATTCAGCCATGCTGTGGGTCGGAGTCAGGAAAGCCTGGCTGGTGTCGGCGGGTTCAGTGGGAATGAATGAAAGCGAGTATCAGGTGTGCTGCAATCCACAGCACACGCTGGGCCTTTATCTCTGTAAGATGGGAGGGTAACGTTCACTATCAGGCCATCTCTACCACGGAGGCACACAGGGTTATCAGCCCTGCTGATAAATACAGATATATACACTGCCTTCTGTTTGACAGCCTGCGGTTACACTACATGACTATCTCTCAGTTCCAAAACTACACACATGTTGCAAGTAGTAGCAAGGCCTTTGAATGTTATCACTCTATGGTGTAATGAGTACCAACCATCATAGAAATAAATACAAGAAATAAGTAACCAACGTAGACACTTATTTATTTAATGTTCAGGAGGTGTATTATTTATTACTTTATGCAGTTGCTTATTACTGTAGACTGATAATAATGGAAGTTATTTCTTCAATGTCACACTGTTAAATGTATAACTCATGAAAACATGTCTCAGTCAGATATGATTTAAAGGGCCCAAGTCATGGAAAACCAATTATGACAGATTACAGATTACAGATTAAATGCTGTTTTAAAACAACCGGCTCACGCCCCCTCTCCTACAAGCTAATACTGTAACTAAGCTAAGCTTTAAATGAAGTGTTTTTTATGATGTCACAAAAAATCAACCCATCTATCCACCCATTCACCCTACAGCAGTTTAGTCTATTTACATCCTGACTGCCCTTTGAAAGAAGCTTCAGGCAGCCAGTTAGATCAATGTAGGCTGCATATGAGTCTTAAGACGACAGTAACAAAAACAGTTTGTATAAATTTAAGGAATGAAGATTGGTTGGAAAATTGCTACTGTTGATGTGAAAGCACCTCTACAAACAGAAAGAGACTGCACAACTTTAACTTGCATGGGAGTGTGCAAGGAGGAAACAACTGCTCTCTAAGAGAAACATCAAGGCCAGACTTATGTTTGCCATGTTCTTTGGAGAGATGAGTCTAAAAATGAATGATTTAAACACCAGAACAGAGGACATGTCTGGTGTAAACCAAATACAGCATTCCAGAAAAAGAACCTCATACCAGCTGTGAAGCATGGAGGTGGAAGTGTTTGGAAATGCTTTGCTGCAGCAGAACCTGGCCAGCTCACCATCATAGAATCCACCATGAATTCTACCGTGTATCAGAGGGTGCTTGAGGAACATGTGAGACCATGTGAAAAAGCATTAAAGCTGAAGCGGAACTGGACCCTGCAATTTGACAATGACCCAAAACGCATCAGTAAATCCACCAAGGACTGGCTGAGAACTAGGAAATGGAGGGTTCTGGAATGGCCAAGTCAAAGTCCAGATCTTAATCCCATGAGATGCTGTGGGGTGACTTGAAACGGGTTGTACATGCAAGAAACCCGTCAAACATCTCACAGCTTAAAGAATTCTGCATTGAGGAGTGGAGCAAACATTCATCAGACAGATGTCAGAGACTGGTAGATGTTACAAGAAGCATCTCACTGTGGTTATTTCAGACAAAGGGGGGAGCTATCACTAGCTATCAGGGGGTAGGGTGTCCTAACTTTTTCTCAGTTAGAATACACAAAACATATTTTATGTTTAATGAAAAAAATCAAGGTTCATTTTTGTTGTTTACCTGCAATTAAGCCACTTTCTTTTCCAGAGAAAAATAAAAACAAGACTAGACATCGATGTGTGAACATTTCATAATAAATAAGTGAATATTTAATGGCATGTCCTAATTTTTTTACACGACTGTGTACATAGTAAATTGCTACCATCCTTACGAGGAAAAATAAATAATAAATCAACATAAATAAACAAAAGTCATTTACAAATGTAAATTCTACCACACATAAAGCACCTCATCCCCCTCTTCCTTCATACCATTTTTGAAACTGGAAGTCTTATTGTGACAGTACACAGTTGTGAGACCCACTACCTGATACATGACCATGCAGGTTTTTGGCTGTCAGGCATTCAGTGTGGGGACAGAGAGTGATCCCTCCATTTTTCTGTCTCGACGAGAAAGTGCCGGCGCCACAGACAGCACGGAACAGCAGCCCGACTGCACTGAAAGCATGGCTCTATTAGATGGGGCAGCCAGAAGCTGTCAAGTCTATTTTTCACACATCATAACTCACATTCAAAGCAGCATCAATTGCGAGATTAAACCTAAATATGTAGAATGGAATATATCCAGAATGCTTTGTGCCCTAAAAAGCAGTCTTGTGAATGCCAAGTGGAAATTGCCTTGGTGATGCGTACAGTACAGACTTACGAAGTAACCCAGCAATAGGTTTAACGAGACGTCAACGTCATTCGAAAGGTTGTGTTATGCATCCAGCAGAGCCTGTTTCTCTGTGATGGATCACTGACTGAAAATTTGGCTACTCGCTCTCAGAGGAACTGAGCAGAGCTCAGGGTCAGCTGCACTAAGCAGTCTGTGTTTCCTGCTCAGAAAGGTTTACCTCAAATAAGGTGTACTAAAAAGGACTTCCCAGTGCTACTGTTCATCTGTTTCTTTAGTTTAGAACTAAGACAGGAAGACTACAACTGGCCAAACCTATTCCATTAGTATTTATGGAAAAATGTGGTGCAGATTTATTGTTGTGGCTTAAGACATCATGACTTTGAGCCATGGAAACTCTACAAGTGACAATGCCAGTCAGCTGCTGCTGGATCTTGGATAGGAGCTCTTTATGTTTATGATGGTCACTGTCAAGCAAAACTGATTCTAGATCAGGAAGATCATTTGGATATGTGGCAAACAGTATGTCTTATTGTGTCCTAAACCTCAAGGACAGGTCGGTGCCATCTTAAGGAGTGCTGGGCATGGTTCTACTTGGCTGAGAGATTTACTTTTGGAGATTTATGAATGGAAAGGACACCTTGGCTAATCAGTTACATCTGGAGTAATAATCCATATTGGAATGGAAGAACTGGTCCATTCTGCAAAACATGTCTGGCTTTATTATCAGATGATCTCTTGTCATATCTTTGTGATTATTGTAAAAGTACAGATTTACCCACCTGTGTTGCTCAGCGGTCTCAGTGTCTGGCAACTCCACATCACACACACCGCACCGCTCCTTTGGACTTTGGGCCTCGTGTTTTGCAGCTGCTGCGAAGTCACCTAGCTTACTGAAGAACTCCCTCTGAATGAAGCTCTGGTGGAAGAGCCCACCGTAGGCACTGAAGTCCATAGACATGGCGAGGGTGGGGGGCATGTGCAGCGACGAAGCCATGGAGCCTGGCATAGGCAGCAGGCCCTCGCCCTTATGGTTAGCCGGTACGGAGTACAGCGAGGCAAGATGTGTCTCAGCCAGAGCGGCCACGTTGGCCTGCGCCACTTGGCTGGCGTCTTTGTATGATTCAAGAGCACTGTCTGCGGAATGGAGTTCTCGAGCACTGGTGATGACGCTGCTTCTGGTGGGAGTTCCTGGGGTGGCCCTGCTCTGCTTCGATTCGCTGTTCCCTTCTCCATTTCTGGATGAGTTGTTTTCATGGCTGTACTCCTCATCTACTTGCATCATCTCAGTCTTGATCTTATCCAGCAGTGGAGAGGAAGATCCTTGAGGTGGAATGAGACCCTGCTGCATGGTGCCATCCAGAAGAGATTGGCCAATGCTCATCAGACTCTCTACAGCAGCTTTTGTGTGGCTCATGGCAGGAAGTCCCAAGGGTGCTGACACCGGGGGCTTCCTGTCCACCATGTTGACCAGCGCCAGCCTATGGCGGGCGGCGGAACCATAGCCACCTTCTTGAATGGAATGCTTCTTGGAGAAGGCGCTCTTCAGGTACTTCATCCGCCGCTCGTCGTCATCTTCGGCGCCGTTCTCATTCATGTTTATGTCAGTGTCGTTCTCTTCTGAGGACTGAATGGTCTCCAGGATCTTCAAACACTGCTCCTCTAGGTACTCTATCTCCAGGATCTCTGCGGCATACAGCAGGTCGTCTAGGTCTTCCAGCTTGGCCTGGAGTGTGGCTGTGTAGGCGTACTCCAGGATCTGCTGGAAGGTCTTTGGCGAGAGAAAGTCCAGAGTGTAGTGCTGGCTGTTGCGATGGAAGAGGATCTCGAACATCTTGCTGGCACAGGCCAGCACGGTCCTGTGCGCATGGAACTCTTGGCTGTCCACCATGATGACCACATCGCACAGCGTCCCCGACAGGCGCATCTGGTTGGCCTTCTGCAGGAGGCTGGTGGGGTGGCCAGGGTTTTGGAGATGGATCACACCCATTTTAGTCAAATCCATTAAGCTGACATTAACCAGACCATCTCACGAAGCTTGTTGAGCCGTCTCCCGTCGTCCAGTCTGAAGAGAAGCAGCGGGGCAGCGTTAAACCATGCTCATACATCACATAAGGTTAAGAAAATGTACAACCAAATCGCCTCATTAATCTCAGTCTCAGGCTGTGCTGAGGGGGTTTTAAACGTACCTGGAATGAATGACACTGGGAGAAGTGCTAAGGGGAGTCGTCAAGGCCTCATAAAGCCAGCAGTTCAGCAATTATGCAACTGCAGTGTTTACAAGGGAAAGTTGCCAGATGGAGCCGAACTGAACTAACGGCATTCAGTACGTGCTTGAATGGAAGCCTTGGGTCTGATTTGAGGAAAAAAATGATAGAGGGTCGTTTGAGGTAACAGAAAGGCGCGTCCAAAAGGGAGCATGCACTCACAAATCTCTATCAGAGCAGACATGTTGATAAATCACAATCACACACACGGCGATATCACCAGTGTTTGGAATAGTCATCAGCTCCACATTTTATTCTAAAGAGAGCAGCCCTGTTTCACTGAACTGGGAGCAGTCTGTAAAATTATGCTAAGAAAAAAAAAATGTCTGTGACACTATTTATCTTTTTTCTTCTTCTTCAGTCCAACTGATCAGAGGTCAGAAAAGAAGAAATGCCACGGCATATCATGTAGAGATTTTGTGAAGTGTGGAGGTTTATTTGCCACATCGCCCAGCCCTGGAAATAACAGCCTGACTGAGTATCAACAGGCTTCTGCAGACTGAGACCTCTTTGAAAAAAGCCACACGTGCTCACAACTGTCAGACACTTTGGGCTGCACCTTGTTGTGGGGAATCATGTATGTCGTGGCAGAGGAACGATCACTCCTGCAGCATTACTAAAGCTTTCCATCTGAGCAGCGGTGCACGGTCCGGCTCTCAGGTTAACGCCGAGGACAGAAAGAGAGGACACACGAGCGTCCCTCCTCCATCCTGAGCCGAGAGCGTCCCCGGGCTGGCAAGTTGCTCCGAGCACGCTTTGCTCTGCAACAGTTTGCCATTCGAGCTGCACATCCGAGTCAATTGCTCGCAGAAAACAAACCCCGAAAACATCCCCAAGTCTGGTCTCAGTCCTAAATACGCGCCTCGACCCTCTAAGTGCCGCGCGCCCGAGGACGCAGAGCAGAAACGGACGGACACGAGTTGCTTACCTGTGCGATCCGGCTGCTTTGTTGTTGTTGTTGTTGTTGTTGTTGTTGTTGTTTAAGAGGCACCTGCGCGGCGCGCGACGTGCCGAGGATTCGCAGAAGCCGCTCCGCGCGCGCTCTCCACTTTCAGATATGCAAATGAGCCGCGCTGACGTCACAGCATTGACTCACTGTGCTGTTGGGAGCGCGCGAGGGGGAGAGGCTGTTTGGGCTTTTTCCCCCGTTGTTTTATTTTTACCCAAATAAACTTTTTTCTGAATATTTTTATTTTTTGTATTATTTTCCTCCGCCGTCTCTCTTTAGTGGCAAAAGGGAAGGACTATAAAGTTTCCCTCGTTAAAAAAAAGGATTTTTAATGATAAATAAATGTAAAGTTTATAATAATAAAATCTTTTTAGAAATGATATACTTTAAAAATGTTTTTAATTTAAATAATAATTTTTTTTCTCAATATATTTAGTCTTTATATTTAGTTTTTAGTTTATATTTAGTGTTTAGCCTCTATAAAGTCTTGTTTTTAATGTTTTTTCAGGTTTCTGTTCTTTTTTTTGGAAAATCTCTACTATTTTTTTTTCTTGGTACTTAAATGTGATTAGGATGAAGTGTCTTTGGATAATGTAATGTACAGGGGTATTTAGCCAGATCATTTAAGCCTCAAGCTGAGGATTGGCCAGTGTCCCCCACACTCTTATCATTTCGGCTGAATCAACTCCTGGTGCTGAAAACAAAACTCCTCTGTTTCTGTCTGTTAGTTTTCTAATGACGGTTCTTATAGTCAGCCACGCTGTTGAGAGTACAATTGATGAAATGTGTTGTGTGTCCCTCTTGTCCAGGAGTGCCGGTGTCTGGTGTCTTAGCTCATTTCCTCAAACACACTCACTAAACCTGGCTATTAACAGGTGAGTTGAGCCAGCTGACCTGGACCATGTTCTACATGCATGTGAAACTGTTCTAGTGGGCTCTAAAGGTGTTCTCCGAATCCACAAGCCCGTTCTGCATTGCGGATACTAAAGCCCAAGTTTTGGTCCACAGCCATGTTGGGGTCTTTTATATTCTTTTTTGGGAGGTGGCCACTCTTGATGGGATGTAATCAGATCAAGGGCACTTCTTGAGTTACCAACCATCCCTAAACTTATAGACATGGAAGCAAAACTGAGTTTGTCCCTAAATCTGTAAAACAAGTCCTGAAGATTAGGGACAGAAGCATGGATATTGGACCTTTCTACTGATTGAGAAGAAGGCCAGCATGGCTGTGGTCCAAACCCCAACGTGGTGTGGAATTTTAGCCGTGCAGAGCAGCAGTGTGTGTGAGCATTTTGGACGAGTGTGTGGGTTACTGGCTTGCTGACTGAAAGAAGTGAGCATGACCCTTAAAGTGAAGTTTGAAAAGTGACTTAAAAGGGAATTTCAATGATTCTGCAACATTTCTGCATAATTTAGTAATTGAGATGTAAAGACAGCGTTTTAGGAAGAATTGGGTCATTGTAGAGAATCGTACTGTCACGCTGCCTGACAGTGGTGGTGATTGGGTGTGTTGCCATATCTACAATGCAAATATAGCAGATGTTTAGCTTACTATCTAAAACAAGCAACACATTTTTTCCCCACACGTAATGGCAAATGACTTGACTTGATAAAACAGATCTTTGGGTACCATTTAGCCATTCACCCTACATGCCCAACCTCAGGCAATGTATCCCTAATGTTGTTGAAGTGGCTTTTAGAGGCATTAAACGTTTTAGACACTATTATTCACCGCTGCTGTGAACAACCCTTACTTGGGAAGTTTCTCTAGAATGGCTCAGTTCAACCACTCTAAATGACTTTGCACATATCCTAAAGACTGAATCATACAAAAATCTTGAAAAATCTGAGGAATTCTGCTTCAAACACAACATTCTCTACATAACTTCACCTCCCCAAGGAAAATGTTTTTCAGGGCTGTCAGTAAGAATGCTTGGGATAATAATGTCGCTGACCCTGGACGTGTGAAGGACCAGCCTTCATCTGGGATCAATATTCATTTCAGAGGTGTGTATTTTGTGCCTTTTAGAGATCATTTTGAGACTGCCTTGCTTGTTTAATTCATGTAAAGCATCTCGGTGAGGCAGGACTGCTTTTAAGCGCCGGAGGATGTGGTCTCTGATGCATGAAGGAGCTCCAAGGCTCAAAAGCCGTTTCCACAAACAGCTGCATCTCAGCAAATCTTTCACAGCTTCAAAAACGTTCTGGATGCTATAATGGCCTGGCTATTGTGTAACAGTGGAGATGTATGAAGACGCAGGCTCAGCAATCACAGCACAGAGGTTGCTTTCTAAAGTAATGGATGCTAGAGGCCCGAGTAACCCACTCAGGTCGAGCCCTGTGATGCAGAAGAAAGGCACACAGCTGTCCGATTCTCTGTCTGCTGATCTTAGAAAAGGAAGAAGTCATACTACACAGCTCCTGAGAAGTAGAATGGCATCCTCTGGAGAAATCTCTGATGTCTGGAGTCACATCATGCTCTCTGGCTGTGGGTTTTTTTTTTACTTTAAGAGACATTTTACTCAGACACACGTTTCAAAAAATTCAATGCATCAACTTTCAGCACGATATTTCATACTTTCTCTCGCAAATATCAAAGTAGTATTGAAAAGGGAGGAAACGAACATCCTAAATCAGTGAAACTCTTGGCAAACTATTCAGTCTTGACTTTGCTTTCCACCACGTGCAGAGTCTTTGAGACAGGTGAGTGTTTCAGTCGCATAAGGAGCAAGAACTTGAACCAGGTTGATGTGCCAAACAGTGAAACAATTGATTCAATTGATTTTATTTTATTTTTTACCCTTCTAGGACGTTTCTAGCCAGTTCTAGGAAGCCCTTATTTAATAAAATGTGCTAAGATCACTATGTCCAGGAAATACTGTGTAACACTAGCAGTGACTCTAAATATAGGGCCTGTTCTTAAAAATAATGTCAAAAAACACTCTTCTCCTGGATGAGATTTGTTTTACAATGCAAAATAATGCCATCTGCTGGCCAAGAGTTGAACTGTTTACTCAATTCTCTAGTTTTGTGTCCCCGTTATCATGCAAAAAAAACAAAACAAAACAAAAACACTGAGATATGGAGACAAAAACTGCAAAAAAGGAGATTAACACCGTTTAATGAGAGTGACCAGATTTATATCTTCAACAGGCTGCCCCACTTCAAATGCAGCAACCGATTAGAAAGAATGTTCTGCTCAAAATGTTGTTACACAAGATTAGGTTTAATGCGCAGCCAGCACTAGATGTTTTAACCGTCATGGCTAACAGTGTGTCATCACTTTCATATACATGTGGAAAAAGGAAATACGGGTAAGCCAAGGGCCTTTAAATTCAGTTAGTTTAATTGGAACGTGTTAGAACAACACAACTTATGACATGTTCTTTTTGACGTTTAACAAATTAAAGCACAGCTGTCCTTCCCCTAGACTGCTCACTAGAACAGCCCATCCTAGAAATCCAGGACACAACTGTCAGAATGACTTAACTTGCTTGTGGTTGTACAAGCAAACCTGGGGCACACTCCTCTCGTTTGTTACCCAGAGTCTGAATATTTTGCTGGACGTTCAACCACTCTCAAGATCAAAGAAACAACCAAATCAACAATCTGTTCACAAGCCTACATAAAGGCCTACACAGAGCTCTGGGCATGCATTTATAAATCAGACTGGCCAACAGTCACCTACACTCCTCCTCGGACATCAGCAGCGGGCAAGCAGACGGTCATGCAATGAGAGGTGGAGTAAGAACACTTTAAATAGCAATAGATATGTCTTGTTGACCCTGTTCTAGACAGGCTGATGTTCAATTTACATCATGTCATGTAAAAAGGTAGAGCTACCCATCACCATCAAGCTATGCAGATATTTTCAAAACTCATAAAATACACAATCACAGTGCACAAGCTTGCGATCAACAGTGTAATACAAACTTTTGTTTTGTTGACCTCCCACTTCCCGGAGGTACACAGTATAAAAATGGTCAGATTCTGCGCTTTACAAGCCGGTTTCGAAGAAAAAAAGAAAAAGCCAACATCTGTTAAAATCCCAGCTCTCAGGAAACATGAATTACAACAAGAAATTTTAAAAAACCTTTAACAATTTCAATATAGGTTGAAGAATACTCTGGTCTTCTCTGTAAGAAATGTGTTCCTTCCTTTCGACTTTTGCTTAAATATGATAAAGATATAACACAGAGTGCATCTGAACGTGTAAGAAAAAAAGAAAAACCAAACGTAAATGAAATATACAATCAAACTATTTAACAAGACTAGCCCTCGAAAGACTCAAGATAAAAAAATAGGAGCAATCATTTACATTTCAACAATGTAATAAGTAAATAAAATAAAATAATGTCTCTAATATCACTGAACATGTGCTGTAAATTCTCCTGAATGCCCTATTTAAAAAAAAAAAAAAAAAACCCTCTCGAGGGAGATTGGGGAGTCTGAATGCAATAGAAACTGTCGCAAAGTACTTGTAAAAGAGCAACATAAATTTTTTGAGGTTTTACTGATTGGAAACTAAGAAGAAATCGAATAAAGGCATACATACATTATGTACACCTGCCTCCAGTCTTAAGAACGTACAAGCTTCCGACACGCTTTGTTAAAAAAAAACTTCATTAAGGGCACTGTAGAATGAACATTTTCTGTGTTCATCGCGACGCTGCCACTTCTTACTGCAGACCTGTTAAATCATGCCTTACTCTCCATATCGTTTGTTTGTGAGATGGCTTTCTGTGTGATTTCTTCGGACTGGAGCTTCTTTAGTTCTTCTTCTTCAGACCTGCTTCTGTCCTCCTCTGAGATTTTCCTGTTATGGAGACATCTAGTCAAAAATAAGCACATGATAATGGGTCAGAAATGGAAGGGCATGCAAAGATGCACATGGCACGAATGAACAAGTGTAGAAAACAATGTATGGGTGTAATACACACACATGCACATGCAAACATATTAAGAGGACTTCTACTGAACACCTAGAGAGGTCCATACTCGTTCTGTGGAGCAGACGGGCCGCTGGAGCCAACTGTGCCCAGAAGGTGTGGGCCATCCTGGAGGAGATGTGTTTCTGAAGCCTTGGGAGTGCCTCCATCTAGCTGGAGTTCATGATTCAGAGAGGGGACATTCTGGGGACTAGTGAAGAGCGGAACAGGCTCATGTGAATTCTGAAACATGCTGTTCAGCACTGGCTCTTTCTCTTGTTCTTTGGGTTCTTTCTCTGTGCTTAGAGCAGCGCCAGTAGCCTCCTGGCTAGTGGATGCTGGAGAAGTAATCTGAGCATCTGACTGATCAGTAGAAGGGACTTTGGTTTGTATAGTTTGTGGATCAGCCAGGTCTACCAGTGGGGCATCAGAAGACAGCAGGGAGCTAGCTAGTGGCTGGGAGAAGCTTTTAGGGGTGCTGGTCTCAGGACCTGTAGCGGTGGCGAGTTTAGGGTCAGGCGGAGGAGCTGTAAGACTTGATGTTAAGATGGTGCTCTCACTAACAGGACTGCTCTGGCTAAGGTCAAACGTGTCAGTGATTGTATCTGAGTTAGTGGCCACGGATAGAGGCAAGTCCACCACAGAGGCCGCAGCTTCGGCCTGTCGCCTGTGAGAAGCAGGGAGAGAGAAAGGCACGAGGGTGATCGAGACAGAGAGGGAGAGAATGAGGGAGAGACACACAGATCACTGCAGGCATACGCAATACTGATGTTCCAATAAATGCAGTATTGATTAGCGTGCCTGTTTGATGTGCCAACTGCAAAACACAAGGGGGAGCTATTGCCCTAAAAACACCAGAACAAAATAAAATGAAAAAAGAAAGAAAAGAAATAAAGAATGCGTCTCGTCTCTTCGGTTTTGCTACCTCCAATCTGGCGACTATACCATAATGTGCATCTTATGTTTATTTATAAATGTATGGCTTTAAATCTTTAGAGGTGGTTAGCTGTACATGCTACAATTTAGGTATGTATGGTCACTCATTAATCTTTTTATAGTTAGCTGTGCCCCAAAACAAGACAGAAAGCTGATAACATGTTGCTTCAACCCTGCTTCATATTATGATGATTCACATAATCTGAATTGTCATGACATTATGTCCTTTAATATAACATCATTTCCATTAACGGTGTCATGTTACTAAATGTATCAGTAGCGCTAAGAAGATGATTGATAATGGAAAAGAAAGAACTTATGGGATCGTAAATTTAATATTGGGTGTATATTGAGTGTTGCATTTAATGACAGCATTTAATGACAAATGCGCTGTGCTATTTTTTTGATTATACACTTTTTGTAGTGCACAGGGGCCTTTTAGCTGTTGCTTGCTTAGCATCTATTTTCACACCCTGTTTCTGTATCAGCTCACAAAATCAACACATTATGCTTATTTCAGTGGTCTGTATGGGCCAATAAACCAACAAGGTGCAAGCTTAATATGCAGCAGACCCCCGCGTTGGCTGTCAGCGTGACAACATGAGGCAGCGCAAGCCTTTTGAGAAACACTTTTTTTTTGGAGTGTGATAACCCTTGAGATTTACGTTAATGGCTGTAAGCCTGAAGCAAGCCTGAATCATGAGACTTGATAGCGATGAATTAGCATGTGACATAAACTGTTATGAAAAAAACATGGTGTCATAATCATGGGTAAGGGTAATGCAGCACTGTTATATTAATGAACATCTGTCATGACAAATCATGGCAGGATGTAACCTCTGTAATGACATGTTAATAGCAGGGTTGTGTTAGTGCTATGTCAGTAGCAGGGTTCAAGTAATGTTACCAAGAAAAGTCTTCAGAAGAATTTTGAAGGAAGTAGAATATGTCAAACATATTTAAAAGAGAGCAAGGGAAAAAGACTAAGAAAAAAAAAGAAAACAAAGACATAAAGAAAGAGAAACCCTGAGATCAAGAAGCTAATCTAAAACTAAACAGACGGTGGCGTTTGAATGCAGCACAGTAAAGTTTACTGTTAACACAGAGGACATGTTGTTTGATGCAGTGTGTATGTGTGGGTAACAGTGAACCAGTGGCATGTTTATGATGAAAGTTTGAGTTCCTGAAGTTCACAAAGCACAGTACTGTAGAGAGCGCATCACACCACACCACACTACACTTACTCTGGCTCGGTCAGAGGTGTGGTCTCATTGGGCTCAGTGTGTCCTCCTGCATCATGATTGGCCTTGAGCCCATCCTCAGTCCTCACTTCTACAATGGGCTCTTTGGACTCATCCTTTCTGTGAGAAGAGAGACCCATGAGGTCATTATAGTGCACTGAGCCGCTCCTTATGATCTCATTATTGCCTTGGTGCATGTAGGTTTTTTGTGTCCAGAAAGCCTTTCAGTGTAAATGGCTAAAGTAATCTTGTTCTAGAATAACACTTTCAGCTGAGAGTGAATCCATTCATGCCACCTGTTCTCAAAGATTGATTTTCTTTGAGTGCACGGCTAAGTGCAAGTTGTGTCACGGTTTACATGGTTTTCCCCTTCCCTAAAATGTAGGACTCCGCTTCATCCAAAGTGAATTTATAAATCAGAAATGTTCTTTTAAACACTTTAAGACACCAAACACAGACAGGAGTCTCTGATTGTAAATGTATCATTGTATCACTGTCTATCACTGCTGGTTGCTTGGACTTAGAGGGGCTGCTACATAAAGGTCTGCAAAACAGTTGATTTCGCAAATTTCCAATGCTGAAAGAACACCGAACATCCAATTAGGTGTCTACGTAATCTCCAAAACATCTTCTTTTGTGGTCTCTGACACTGAATGGCATGCTGTTGCAATGTTTTTGTTTTTTTCTTTTAAATTTGTCAATATATTCAAACTAGGAATGCAAAATACTAATCAAAATCACATCAGTATCAGCTGACACAAAAATCAATATTGCTATCGGACAGATTTTTGATCTGTCAATATTTAGGAATACCAAGATAAAATGCTTTATTTTTTAAAACATTCCTCATTTGTAAGCTTACAGAAATAAATATTAGTAATATGCAAGTTTTATTTTCCTAATCCTGGCAGGTGCAGTCCAAATATCTGCGTTTTTAAAGTTTTTTGCGTGTGGGATCAATATTGGGATTCGTAAATACAATAATATATGGGATATTGATTTTGAACAAGATGTGCATTTGAAGTATTTGGAAAGTAAGCTGAGCTCTTTCCTTAAAATACACAGTGATTAAAAAAGGAAAACGTGAATAGTGTAATTTCTTACACGAATGCTGCCTTTCCAGCCTCTATGTCCTTGCCCTTTGCACCCGTCCCAGACTTGCCGCAAAGACACATGAGCAGGCCGCACTTATTGAGGAAGCAGCAGGTGGCATCCACTGCGAGTAGCAGCAGCACACACACCAGGACCAGGATCCCAACAATCACCCCTGTGTTCAGTCCTGCCCCATCCTCCATGGAATCTTGAGGAAAGAGAGAGAGGGAGATAATCACTCACCAAGGAGATTCATGCTTAATGCAAGTTCTAGTCAGTTAAGCATGAGTTATTTCTACTCTTGTGACTACCAGGATTAGACAAACCACAGATGAAGACTGGATGAGCTGAGCAAACATCGGGGTGAGTTGAGCCAAGCAATACTGTGATGCTGCTTTTCCAGTATCACATGGAACCAGAAGCAGGTACAAGACATTAAAACATCTGGCTATTTTATTTTTCCTTTTACAAGCACTCACTTGAAAAAAAAAAACATCAGTCATAAGCCAAAGCTGTAAAACGCAATCACCCATATAAACACTAAAGATTTTTCTGTCAGTTAAATATATAGTTTAGCTTCAAAAACAACAACATTAACCAATTTTCTATGTCCCCCAGGTGTAGTCAATCAACAAGGCATGTTTGGCTAATGCTGGAGCTGCAAGTTAATGTTGTTAATAAACACGAGAGGTAATAACTCAAACTGTTTGAAATACTTCTGTTCATGTTCTCTTACCCTGCACATATCACATCCAGCTTTTCATTACACTGACACAGACCTGGATGTGGTTAAGGACACAGTATGAAAAAAGTGAAAAAAGTGAAAGTGACAACCCTTGTCATTGCGAGGTCACAGCACTGCACACCATGAACCACAACGAAATTGGACCTCTGCTTTTAACCCATGCACACAAACATCGTGCAGCAGTGGGCAGCTATTGAAAGCGCCCGGGAGCAGTGACGGGGACGGTACCTTGCTCAGGGGTACCTCAGGGCAACCCACTTGTGAGGGAATCGAACCCGCAATCTTCCGATGCGGGGCAACTCCCTAACCACTAGGCCACCGCTGCCCCGATAATATGATATGACTGATACGACTTAGTTCATTTAAATTAATGATAAAAAAATTAACACTTCTACCAACACCAGGGCTGATAATCATAAAGCAGTTGTAAGTTGGTCCAATCTTGGGAAAACAGCTGCCTATAGGGTTCAGCTACAAAGAAAAGTGCACTCATTTTTATAGCTCATGGCAAGTCATACCGGATCCAAAACCACACCAATGCGCCAGCCTGTTTTAGAGATGAATGTGGTTTAAACAGGATATGAGAAACACCAGGGATTCATTAAAGGAAAGGATTTGGCTTACTATTGATTTTTCATGTTTATTAACAGCAATAGCCTCACAGGTCCTGTTCCTGAGCAAAATCCAAATCTTGGCTGATTGACTACAGATGAGGTTAGTGTGAAAAATGTGTTAATTTGATTCTCCACTGAACCCTTTTTAATTCATGTCACTGAAAATTTAGCTTGTATGGAGGTGACATAAAAATAACCACGGAGCAACTGAATCCACTAACAGAACAGGTGAGCAGGTGTAAATGCCTTGAGCCACCTCTCACTCTCACTCCTTATTTATATTTTTCTGGGGAATCACCCTGTTGCTGTTTATGCCTGTCAAACTGTCTTATTTTTGGCAGATTGAGCAGGTTGAAAACAAAAAATGAGAACAAGTGTTTCAATGTATAGGTGTTCAGAATCACTAGCTTATTAATCTTTATCTTTCCGCAGCTCCCATTTAGGGGTCGCCACAGTGGATCATCCGTTTCCATTTCATCCTGTCCTGTGCATCTTCCTCACTCAAATCAACCTCCTGCATGTCCTCTCTCACCACATCTATAAACCTCCACTTTGATTTTCCTCTTTTCCTCCTTCCTGGCAGCTCCATTTCTAACATCCTTCACCCAATATAATCCTCATCTCTCCACTAGACATGTCCGAACCAACGCAACCTTGCTTCGCTATCTTTGTTGCCAAAACGTCTAACCTGAGCTGTCCCTCTAAAATACTCATTTCTAATCCTGTCCATCCTCATCACACCCAACGAAAATCTCAGCATCTTTACAAGCCTACTAATCATCAGCCTGATTATCTGTAATCATTTGCACATGTACCTGCATCAGGCCTTACGTTAGCTGTGTTCTGCTTGAATTATTCATATGTAGATCTTAACAAACAAAAAACAAGCTTCCTAATAGACAAATACATTTAAAAAGTGGGTACTTGGAAGCAAAATATTAAGAAACAAGGGATGGCTCTTTCCCAAAGTACTGTCCAATGGAACAACAAGTGCTGAAGAGGACATATTTCTAAAGCATACGTTTCTAATACCTTGTAATACACGTCAACATTTGATGAAGGTAGAAAGTCTAACTCATTCAGATCTCATTCTTTATGTTTGCTGACCATGAGTTTTGTTTGTCAGTATGATACAAATGCTTAATCAAGTTGTAAAGCTCTGTTCTACAGTGCTCCTGATGCCAAATAAGACCAACTGGGCTTCCCAGAACCACTGGAAAAAGAGTAGCATGCCTTACCTTGCAACATAGTTCCACCTACTAGTGGAAAAGCAGCATCAGAAGGCACTTACTGTTTCCAATTTAAAAAAAAAGGAAATCCACAATCAGGTGTCATTACGCATACGATGTAAACTGCAGATTTTTTTTGGTTTGCTTGCGTTTTTCAGTAGCACAAAATAGTGTACTCACCAGCACAACTCAGCAAGAACTAATATGCCGATGACTTCAACTGTCTTAACATAAATACATTCACAAGTTTAAGTAAAAATGACAGCCACAGAAAGTGTGCAGTGCACAGTTTAACATGCTATTGAGAATAGATTATGGAAAATGATAACATGGACAGCAATTATTAAAAAAAATTTAATACATCTAAATAAGCAACAATAGCTCTGGTAGATATCACAGTACATGCCAAGTTTTGCAGTAACTGTAGCAAATTCACAGAACAACATCTGATGTGCAGATATAATAAAAATAGTTTGCTGACGTTACAAAGTCTTCATTTAAAGATCTTATAATGTACAACTTTATACAAATTTTCGGTGAGAAAATTAGAATGTTATAAAGATATTTACAGAGGAGCAGGATTATGCAATAACCTGTGTAAACTTAGTTTAGTGCCTGCCACTCCACCACCCATACGATACAGTATATAGTTTACTGTGCTGAATAGAAAAGTTGCATTGTATAATATACAGTACCAGCCAAAAGAATGGTCACTCCAATGTGTAGGAGGGATCTTTAAATTAAGAAATAACACATACAATCTTTGCAGTAAATGCAAAAAAAAAGGCTTGAACAAATAAAAACATAAAATAGACTCCTTTTACATTTCTGTGGGAACTGTATAGTTCCCATAATGATTTATATTTGTGCATCGTAAGGTGTCTGCAGTTCATGAAGACATTAAGACTTTAATGCCACTTTAAAAGCAATTTACGACAAAATCTTCAGCGACAGTATACCTTTTATAAAAATGACTCTTCAGAGAGACTCACACATATTGATGCCTTTCCTTGCATGCCAGAGAGGCTCATGAGGGGATTTATTCAGTCTTAAGTCTTCAGTCGATTCACTAAAGTTGAAAGTCCTTTTCAGTCCATTCACTAAAGAGGGAGTCAGAGTCTCGAGTCAACTTGACATGCGACTCAAGTGCAACTCGAGTCTCCATCTCGGATGTAAGCTTGTTTAAAAGCAAGTAAAAATAGTTCAATGCACACCTCCGTGTCACATCAGCGACTCTGTATTGCCCTGTTTGATATGAAGTAAAAAGAACTGCAACTGCCAAAAAACACAAAATCAACTGCAGACACCCTAATATTGTGGTTCCCTCTCAAAATCACATTTCAAGCATCAAAAGTTGTTTCATGAAAGATGATCCAAAAACATGCATTCAGTTAGGAGTGTCGACATTTGACTGGTAGGGTACATATGGTAATATGTATAAAAACATGGATTTCCCTACAGTTAATTATGTTAATGCAAGCCATAAGGTTCAGTTTGATCAGCAAATGGACAGGAAATGCCAGGATGCCCTCAACATGAGAACTCCACTCTTGTTCTATGCTATCAAAGCAATAGCACCAGGAAGAGAGATGGTGTCATTGACAACAAGGTGCATGTCACCGAGGAGCTGCCAAGTGTGACTGGGTAACACATGCACCGACACAGGCATATTCACACACACAAACACAAGCACGGTGTGTCAGAGATACAAAAACACATAGATATTGAGATTGCAAGGGTGCAGGAAGGCAAAGTGATCAAGGGTATCGTGGAAAAAAATATATATTGTACGTGTGGGAATGTGATGATCCATCCGCATCCAAGACCAGCCACAATGACACAGCACAAACAGAGAGGATAAAGGGGAAAAGAGGGAAATGGGAAAACAGAGAGACAGAGAGAAACAAGAGAGAAACATACATCAAAACACAGAAACAAAGTTTGAAATAAAAAAAAAGGTAAAGTGAAGTTAAGACGGAATGCGGAATGAAAAATAGTGACAGCAGCAGGCCGAGATCAATGGCAAAAGCATGTGACAGTGGTTAACAAGTGAGGGATGATTGGCAAAGAAAAAGCTAAGCAGGCAGCTAGATTAATCTTAGATAGGTTGTTAGTCGTGTGTGTGTGTATAGATATATATATTTATACAGTACTGTGCAAAAGTTTTAGGCAGGTGTGAAAAGATGCTGTAAATAATGCTTTCAGAAATGGAAGTGTTCATCATTTATTTTCATCAATCAACAAAATGCAGTGAATGAACAAAAGAGAATCTAAATCAAATCAATATTTGGTGTGACCACCCTTTGCCTTCAAAACAGCATCAGTTCTTCTAGGAACACTTGCACACAGTTTTTGAAGGAACTCGGCTGGTAGGTTGTTCCAAACATGACTGTGTTTCAACCTCCGTGTGACATTGATGATCATCAGCACCTGTTTGGTAAAACTGGTTGATCATACACCGACTATAATCCTACAAAATCACTGAAGGTGCAAGTGTACCTAGAAGAACTGATGCTGGTTTGAAGGCAAAAGGTAGTAACACCCAATATTGATTTGATTTAGATTTTTCTTTTGTTCGCTCACTTTGCATTTTGTAAATTGATAAAAATAAACAATCATTATTTATATTTCTGAAAGCATTCTTTATTATAAGTCATAAATGCACGTGGCTATACCGGTGTTTGTATGAGAAAAATGGTGCTATGCTAACTCTTGGCCTGGAATCAGTAAAGTGTGAAAGCCCCATTATCTCTGGGCACTACAATGTCAACATCTTTTAGCTTTTGTTAATTCTACTTCTACTGAATCATCATTCTTGTTGTATTTTTATTTGTCATATATTGTAATAATACTGTCATTTTGCTGTTAAGTTTTGGTTTGAAAGAGAAAAATTTAAATCTTGAAACACCACACAGAAAACCCAGTCAACTAATCATGATCTTTCTACTTGGTGGTATAAAGTGAAAGTGAAATTCATTGCCATTGTGAGAACACAGCACAGCACCGAATAAACCACAACAAAATGCTTCTCTGCATGTAACCACATAATCACTTAAAGCTCAGCCACACAACCAGTGCTTGGAGAGCAGTGTTGGGAAGTTACACAAGGATACATCAGGGCAACCTACTGGATGTGGACTCAAATCCAAAAACTTCTTACCATGGTGCCCAGACCCTAACCACTAGGCCACTACTCCCCCTGTATGTATGTAGGTAGGTACAGCTAAGCAAACTCTCCAGCCGATTAGGCCTTCAGGAGCTGGACAGAAACACTTTCACAGTACATTAGGAAACTTTCCAGTAAAACTGGCTGTGAATAAAAGCAGCCCAAATGAATGAATTTTTGTAAGATGTTAGAAATTGAAAATGGGAGCAGCAGGAGCAGCACTAATCCAGAGCATTTCACTATGTCGCTTTAAAACACAAATAACAAAAAATATATTTATTTCTGTAAGCATAGAATATAACATAGTCAGGGCTAGAGTGGAGCCCATTTTCAGCCCAATGCCAATGACCATCCCACTTTTGTCAGGGTAGAGGAAACTGGGTAACAGTTCTTACTATACCGGAGGTTTCATTATCTGACTTTTTATATATTTTTTTTAATAGACCTCTGTTTAGTCTACCTCTGAAAGTAAATGTAAATTCTAAACATCTGGATTTCATATTGAACATATCTATCACTTCTCTCTGTGTGTATGCTTTTTCTAGCACTATTTCTTTTGTAAAATTCATATATGATACTGTTTATTCTGGTATTCTACCTGAATATTCTGGTACTCTACCTGAACCATCAGCAGTCCTGACTGCTATTTTGTAGTTTCTCAATCTCAGCACGGACAGACTGACAGAGGACTTCTGCTCAGAAGCTACATAAACATTTCATTAAATGGTTATTGTGCTTCAATTGTTTTTAAAGATCATTTTGATTTTTTTTTTTTGACATTTGCAAACTCATTGAATTGTCATATTAGGCTTTTCAAATAGGCTAAGATCTGAAATGATTTGATATTTTGCTATGCAATAAATTGACACCATAACATTTGACAATCTATTAGCCTCAAAATGACCAAACTGCTTACTCTTTAGCCTCTGCTAGTTGTTCATCTTCTCAAAAAAATCTGCATTCTCCTTTAAAACTATAAACTATAAGCTGGGCTGCTGTGCGCAACCAAGTCTACCAGTGGTGAAGGGGATCATTCCCCTCACAGTTGGAAGCAGTGATTAGCCATACAGAGTCTGGAATAGCACCTGTAAAATGTAGAATGTGTGGATTACTGTTAGAAATTAACTAACACGATGACTGTCAAATTAAATTAGTTTTTTCTTTCTGACTGGTCCAAAAGTCAAGCGTCCCACTGGGAATGCTCCTGAATCTCCCGATTAGCCAAATGTCAGTGTTTAAACTAGAACAGCCAAACAATGCTTGTGTGCACAAGCACCAGCCAAGCATTTGCATAATGTTATAGTGTTAACTCTGTAGGGGTGCCAGCATTACGATATTTACATTATCGCAGAAATGCTTTTGTTGCTACTTTGACATTTTATATCTCAAAGTGAAATCTAATCTCTACAGGTCACAGAACAATACAGGACAACATCATGTATAAAACATATAAGCTCAGCTCAGCTGATGTCAATGTCCATGATTTATATATAGAATTATTTTTTTTAATTATTATTCATTTCCATTTATTCCAGAAACTAAGAAGACTGTTCCAGGCCAAGTGAAGTTTCTACCAGCTCAAAACGTTATAAGGCAACACTTTAAGCTTCAACACCACCGACTCAACACGAGCTAAATCTGAACTGAATCTGGGTGGCAGCAGATCAAGAAACACTGCGTTGTCCTCTAGATGGATTGATGCTCCAGAGAGGAAAACACAGTTCAGGACAATTCCAAATGACTGATGACTACGGCACCTGAGCCTAAGCAGAATGACTCAGAATGACTTGTGAATGATTTGTGGGAGTGCTCAAGACAAATCAGAACTGAAATGAAATAGATTTCAGATTAAGGATGCATAAACAGCGCTCTGAGTTTGTAAATGGCGAGGCAGCAATGCATGTGATTTATGTTTGCAAAGCAGCAGTTTGCCAGTTAGTGAGTTTTAATGAGTTCTGGCACTGTGCATGTCTAAGAGTACAGGCAGAAATTCAGAATAAATGATTTTGTTGTCCTTTTGTGATAATTGTATTAATGCAGCTTATTATAGCCTACATCTTCTTTGTCCATGTCTGGCTAGTAAAAGACCCAAATAAAAAAACATTAAAAGGCCTTTGGCTATGGGCATGTTTTATACAGGCAAGGCATTAAACGGAATGACTTAAATGAATAATTGCTAGTTAAAAACAGAACACCGGCAGGTCAGGAGAGAACAATAAGGAGGACTTGGTCAGATATTCATGCTTTATCATAGGCTACTTCTGCGTCTGAACTTGTTGCCTGTTGTGTATTAGTGTGCACTAGAAGTTTCTAGAAGCTCCAAAAAGTTGTAAACCAACAACCATTTCAGGTGAATGGGTTACTTGCATGAGTATATTGGGTAGTTACAAAAAATGTCACAAAAAGGATACAATTTTGCTAGACCCATCCCCTCAAAACACACATGTATCTAAAGTCACATCTTGTAACTAAAAAACTGCTGAATCTGACAAAATGAATTTGGATCCCCAGCCATTTCCTGTATTTCTACCTGGTTACAGAGCACCGACATAAATGAATTATAGTAAGGCAGTGATGGAAACTGCCATTTGTTAGCGCTAGGAAGGTGAAAATATCCGAAATGGCCAGGATCCAAACTATTTCCTTGCAAATTACTAAAATGATTCTAAGAACATATACAACTGTGAACTGAAACTGAGGCATTGTTGAAATGATGTTAAATGAGGGAAATGTCTTAGTAAATTAGACAAATACTCAAATCCTGTAAACATTCTTCTAATGAGGTAAAACTCTTGCCCATGCTGTCCATTAACTGGCAGAAACACCCAACCATGAAAAATTTCAGTTTTGAAAAAATACAAAAAGTATCTCTTTTATGGATGCCCCTGTGAAGGCGCCTATAGCTGGCCAAGAGGCACTCTTATTGGCATGCTGCTTGAGAAGCAGCAGGAGAGGAGTGCGAGGGGTGTACGAGCGAAACAAACAGGCTTTGGACACCATCCATTCCCTGCCTGCTGTGCCAGAGAGAGTGCGGATCCAAACCTCCTACATTTACACTGCTGTCTCAAAGCGTTAATGAGAGACACTCTCGAGGCTGTGCTGCACCAGATGCCCATTGCGTTGAAGTAAAATTGTAGAGTCCGAATGTGGTTTTATCATGCCTGACCGGGCTGAACCTGTCTTTACTGGACACTAAAGGTGCTTAACCCTGGCGTGGTTACAAAGTGGCCCAAAGTGTCTTAGTCTGACAGCAGAGTTAAGATGGCAATTCCATTGGTGCTTGAGGTGACCTACCAGAGAGTAAAGACCAAACAGCACCCCAGAGAACACTACTCTAAAAGATCTAGAACTGCCAAATGGTTTGGCGTGAATGAGTGAGGTGAATGCTGTAAGGACACTTGTGTACTTTCCACAATGGATTGGTACCCCTCTTGGATTTGAAAAACTCTCCTAAGGGATGTCCCAGTGCATTCTGAAAGATAGGTGAAAGACTATCAATGCATAGAATAAGTCTGATCCCATTCAAATTTGTATTGCACTCTCTCTCTTGCTCTCTCTCTCTCTCTCTCCGAATATCTATCTATATTTATATATAACATTACAATTTTTATTTACACTGCTGTAGATGTTTGCCATCTGAACGTCTGCAGTATTGACTTATTTCTGAAAAGTGAAAACAGATCAACAGCCAGTTATAATCTTCAAAAAACCCTCATTTTCTTTCCCTGTTGACATTTAAAAGTCACAGATGACCATTTTTATTAAAATATAACAAATTTTCTTGCACCAGAATCACACATGAACAGATGATAAGTAGTCTGCCATGACTCATCATGCATCATATTGTGTGAGTGGCCAAAGACATGGTGAAAAAGAAGAAAAAAGGTGATTTCTCACTGCATTTGGTTACTTGGTGCTATTACAGTTCTGAGTCAGCCCTTAATGTTTTGCGTCAGTATGTGAGTGAAAAGAGTACGGGATGAAGAGAAGTGTAAAGAGGAGCTCACCTGGAGTAGCCTCAGGCTCTGAAGATGTGCGTAAAGTCAAGGTGCCAGGTTGTGATTTGCCCTGCTGGTTTTCGGCCACCACAAAAACGTCATACTCAGTATCCCAATCCAGACTGCTCAGCAGCACGTACTCGCTAATGCTGGGAAGCCGAATCTCTGGCTTCCAATCTGAATCCTCTCTCTGAGGGACAGTTCCGTTGAGAAAGTTAGAGGTCCTAAGGGATTTCTTTTAAAGGGCCTAAATACATGCTTTTTGTAATCTTCTTAAACACTATTAAGATATACATAAAACATTAAAACTTTAAACTTTGTTAACATTAAAACTGTCACATGTACAGCTGACAAAGTGAAACATTTTGGTTTAGCGAGGAGCAAAAAAATATATAAGAAAGTATTTGTTTCAAAAATTGCTTTCAGGTTAAAAATAGGCTGATATGTCAAAGAATATTATATAACCGTTTTTATGGTTTGTTGACAAAGTTAAATGAAATAAGGCAACACTCCACTAGAGATTGATATTCAGAAAACACCATGTACATCTTTCAGAACTGACAAGGAAATAGAAACATTTCTTTTTCTGATGTCAGAATGGTTCATTTGGGTAATTTTTCAACTAATGCTCATTTGAAATAGTCTATGAAACCTGTATACTTCCCAGAAGCTCTAGGTTTTACCTCTTCAAAGAATATCATTTAAATAGTTTGTACCATTTGTTTTACTATTTGTATTTCCATTTCTGTAAGAAATGGTTCTCATAAGGCAAATTCCCTGTACATGAAAGTTTACTTTGTGAATAAAAGGAAAACTTTATTATATGAAATGAAAACATAACATAGGTTTAAAAGCTTCGTTTGTGAACATTGTGAATACTCACAGCTTTGTATCGCACTAGGTAGTGAGTGATAGGTGAACCTCCATCATCCTGCTTGATCCAGTTGATTTTAAAGGCATTGCCCTTCGCCTGCAGGGTGCCTTCTAGTTTAGGGGGGTTGGGTTCCCCTGAAAACATACAACACCAGGGAACAGATCGAGTTTTAGCTTTCCATGATACTGTGTGGTACTTTATTCCCCTAAACTGATACATCTTTCAACAATGTCTAAAGTAAACTATACTTATGGGCAGCGGTGGCCTAGTGGTTAGGGAGTGTGGGTTCAATTCCCCTTACCCGTAGGTTGCCCTGAGGTACCCCTGAGCAAGGTACCGTAACCGTCACTGCTCCCCGGGCGCTTTCAATAGCTGCCCACTGCTGCATGGTGTTTGTGTGCATGGGTTAAATGCAGAGGTCCAATATCATTGTGGTTCACTGTGTGCTGTGCTGTGACCTCGCAAAGGGTTGTCAAGGCTGTCCACTTTTCTTTACTTGAGAATCAACTTTATTACATAGAAAGAACCAGGATTGCCAGACGTCTAATTTTTCAAACCAGTTTGAGTTATAAATGTGTCTTCGTGTAGCCTACTGAGTACAAAAACAAGAATTGGAGTAATCCATAAAATGTCTGATACTAAAGATACTGTATTAGTTCAATACTATAATAAATATGGCGATTCAATACTAACCCTAATATATGAATAAGAACTCATAACCTTTAGAATTGGCAAAACAAAATGTTTCTATTAACTGAGTTATTGCTGAATCTGAGATATGTTAAATAATATTTGTAAACTAAACAGGACTAAATGTTTTCCAAAACTGTGTCTGGCTCAGGTCAGGTTCAAAAGTCACATTCTGTTTCTCACAACTCAAACATTTTTCACAGATTTATTTCTGCATTTCTCCTGTTTTGATTTTCTTCATTCATCCTCCTCACTCTTGTAACCCTAAACAGATTTTAATCTGCATGCTGGAGGTCTCGAGGTCTTCCCCTTTTCATCTAACATGCTCTGTATAAAGACGTTTTAGGACTGAACAGGTGAATGCAAACATCTTGCTTTAGATTTTCAGCAGAACACAGTGGCAAATGCATTATGGAGAGCTTCTCCAAATGAAACATTTTTTGGTGAAAAAATTATTTGGTGAATAAATTCACTTCCGAGGAGTTAAAATTTTAAACAAAATTTATTTGTGACACTTGACTTTCTTCTACTTGCAATATTTTAAATTGTTTTATAAGTAATTTTTCTGAATGCAGACACTGCATGTTAACCAAATCTATATCTTCTTTCTTTTTTCACCCGCTCACGTTTAGGGGTCGCCACAGCGGATCATTTGTTTCCATTTCTTCCTGTCCTCTGCATCTTTCTCCTTCAAACCAACCACAAGCATGTCCTCTCTCACCACATCCCTAAACCCCTAAACCTCCACTTCGGTCTTCCTCTTCTCCTCTTTCCTGGCAGCTCCATCTTCAACATCCTCCTCCCAATATACTCCTCATCTCTCCTCTGGACATGTCCAAAATAACGCAACCTTGCTTCTCAATCTTTGTCTCCAAAACGTCTAACCTTTTTGTTCTACTCACTTTCATCCCTCTCCTCTCATCATATCTCCATCTTTCCAGGTTCTCCTCAGGCTGTTCCCTATTCTCGCTCCAAATCACAATATCATCACTGCTTCTTCACCCTGTGCTTCATCTCCGCGTACTCCTGTCTACTTTCTTCATCTCTCTCACAATCCCACTTCTTCTTCGCTTGCCTCTTCTTCTGCATATACTCCTGGACTTCTGGGTTCCACCACATGGTTTCCATATCCTCCTTTCTCCTTCCAGATGTCACAACAAGTAACTTTCTAGCTGTCTGCCTTATCACTTCCGGTAGCTCTTCAACACCTCCCAGTGCCCGTGTTAAAAATGAGCATTTATAATACAGCCATTTCCATCCTTTTTGCAAAATTTACAACCATCTGACCTTCAGCATTCCTCTCCATAGCACCATAATTACCCATCACCTCCTAATCACCACTGTTCCCTTCACAAACATGTCCATAAGCCTGCACCAATCATGTCTTTCTCTCCCCTGGGTACACTCTCTATCCCTTCATTTAACTCACTCCAGAATTCTCCTTTCCCCTCCATCTCACAAGCAACTTGTGGGGCATAAGCACTAACAACATTCACTTTCACACCTTCAACTTCCAGCTTCAAACTCACTTCACATACTCTCAGGATAGCATCTACCACATTCCTCCTTCCATCCACACCATGGTAAAACAATTTAAACCCTCCTCCAGTACACCTGGCCTTACTACTCTAGCATATAGTCTCTTGCAAGCACACATGATTAACCATCCTTCTCTCCATTATCTCTAACTTTATCGGTCATAGTGCCAATCTATACCATCCTGGTTTAATGATTTGGTCAAATATGAACATAATGGTTTTCCTCTTGGGTCAATTCAGATCCAAATTTGATGATTAGTTCTGGTTCAGACAAATATTTGATGCCTGATTAAAGCTGCAGTATTAGGTTCTTTGAATCTCTCCTTAGGTACGCCATATGTTTGATGATAAAAGCCATGTGTTGCCTCTCCTTCACAGACTGTAATTCATAAACCATTGCAGATTAATGATGTGTGCGTACTAATTTGATCCACTACATCGGTAGACACCACTGAATGACATTTAACAACATTGCAGGAGCTTTGGGGGACGGTCTCAGTGCAAATAGAGAGCACTGAAAAATGAGGGTCCTTTACTCACATTAACACACTCATTAGCTATGCTTTTAAAATGAGCGGACTCTTTTTATCAGCCCAGTTGAATAGATTCTGCATCATTCACTAGCACCAGTGCTGATGTTTTTATGAAGACTGTCTCTCATATCGGTTTTTCTATTGACTGTGCAGAAGTCTCACAATTCATTTCTGGGCTCATTTGTAAATGGAATTTGTCATTTGTTAATATTAAAACTAAAAAATCAATACTAAATATAAATATCAAATTGTAACAAAAATGTCACTTTTAACGTTAAGTCCATGACCTGTTTATTTCCCTCTTCTTCCCACATTAAAGGCAGGCAGAATACAAACAACAAAGCAAAACTATTGACAAAAACACCGTGAAATTAAGAAGAAAATGTATATGCAAATTTAGAACATTACATTAAAAATCTTGTGGATGTCAGTGATGAAATGAAAGGCGAATTAACCATTGCGTTCAACCGCTGACTTTATTAAAAAGCTCAGATTTAGGGCTTATGTATTTTTGCTCTGACTGCATATACAACCCACTTCAAAATGAAAAGACATCAATATGAAACATCCCCAAACTCCTGCTTGTCAAAATGTTGTTAGTGGGCATAAAAGGGAAAAATGATGTTCCTGAGCCATCTACCCTGTATTACCTCTGAGGAATTGTTTTTCAGCTCCAGAGCTTTTGAAGTAGACCTTTTATGGTTGGAAGGACATTGCTTAAATTTTATTATTTTTTTTCCAGCTCCATATTCTCTTTAGGTAATATTCCAGACAGTCAGAACACAGTGGTTGCTCAAGGGAAGCGTCTGTTGAAAATGTGGGCTAGATGAATTTTCATGACTTGACTGAGGAGTTTTTATTCCAGATGCGTGACGGCAATGGAGAATGGAGTGATGGATAAGGGAGCATGCAGTGATCCAGCCGCAAGGATTCACTAATCCTACACATGAGAGCGGTAGAGCGAGAGCCAAGTGTTTACCTTCTGTTCATCAGAGTGGACGACATCACCAGCACCATGCAAGCCACATGACAAAAGGCACACCATATACACGCACATGATTGGTGGAAAGGAAATCAGAAGAAGTCATGTGGAAAATCCAAACACAACAGAGACGATGGAAACATGGATAAAAAACAAAAGTTGAGAAGTTAGTGCCAGTTGAAATAAAGAAACAAAGTCATAAACACAAAAAGCTCCTAACAATGTGAAGGTCAGAACACTGAAAGCAGAAACAGCAAGCAGAATTTCCTCTGAGAGAAGCAAAAGAATAGGTCAGGATCTCAAAACAAAGCTGCAGTAGAATTAAATAGGAGTGTAAATCTTCAAAATGAGCTGATTTCATACATTTTTGATTTAATATAGGGGTATAACAATGCACAACTCTGGCTATATGGCATGTTTAGTTAATTTTGCATATATGTTTCTAATCCAGAAGCGAAAAAGAAATGCTACCATTCGTTTAATGCTACATCCAACAGCCAAAACCAAATCACACAGTCTGGAGAAAGTATAACAAACCAGAAAAACACAAATAAAAAAATATTTTTCTGATCCAGCGGAGCCGATTCAGTAAATCAACTGCATTAAGCCAGATCCAGCTATGACCTTCACTATATTTATGGCATTAGTAGCACTTTACTGTTAGATAGCGCTCATAAGTGGTCTTGTCTTAGACCCCTGACCATGAACTGGTTTGTCACCAGGGAAATATGCATTTCATGCCCCTACGAAGTAGAGTAATAGGATTAAGAGAATGTCAAGAACAGAGGAAACTCAGAGTATTCACACAATACATTGGCACAAGGAAGACACATGCATGACTTTCTGCACATAGCATGTGATAAGCATGTCACAGGAAGGAATCAGGACTGCCTGGGAAGTATTTAAAGTCAATGAGCTTTGAATACTTCATGCTACTAAATTAAAAAAAGCAAATGAAAGACTCTTTGTTATCCACAAAGCACCTACATGTGACTAATATTAATATCACATTTAGATTCGGTCATTGGTGAAACATCTACATCATGTTAATCCTTAAATGTTTCTATTTAATCACTGGGTGCCATACGTATATGCTCACATATAATAAGTACAACATATGAACACCAAACAAACCTGTTTCTTCTGTGAAAAAATGAAAAATGCCATCTATGGAGCATAAACAAAAAAATATTGCACAGATTCAGTTAGTGCAGTTCGTGCACTTTGCTTGGCCTAATCAGATGACTAAACTAAAGCTAACAATATTTACTCTCTGAACCAAGGAATACGACTAATGGCAAAATGTGCAGAAGTACAGATCGGTACAAATAATGGAAAGTAGCTTCAGGTTCACAGCATATTAAGCACTTACTTGAATATGAATAACCTGAGTGATCCAATGAGAGGGGTGGACAATGTGGATGGAAAAACAAATAAAATCGATGGTCAAAACACATCAAATGATGAAAACTAAAGTAAAAACTTAGCGTCCATTTGACAGAAAGATGGATCTTGTCTGTACCACCAACATCATACCAAGTCTGGCTGCAGGCTTCAGCGCAGGACGCTGTAGTCATTTTCCCTTTAATAAGATGATCATGATGTCTAACCTGATCTAAGAGCATACCTTTGGGCAGGTCAACACAGTAGCAGCACATCAGGGACAGCTTGCACTAACAAAACAGTATGTGTAAAGCTAGCTGCATTTATTATGTAAGTGCAGCTGCAATAGTGGGCTTAGGCTCATGCCGATCCACTGAGCTAGAAGCCACACAACCACCAGAGGGAGCAATCAAACCAAATTGTTCAGACTGTGTGGGGCCTTTCTGCTTTGACTGGGATTAACAGTAAAATCACAGCAATATCACAGGCTGATCCGTCAGGAACAGGATGCCATGATCTTTTTGCTGTGTCACATTCATCACTGAAAATGTGAGAAATATGGGAGGCAGATCGTGCACAGCTGCAAATGGAAAAATAGAACTCTCTTGCACAAACATAAATGCATTATTCATCTACAAATTCATTAAGTCTTAATATCAAATGCAGATATCTGAAAGTGCCATGAGCCCGGTATTTGTCATTTACATTTCTAAACCTGCCAACAGAAAACATTAAATGAGCCAATACCAGTTTTAGAAGTTTTAAGAAAGTGCAAGAGCTGCCCAGAGGTAAAGGCACTTTTGAACCAAATATCATATCAATACGCAAAGCGCTCTGCCACACCTAAAGCACAGATGGTAATGCTGAGAGCCAACATCAGCCAGTGGCCTCAAACAGCCTGAATGCATTTTAGAGTGTTAACAGAACAGCAAGTTCTCATTAGGAAGCAGAAAAAGCACTACTTACGAACAGGCTCTGTCTTAAAGGTGACTACAGGGCTGCTCTCTCCCTCTCCTTTGCCATTGACAGCAGACAGCTTGGCTTCATACTGCGTTTCTGGTTTAAGGCCGGTAATCGTCACTGAATTTGGGCCTCCTGGGTAAAAGGGGTATTTCAGGTAATAAATTTTAGGCAAACTAAAATGACTGAATTCCTAATTAAAATATAGTAAAACATAAAGGTGTAATACATAAAACACATGGGAAAAGATCTGAATTTAAGCATTGCGTGTAAATGAGGATCCGATGAAATGCATTCACTAAGAACGTTATTAGTCTGATCTTATAAAATGTACATTTTTTGTTTAGAAATGTTTAGCAGTGGTGTTGTTTTTCCAAGTTGCCCACATTACATTTTGAATGAAGGAAAGAAAAAATTCCTTCTTTCCTTCAAGAAAAAAAGAACCAAAGATGGCCGAGTGCTGTGCCAGAATGTACATATAGCAAAATGTGTGAATACTCGCTAATTGGTTCTTTCCAGGAATTAGAAATAAATATTAGGAACAAGCAACTTTGTCCTTTAACAGAACATTTACAGCACTAGCTTTCTTAAAACATGTTCACTCAGTAAACATCGGACTCAATGATACTAGTTGAAACTAGCTGAATTATTTCTTTTTAATTAACATTTCATCTCCAATTCAAGAGCGTCCGTCTCCCACACCCTAGATAGGATTGGGCATCCAATATAGGTTTAATTAGAAATGACTTTTTTTAAAACTGAAATTTCCAAAGCTAAATTCTTTACCTGCTATCATGCTTAATGTACTTTATTTAACATGTTTTATATCACATACTGAATATCATCCAGTGCAGCTGTGTTTTTACAAACACGAGCCAAATTTCACGATCTCCAAATTTCATTCCAGAGAATGAACTGGTACAAGAAGTCTTGCCTTTTCTGGATAGACATGAGTCCTGGATAGACATGACAATAAAATGTTTGAAAGTTTTGGAACATTTGAAAATAAAACCGATGAAAACGCTGTCTGCACCTAATGCAAAGCCGTCTCACAAACAGTATACAATCTTTGATGACGCTTGCAGAAAAAGCAATGAGACATTCCAGATAGAAGGTAAATCGCTGCAAATTATATGGCTTACTTGCAAGCTTGGCAGCCAACGATAGTTATTAACAAAACAAATGTCTACGGAATTTTATTTTTATCTGCTTTAGTCGGCAACAAATAGCTGAATTAATCACTGGCTCGGCAGCCTATTTGTAGCACCTCCTACACTGATGGGGGCCCAGCTGTAGGTCCTCAGGTTAGGAAGTAAAAATTAACCATTCAATTGGAAATAAGAACAAGATATTTGTGGGCAAAAAGATGTAATCTGTTATCACATTTCAGCAAGAATGGATGTTTAATGTGTAATGAGTCTAGGTAATCTGTAATTGAAGAGACTATATTATACTTTTTTTTCCCTTTCTCTTTCAGCTGTCCTGAATGAGACACAATTATAAGGAATTGGTGGAGCTAAACTGCTATACCATGACTAGATCAACTTATCAACATACCAAGTCCTAAAAGTGAGAAACGTCTATGGCTGCTAACCAAAACAGGTATACATTTCTCAACATTTGTTGACAACAGAAAATGCCATGTTCTCCTTGTGGCTGGTGTGCATACCTTTCGTGACCTCGTAGACTCGCTGGACCCAGTTGTTTCGGCCCACTGCTCTCCATTCGGCATGGTACTTGAGCACAGGAACGCCTCCTGAAGCCTCAGGCTCATCGAAGAGCAGCTGAGCTGTGCTGGAGTAGGGCTGCACCTGAGTGATGACTGGTGCTGAGGGCACATCTACAGGCCAGGAGGAAAACATTGTAAGCTGTCAAAAATAGACTGCAATCAAGCATTATCTGAATTTTTCTAGGGACACGGATTCCCAGCATAAAGTTTATTGTTTTTTTTTACTATGAAGCAAGATCACTCTCTATAATGGACCCAATGGTGGGAACCCATGATAAGGGAACACATGAATGTCTGTCACACTTCTCACACTCTTATCTCAAGATCCAAATAACTGATATCCACCAAACCTAGCCAGCCCAGCCAAACAAATGTTTATAGAGCCCTGCACAAAATGAGCTAGTTATTATATAGCAATTTCACTCATATGGATGGTTTGGAATGGGTGGATTTGGATGGATGTTGTAAATGTATTCTAACAATTTTGGGGCAGGCTGTCACAGACAGAATACCCCACATTTAATCTACACTGAATGACTATATACTGTGCACTGTGGTTTATTTCTGACCAAGGAGTGCACAAAGAAAAAAAAAAAAAAAAATCACGAACAGAAATCTGTATAAAAATAGAATGACAAACATTCTATTTTTATATATAAAAGCTATTTTAAAAAAATCACAGGAAATTCACAGACATTCAAATAAAAAAGGCCTATGAGTGGCTTAAACACGGTCCTCTAAAACTGCCTTAATTGAGTGCTTTACCCAGCACTTTATTGCTCTTCACCGATAAGTTATCACTGGAATCAGAGTGGTGGCAGATGTGTTCTGCCAAATGAGCACTCTTGGTGTGCCCAGTTTTTATAATGAAGACAATGAATCCCTGTCTCCTGGGCCTGCTACTGAGGAAGGACTATATACAACCAAAGTGAAAGATTATTTTTCATCCTCAGATGAGGACTGTTTACCTCCATATACCTCCACCTCCATGTTTATCTCCATGTGGACTTGGTAGCAAGTGACAGTCATTCCTGTCATGCATGTTATAACCAAGCCTTAAGGTCTACTGTGCTCAAGGGCAGACTAATGACCTTCATAATTAAAGAAAGGGAACCACATCGTGATAATATTCTCCTCTGGTAATATGGTCACTAAGATAATGTGTGTTAAAAGGGAATTTAAATTCAAAAGAGAATTAAGCCACCGAGGTGTAAATAAGAAAGTGGTTTGATGTGAAATGCTCAGTTCTAGAAAAATGTCATATTTATTTATAGGTGGAGTTATGATGCAAAAATAGCCCTTTTATTTACTGTCGAAAATTTTTAGTGAACTCTCACGCACCTCCTTCTTTTAAATGCAATAGTAGTAAAAATATAGTAAAACAGTACCATCATCATCAAAAATATGTTTAATTTGCATAAATGTGTTTTATTTGTGTACTGCTTGGTCCATAATTTAATTCTTCACCTTGAAAAGAAAAAAAATAGAAATTCATACCAAAGCTCTTTGCAAAACTATCAGAACCATTTAATGCAATACATTTTTTTGGTGGCTTTAAATGCTTTAAATGTTTGATCCCTTCAAACATTCAGCATAGTGAAGAATACTTTTAAACACTTCATTGGGAGGCAAATTTGAAAATCTGTGGAATTTCCCTTTAACAGCCTTAACATGTGACTCAAATGTTTTCTTAATGTCATGAAAAAAGTGAAAAAGGTAAAAAAAAAAAAAAAAAAAAATTCTCTGCCCTTCAAACATTTCTAGACACTTTACTATATTGTAGCAGAACAATGAGAACGAGAGCAATGAGAGGCCCTGTGTTTCTGTCTAACAACAGCATAATAGATGATAAAACACCCTGTAAACACTCTGAAGTTGTGAGGAAATCACTGAGAATTGTGTCAGGGTCAAGTCACATGATGCAGACGGACCGGCCTGAATGAGGATGAACTCTTTGGACTCAATCCCAATCTCATTGGAGGCAGTGCAGTTGTAGCTGCCAAAGTCGTTCTGGGTGTCTGGGTTAACCTGCGGAGGATCAAGAGCACATGCATTAACCTCAGGGCTCCTCCTCAACTGTTGCTCTTGTTGTCCCATTAGAAGCATCTCTGTTTACCCCTCGCCATGTGCTTCCCTACTTCAATTATTGATCAGTGACAGAGTCTGCAACACGGTCTCAGGCCAAACAACACACATGCTGATTTGTGCAAGTATTAAATGTTCATGCACAGAGGAAATGGCTTGCGGAAGTGGAAGAGAGCTTTTACCTCCAGGTAGCTGGCAGAGGGAGCGGTATAGATTTTGATGTTGGAGGTATTGGCATTGGGCAGCTGGAGTCCATCTCGCAGCCACACAATAGACACCTCACTGGGGTGTGCCAGGATGTCACAGCTGATGTTGGCTGGGTTTCCCTCCCAAGTGTAGACTGCCACTGAGCCCAGGATTTTGGGGGCGTCTGGTGAGAAAAGAAAAAAAAAAAAAAAAAGTGATGAAAAGTAATGAAAAGAAACAAGCTTTGCTGAATCCCTGCTAAGGCTGTCACTATTGAACTATTATGTTAGTAGTAGTAGCAGTAATTTCAATTTCGCTTTTCACAAGTAATCCATTCCATTATAAAAGCTTAGCTGAACAATTATTAACATTGTATTATCTACTATTTAAAATTTGTAAGCCAAGTTAAAAAAAAACAAACAAACAAACAGAGGCTAAATGCATATGCAGCCATAATGCAAAACCAGCCAAATGACATTTTTTGACATTTTAAGCAAAACAAATACAAATCCTTGATGGGGAAAAAACATAAATATGACATTTTACTGGCCATTTCTACTTATTTACTGGATTTTCTTTTCGGAAAAATGTGTTGTTGCTTTTGCTCAGTCCATATTTTATGTTTTACTTTCCCCTTACATGTTAAATGCAGTAAATAAACATGAAATGTGAAATGAGCAAAATGTGTAAGGATGTTAGTTGTTTTTTTTATTCAGAAAAGCAATAAACCGTGTAATTTGACAGTGTGCATGCCCATACTTTATCATCATGCAAACTGCAAACAAATCATTGCTGGTTCACAAAGGTTAATTTTTATTGAGACTCATTGAGTAATTGCAACAACCCTGATCCACACAAAACCTTTGAAGCTGTAATGGTGGCAATAAGTGTTGATAAGCTTAAAAGCAGATGCTTAAGTGAATGTAAGTGGGATGTAGAGCACACAGGGAAAGCATTCTGCTGAACACATCTGGTCGCTTTACTACATGAAAGTCTATTGCGCTTGAATGAGTCTCTATTTCTGAAAGGCTCTGCTCTTTTTTCTGAGTGATGTGCAGAGACGGGGGGGGGGGGGCAGCAGCATGGCACGCATTCTTTTCAGCATGTCCTATTTGCACATAATGTGTGTGGCTCAATCCACGCTTGTTATCTGCAACTACAATGCACTGCCAATCCCCTCCTGCCCCATGCCACCGGATCTCACATTCTAGACGCCATCATGGCACCCTTTAACGCATGCTGAGACGTCAGAAAACCTGCAAACAAAGCCCTTGGCAGATATTTGCCCAGCATGTGCCCTGAGTAGCATAAAAACAACAACATGCACTGTGGGAAAATCAATCAGTGTTTGCACATATTTGTGTTAAACTCTTAGAGGATTCTGTGTTAACTGAGGATTTCTAGGACTAATGTAAATGTAAAAAATCTAGAGTGCTAAACACTTATAGCTCCAAAAAAATAGTACTGAGAATCAAAACATGTCAAATACTATTTAAAAAAAAAAAACATTGGCCCTTATATATATATCAAAGGAGATTGCATTACATTTTCAATCTGGATAAGGTTTAGCTCAAGCAACAGTCACTGGGAACAAAATGTCAGAGCTAATCTCTATCTAAATGTGGATTATGAAAGGCCAAAGGAAGTCATCATCCCCTCTCTCAGACAGTTGTTTTTGATGTACCGACTGCTGTATTGAGTTGACCACGAGGGCCACACGATGCAGCATGTCAAGTCAGATGAAATTGTGTGTGTCGGATGAAATCGGGATCAACCTGCTGCCTAGAAATGCTGGGATCCGGCATATTAGGTTGTACACTAATGACTGACTCCAGTTAGCAGTTTACTAAACAGCAAGAACAGATTTTCTTTAAAGTGGAGCTGTTGACAATTCAGCAAAAGTTGGCTTGTAGCTGTAGCTTTGGCTCTTAGCTTTTTCAGATTGTCCACATTATTGTCTAAGCTGACAGACCCTAATGAGCAACTGCTTTTCTATATCCAGTGCTTTTAAGTTCAGTGATGTTGTTTAGGTTACTTCATAACAAAATGATAATCCTAACAGTTCATATATTTTAATGTGGTTTCACATATTCGTCTTTTCACATATTTTTTCATTCCAAAAAAAATTATATTGGCACAAACTTGAAAATATTGAGAAATATATTGAGGTTAGCCAATGTTTTTTTGCTGCCATTTCCTCCCCAAGTCCCATGCATCATTTGTTTTCTTAAATTATGTTATATGCCACCTTGCCTTAATAAAAGCACCAATACTGTCCGTTAAGGATTACACTGGTATCTTGAGATCCCGTCCATTTTTGCTTACTTTTCCATTAACTTGGGGCAATTTCAGCCAAAGCTTGTGCATGTTTCACCTGGTGTTCCCCAGTGATAACTGTGCTAGAGCTCTGCTTTTAAGTTAAAGTGTCCCAGAGTTTCATCATGTCAGTTCAACCACACAGACAATCTACATGGTCATCCTGGAATGTGGGAATGTCAGTGTTTTGTTCTGCTTGACTATGAAGCACCAGTGGAAAAGTGGGTTGCAATGGTTAAATACTATCTCTACAGAATCCTATAATTCCTGCCTGAGGCGACTAGTGATGTCATTAAGGGAAGGGGACATTTAGCCTAACTAGCCTAACCCTAACCCTATTAGAAAAGAAAAGAGGAACACTGCTTTTTCCTGAGTTTCGTTGAGCTTATTTTTGATTGTAGCACAACCAACTGATGGTAGACTCTGTGGATAAAGCTTGAACAATTTCAACCAGAGAAGGAAACAAAGTGCAGTCTGGGGCTGTTTTTTTTTATTTTTTTATAGCGGTGTTGCTCAGCTTGGGTTCTTGAGCTCAGAGGCATATAAAACATCTTGGAGGCAAAAACAAAAAACCTAAAATGATAATGGCCTGAACATAAAAATAAAAACATAAAAGCTTGTTCCAGGATTGGCCAAATTTATTGCTGTAGATCTATGGCCCTGCAGAAGTAAACTACAAAATAAAAACTAATTACAAATCACAGAGTTAATCCAGGTGCATCAAGAGCATCTGCATATTTCCCTGGTGGTACATCCCCAGGATCAAAGCTGGGGACCCTGTCATTTTCATATAACTGCTAAAGCACAAATACTAACTTGCTAAGTTGTGTGACTAAGCCCATCCGTGCTACTCAGAGGGCTGCAAATGAAGACATGGCAAAGTAGAGAAATAGATGCTGATCTTACAGCGCACTTCCAGGTACATATGCTGAGAACTCTCGCCAACGGCATTGTGGGCTGTGCAGAGGTACTGTCCTGCATCTGTGTACTGGGCATACTTTAGGGTGAGGGAGGACACACGAGCATCACTGCGCACCACCACGCTGCCGTCCACACTCTGGGGAGGAAAACAGACGGACAGGTTAAAAATGATATTCCTGAAGTCTGAAGTCACATATATTTCAACCTGCATAATCAAAACCTCTCTGTAAGCGTTATTTAGAAGGCTATCAGCATCTAAACCAGTATTTCAGCACATCTCCATATGCTTGGTGAAAGAGGCTCTAGGCTGGAAACTTGAGTTGCTCTATAACTTAAAAAGGCCTCACGCATTCAGGCACCCTGGAGACAACAACAATAGCAAGGACAAAAGCAATATGTGACAGGGTGTTGCAGGCAGTTATAAATAACTGTCTTTTATCCGCTGGAGCTTTGGGTGGGGGAGAAGATGCGAGGTTGATCCATCAATAATGCAGAGCGTGAGTCAAGAAGCCATTTTGAAAGTGCACAATTATTCCATCATATGCTACGTCATGTGAACTCAGCAGGTCTAAGGCACTTATGGCTCCCTTACTCCAGCACATGTCAAAACTTGTGCACACAACCTAAAACACTACGTTTGCAGTTTCGCTAAGCTTGGAGTTCCACTTGACCTTGTGAATCTGAATGAGACGAAGCCATCGTTTAAAACCTTTGACTGTAATGTGCTCTGAAAGTGAATAGTCATTAAATCGCTATGCAGGCAGAAGACTTTAAGGCTTTATGACTATCAGAAAGAAAGTCAAGATCTATGCTTGTGCAGACGGGGGAGTGGATAAAAAAGGAAGAAAAAGATTTGTTACAGCTATTCACACATTGCTTGTTCAAGAGTGAAGAGCACTAGCCAAACACATCTATTTTCAAAGAAGTGCCACCACGATTTTTTCGCCCTCTCATGTTCAGTCCAGCACACACAAACCTTCACAAAAACCCACACAAATCTAACCACAATGACAGTAAAGAAACTGCATTGTTCAGAGGACTCTATCCAGGAGATCACTTTGCAACAAGCCAGTTTTTCTCTTTTTTTGGTACACCCACCTTTTAGTTGTACTCATTGGCCTTTTTTTAAAATCAGAAACCTGTACACCAAAACAAAATCCAGTAAAAATGTGCTGTAAATTGTGAGGTGGAGCATCCATGTGCTGGACATCTTACCAATCCTTGATAGGACTGAGATCTAGGAAACATTAAGACCTTGAGCTCATTTTTCAAGTCTATTTAACCATAATTTCTGCAGTGAGGCAAGGCACATTATCCTTCCATGAGGAAATACTGTAGGGGAGCATTCTGTCTGAAGGGAATGTTGACATAGGTGGGTCCATTGCTGGCATGCCTTCTTCTGATTCTTCTGTGCCATTGCTTTCCAAGGTAAGCAACTCTCATGCATCCAACTTCCACGTGATGTAATTTCTGATGCTCACTTGTCTTGTAGGCACCTTTGGCACTGGACAGGAGTGAGCGTGTGTTCTGAATCCTTTCTTTATAGCCAGCATTACGTTTTTCAGCAATATGAGCTAAAGCAGCTCTTCTGTAGGATGAGACCATGCTTTGCTTGGAGCTTTGGGCAAACATGACCTTGTCTCCAGTTCAAGAGTTGTCCTTCCTTTGAACACTTTTAGTAGGAGCTAACAGATGCACATAAGCAACACCCCAACCCAGTTCAGCCATCACAATTTGGTCCTTGTCAAAAAATCCCTCAAATCTTTACACTTTGTCAATTTTCCTGCTTCCAACACATCAACTTCAAGAACTGAATGTTCACTTGGTGCCTAATACACATCAGTCAACCAGGGTATTAAAGCCACAGACAGGTGAAGTGAATAATATTGATCATCTGAGCACAATGGCACCTGTCAAGGAGTGGGAAATATCAGACTGAAATTAGGGTTTTTTCGCATGGGGCTGTGTGGCTGCAAGACCAGTCACAGTGGCCATGCTGACCCCTGTGAGCAACAAAAACATCTAAATTAGATATTTAAGCCCCAAAATTGGCCCATGAAGTAATGGGAAAAAGATGGCCTATTGAATTCCATTTTCTCTAACTCTAATGGGGAAGACCAGGTATGTCTGTACTTTGAAGAAAGAGCACCAATTGCAATATGAGAGGAATACAAGTCAATGGATGTACAGAAGCAATGTTCTGCTGGGAAACCTTCGTCCTTGGCTTTCATGTGGATGTTACTCTGACACATACCACCTACAAAACATTATTTTGCACCATTGTTTACCATTTATGGAGATGGTTTTCCTTAATGGCAATGGCCTCTATCAGCATAACAATGGGGCGTGCTTAGGAATGATTTGAGGAAAGTATCAAAAGATTTCAAACTTTACCCTCAAAAATCCAGAGACCTCAATTCAATCGAGCGTCCATGGGATGAACTATTCTAAACCATGGGGGCTTCATTTCGCAAATGATTTAAAGCCTTTGCTACTAAGGTTTTAATGCCAAATACCACAGCATACCATCAGAGATCTTCTCAACTGCCATGAGAGCCTACACAGTACTAGAGAGCTGTAGACCAAACATTGACGGGTGCAATTGTAACAAGATCATCAGCATAATTCACTTCGCCTGTCACTGAAATTAATGTGGTTGGCGAATGTACCGTCATGCTTTATTGTGTGTAATTGCTTGTTGCTTGTTCTACTGATTTTCTAGGTGACGTTAAATGAATAAAATAAAAAAACCTGGAATATGCTGCTTTTCTACAGATTTAAGAACACAATTTCAAATTCTAATGTGCAAAAAAGTTTAATAGCATTTTATTTTTATTTTTCTCCACTCTTCATACATTTGCATAGAACTGAGTCTTACCTTACCTTTTGTAAGTAGAAAATTATTCACTGTGGCCCACCTGTTAATACACTACCCTTTCTGATGAATGAAAATTGACAACCATAAAAACACCACTTAACATATCATTTGGTTGAACTATTGTCACCTTTGATGGCATTTAAGTGGTATTTATGTAAAAGGAAGAGTAGTGTTGTAGTATTCTGGACACTTTAGCAACTTTGCTCTGCCTGAAACACATTTTAGAGCATGCTATAATGTTTGGATCATTCCTGTGCTGAGAATGGTCCACCACCCACATATCCTCAGTTACTTTTCATGTAATAATGGAGTAGAGTAGTTGTGATAATCCGCAGGGCACTGGAATTTATATGGCTGATATTTCTGGAAAAAATGGCCTTTGAGTATAGATATAAGGCAGGTGTACCTAATAAACAGACAACTCAAAATATATTTAATTTGGCATGAGCATCCAAGCGAGGGTAAAGCAGTGCTAGCTTCACGTTGTAAAGGATTTCAACAAGAGCGGCATGTCTGGACCCTTCATCATGCCGCTGCTGTCCCTGCACTGAGTCACACTTACATAATGCCGAACCCCTTTTCATCCAGACATCAGCAGCTTCCCTCGTCTGAGCTGACCAGGCTAATTCAATCTACTCCCTAATGGGCGCATTGAGAGACGGCCAGCCAACTTCCTGCTGCTCCCCAGAGGGCTCTCCCATGGCTATGGTCAGATGGCCGGGCAGTGAACCCTTGCCCCCAGCACAGGATGTGGTCACTGGACACCGGCTACAGAACCACAGAGAGCGTCACTGGAACAGCACTCCCAGACTTCACCAGGTACGAAATGTAGCCCAGGTATTCAGTGGAGTGTATCTTCAATTCTTTTCAAAGATAAAGCTCCTGTTATTCATTTGCAATGTGAGAACATTGGCACATTAATGTTTCATGGCCATAGTTTTCAGCAGAGGAGCTCTTTTAATAATGCAGGCTGAGCAATAGCGATTGCAGATGCAGTTGGTTGTTGCCACAAATACCCAGCTCTGTCTGCAGAACCATTCTAGAAAATACAGGAGGACAACCATAACAAAGACCTTTTTAATATGCTCAGTTTAAAAAACCACCCATCTAATTACTAAAGAAATCACTGGGTCGTAGAAAATCGCATTGCATAAGAAGGTCTGCACAGGGTGAGTTGAAAAACACACATTTACCGACTGAATTGGCTAGCAGTGAAAAAATGAGGAAATGCCCGCATTCACAGAACCAGTAAGAAAAATATCATCATGAACATTATGTACTCCATTATAACCGAAACTCCATTTAAAACTAACTGAATCTTTTGTGTCAAATGTCCAGAATGTGAGGGAAAAAAAAAGGAAACACATCTGATTTAGACTTTGTGCCTGGTCTATGTTTATGGAGACGAAGGTATTAAGGCTATACCTTGTGCTGCTCGGGCCGAGTCCAAGAGGCCTGCGGAGAACAGAGAGAACACAACAAAACAGGCAAAGCCATCCTTTAGAATGGATTGTTTGGACGTGTTTTTTTTTTTTTTTAAGCAAAATACACAACTTTTGACTGGCAATGTACATTTTACTTGCTCTAGTCCAGTAAAATGTGCATGAAAATACAAGCATGTGCTGCAAAAATATAAAAAATGTAATTGTATCTGGTGTATATAACATTAGCAGCTCTGGCTCAGGGACACCAGATGATTACAGGTATTATGTGTGTGATCCAGTACGATCATTACTCATGTTGTATGGAAAAGGAAAAGGCATGCATGGGTACACTGCACAATAGGGATTAAATGAATGGAATCTGATGAACGGCAGATGTTACGAGACAACGGCAAGACGACACAAATGTATACAAACACTGCATTCCACAAACTGGTCTGTGCTCCACGTGAGAGAATGCAGTTCCATGTCTGTGTTGCACGCATCAAGACAGGCAAACAAACTGCACAGAATACAAATTCCTAAAGGCAGATATTAAATGAAACCTGACTCTCTGAAAGAACACCAGAAGAAAAAGGGGAAAAAGTGCCGCTATTCTTGTGCCTTTCATCTAGCTAACTACCTCCCAGGAGAGCTGAGAGCGATGTGCAGCATTCAGTGCTCTGTATCATGCAAGCCATTTAATGCTGCTAATTAAAGTTAATTTTTTTTAAATAGGCTTAACGCATCATTCAAAATCCTGTGTGAACATGGATGGGTGTACTGCCATTTGAAGGTCAACAACAGCTGCGTGTCCAAAGTATACAGTCTGTTGTGTCAACATTTCTTAAAAATTTCTTAAAAATCCATCAGCATCAGTTGACTCTCAAATTCAATGGCAAAAAAAAAAAAAAAAGGTGATACACTGAACGGCTGAATATAAATACAACATGTTTGACTCTTAGGGGTCCTTGGATGCACATATGGCTATGATACAGTATTTATGGGGAGTTTGAAGAGGGTGGATGAGTGGGAGATCCTCAATAATGCACACACAAGATCTAAATTAATTGCATGAACAGACAGCACTGTCAGGGCATCATGAGGATGTCTCCAAACAAGCGTAAAATATGAAATCACCACAAGCTCACACACACACACACACACACACACAATGGAAATGTCTACGTCAGATTTACTGGGTTAGCACAGAAAATTGAGAATATTTTGAGAAGAGTGCATGCAAACCTGAATTAGGGTTCTGCAAAATGGACAAAATACCATATAGTGCTTACACTGCTGCACCACAATTAGAGCCGCCAACCCTGATTACTGTTATTACTAATCTTCCACTAATTATCGGCATTACTAGCGTTCTACTAATCATCAAATTTGAGAGCAAGTTGAATTTAAAAAAGGCCAACAAAAATGCACAAAACAATCATGACACTTCACAAAGACTCCAGAAGATGTGAATCATGAATGAATCGAAATGAGTATGTGTTATTCAAAGGGTCCATATCATTTCCCTGAGGTCCGTGTGTTTGTGAGAGTTTGTTATTGTGACTTTAAGAGAGAGATGTTAAACCACTTCTGTCATGAACTGTAAAAATAACTCCAAAGACGGAACAACTAAATCTAATTTAAAATCGCTTTTTAATATATTCAGCAAATTTTCATTTGTACACTCTTTATTTCTGGGCCAACTATCTGCACATCAACTCTTTGATCCTTTTAATCTCCAAACATACCCGCTATAGCTGTGTGCTCCCGAAAGCTTTTTAAATAGTTTTCACTACCATTATAAAAGAAGTTTTTGAAAAGGTTAGACAGAAGATAATCCACTTGAATACAGATGAGGAAAGTCAATGACAAATAATGTTGCCAGATAATACAGATAATACACTGTTATATGTATAAAGAGAGAGAGTGTGAGAAGTGTGTAACGGTGTGTGAAGCTCAAAGAACTGTTACTGAGGAAAAAGCTAGAAAACTGAAACTGCACAGTTGACATGTCGAAGGAGTGTTATTGGACTGATGAGTGTAAATCTGCAATCGGAATTACAGTGAGAGGCAAAACCAACTGAACTTTTAAACCTCTTCATAACTGATCGCTATATTAAAAAAATATTTTGTTGAGGATTTATGTAGATTTTTTTGTAAAAAGTGAACCATATAATTCTAAGAAACGGTAATGGATTTTTTGTAATTGGAAACTGTCTGGTGGAAACTCATTTTCTCACAACACTTAATATGCTAATCTTTCTGTCTCAAGTACAGTAAATACAAAACGGGCTGTTTTTGCAGCGTGATTTGTGAACGTGTGAATTTGGAGTGTGTTTACATACTTAATGTGAACTGAAACATAAAAAAACTTTAGTTAGATATTGTAGGTCTTCAGCTATTTGGACCTTTACAGTAACAATGATGGCACTATCTGCAGGGGAAACACAAAATTCTGTGAACCCCTGCTGTTTAAAGGTTGGCCTATTTTATTCCAGCCATTGGGTTATGTGAATTGATCGATAGGTCAAACATCTGGAATATATGAGATTGATGAGGATGCTCGGTAAAATGATGCCATCTGCATACAGTTGTCTTCATTCATGCATTACTTAGGCCAGTGCCAGTTTAATTATAAACAAATCATAGTTGGTGTGGCCCTAAAAGAAATGATAGATTAGGGTTGGTGTGAAATTCCATCATGCATTTACAGTGCCGGGGGAACTGCTCTAGTCATTGCTGAACTGATTCACATAATGTTCAAGTCACAGATGTCAGAAGTGAAGAAAAAAAAAAAAAAAGATCAATATCTCCTTTTAATCAGGCAGGTCGCAGAGAGGAAATGCTGTTTTGCCGTCTCCAGGCTCCAGCTCTCGAGAACAGGCTAGCTCTCAGTGTTGGGTCACTGGGGAAAGTGGACAGGCCAGTCCTTGATGGTGTTACTAGAGGACACAGATCTAAGCGTGCATTGTGTCAGATCAAAACAAGGGCTGCTCTATAAGCCCCAGCCGTTTACTAGAGAAGACATCTGTTGCAAAAAGAAAAAAAAAGAAATAAATTAAATAATTCTTTTGGTACCACAGCAACCCTTGAGCTTGAAATATCATATAAGCCTGGCTCACTCTTTTTCAAAGCTATCTCTCTTGCTCTCTCTGGCTTGATGACTGGTTTTTAATGCACAGAGCTAATCTGTGTTTACAGGTGAGTCATGGAAAAGTTGACTCAGAGGAGCACGACAGCAGATAAAGCCCAGGAGAAAGTGGCTGATGGATTGTCCCTTGTTCACAGACAGAACAGCAACTTTGTTTTGCTGTATAGTGAGGTTCTAACATCTATTTTCTATCCTTTATTGCCCACCCTGCTTCAAGCCTCCTGCCTTTACAACCCTCTCATTTGTCCGGCACCTCTGGTTAAGTGGGCTAGAGGTGAAGAAATACAATCGAGCGTAAAAAAACTCTTCATTTTTTGGACCAAATGTAACAAATAGGGCTGACAAGATATGAGCTAATGGTCTCCTGGAGGGAGAGAAGGGGTAGAGCAAGAAGTGGTAGACACCTGACAGGAAACTTTTATGCAAAACTGTACAAAGGCACGGTGCAGTTTTTAAACAGCTGACTGAACAGGCAAATACAAGCGTCATGCAGAGCTTCCAACACAGTCACCTTATGGTTCGTAAAGGTTTTGCAGATAAACAGCACAAAGCTATGGGCAGAAAAGTCGCAATTTCTACCCAAAACACTGATGACAAGCCGTTCGATGAGCAAATCCACTTCAACCAAGCGTGTAGGTGCTGTGCTTAGTGATGAGACCACAGACGTGTGATATATTAAGTAAAATAATTAGCAGTGACATGACCACTTGGCTTCTGCAGCTAGCTCATTATGTGCGCAGCTAAAAGTTTTGTTGCAGACAAATCTACCATAAACTAGCAGATAATAAAATTAATGGTGATAAATAATGGAGTGCAAAGAAGAATTACTGCTAATTATTTTGTTTGCTTCACGAACAGCTTTGTGTGTCTGCACAGACTGATGAAATGGGAAACATTCCACTGCTAACCAGAATGATGACCTACTGTTATGACCACATGTTCAGACGAGAATGATGATGAGGGTGGAACATGAGGACAGGTTCGTAAATGAGAGTAGCCTGAGAAAAGTATGATACAAGTCAAGTCATGCTCCTATAGGGACCCTGTGATGATGGCAGCGCAACAAGACTCCAAATGACACATTACTCATTCACTTGAGCTCATTTTGTTCTGGTGTGCGATTTGCAGCAGTCGAGTTCCATCATCACTTTTCCATGCTGGAGACTGCTGCAACAACCATTTGAGCATCATGCAGGCTTTTTTTTTCGTTCTTTTCTTTTTTTTTTTTTAATTTGAATTCAATAATCTCTGATAAGATCGTAGCTGTAGGACAGTAGAAGAAATTGATTTTCAGCAGCAGGCAGTAAATTAGCCGACGTCTTTACTGCCTGATAGTTATCAGGGTTCTAAAGCCAAATCTGGGATTAGCGACACAGATCGGGGGATTCTGGTCGGTTTTCTAGACGTTCGATTTACTATACCTGCCACTCTGATCTCATACCTGATAAATCCTCTTTAGATGCTCCTGTAGACAGAAATAAATCATATGCATAAAACAGCCAGAGGCAGCATCAACCCCTCAACTGCTACATGCTTCCCTGTTTTGACAATTTATCCATCACAGCTGAAATAAAATGAACACTAGCTTTGGGTCACCCTGGCAATTCAACAAAGACACAAAGAAGAAAGGGTCTCCACCACTTGGCCTCTCTGAGCACAAGGCTCTTCTGCATACCTGCTCTCCCTCAGTGAACACACGTGTGCCATAGCTCCACGTGATGGTGGGGGTGGGGTCCCCTGTGGCTTCGCACGTCAGCGTGATCTGCTCTTCCATCTCGGTGGTTGTCTGGTTCTCCAAGAATGTGATTTTGGGTTTGACTGAAAGTGCATAAGTTCAAGGCAAAGTTAGAGAAACTGGACAACTCCATTATTCTCTAGTCTTGCAGTTACTAAAAATCTTTTTCTCAGCTTAAAGGAGTAATTAAAGTGTAAATCTTTCAAGTTGCAACAATTTCTCACCAAAGACTCTGAGGCTGACTTCTTCTTCCGCTTTCCCTGCTTTGTTCCTGGCAATGCAGGTGTAATCTCCCTCATCCAACTTCTCCACATCCTTTATAGTAATCTCTGAGCCGTCCTCATTGAAGCTGTACTTGTCCCCACTCTCCAGCAGAACATCGCTTCTGAGAGAACTATCAAACACAATAACACACTAAGACACAAAAGCGAAGGCCTTTTGGTGGGACAAAACTACTAACTAAAGAACCTTCAGAGATTTTTACACGTTGTCTCAATTGATTTTATTAAAAATTAAAACAAAGAAATTTGTTTTCCAGTGACTAGACAACTTGAGAGGAAGACCTATGAGACCACCACCCACTAATGCAAAATGGTTCTATTTGCTCAATTTCCTTCTGGCTTTTTTTTTCTTGATGAGTCCTTTCAAAAGCCATCAGTTTCTTGATGATTGTGGTGCAACCTTCATCAAAGGTCAAAAAGCTAATAAATACACCACAAACGCTGCCAAAAGACCAGGGGCCAGTTATCTCCTGACACTCCCTCAACCCCCTCTTCTAAAGAGCCTGCAGGATCAGAACAACTTCCCCAGGGAGGCCCATCTCATCCAGTATCCTCCAAGATTATACAATAAGGGCCTGCATTCCCACAGCGCAGATGAGAGCCGCCAAGAGAAGCCTCGCACTTTGAAACTACTAATGGGGTGCTCTTCTGCTTGCCCTTCTGCTATGTCATTGGTAAATGTTCTTTATTTTATTCAGAGGGGTCTTTTCTGCGTCTTTGATCTCTTAATCCCAAAAAGCACACGGGCCATGGCAAGAAGTGGCTGGGTGTTGGGCACGGGATTTATGAATAGTTCTCTTTCATCAAGAGAATTGCTGGGAGAAAAGTAAGGGCTAAGGTCTGACAGATAAATTGGATAACCACTAATACTTTCCATTGTTGAGGTCTTGTGGATTTACCCGTGATAAATCATCCAATAAAGTGCTAATATTTCATGGCTTGTTTAAATTAAAGACATGTCTGATGTGAGAAAAAAATAGACCTCTGAAAGTTTTATGGGTTCATGCTTGTCGGTTTTTAAAGGGACTGCTGAGCTGAAAGATTCATTATTTCATTCACAACATTATTACGTACCACAAAACATGATTACGATTCAAATAACCTAAACATATTAAATGCAGCCAAACTTAACTTTTACATTTTTTGACTTTATAAGTTGCTGCTGTTTACCAAATATGACACTGACAATCATATACAGTTTTAAAACAATGATGAAGTTTGTTTGTTCTGCATGACAGCAGAATTTTAAGATAAAACAGTTTCATTAACTTTTTCATACCAATCATGACTTAGAACTTTACCGTGTCCATGTAACTGTGGGGTCAGGAAATCCGTCCGCATCACAGACAAGAATGGCCAAGTGTCCCAGGTCTGCAGTGGCATTTACTTCAGCTTGACGGACTCTAATGGTTGGAAGAACTGAAAGAAAAGGAGGACAAGACTACATAACCTGGCTGTATCATAGGTGGCAGTGCTGGCCTGGTGGTTAAGGACTGATTGCAAGATCGAAAGGTTCAAATCATTGAACAAATAGGTTACCCTGAGGTACCCCTGAGTAAGGTACTGTCACCCAACAGTGCTCCCCGGGTGATGGATGTATGGCTGCCCACTGCTCCAAATAAATGCAGGGGAAGCATTTCATTGTGGCACGCTGGGTGTTATGCTGTTTTCCCAATGACACCTATTTATTTTCACATTTACCTGACAGTTTAAAGTATATACACCACAGTATAGGCATAGTTTGTTCAAACCAAGCAGATGTTTAACTCACAGGACCTCTACTACTGTACAGTTCAGACACTAGGACCGTCTGTTCAGAGTCATTTACCGCAACACTGACTCGGTGGCAGTCAGCAGAGCATGGTTGCAAAGGTGAAAACAGTAAATGTATTTTTTCAAGGGGCAACACACACCTTAAAAAAATTTATTTACTACAGTCGCTGTTCAAATCTGTCCATGTACTATGAATGTCTAGTGGCAGCCGGCAGAGCATGACTACAGAGGAGAAAAAAGCAAATGTCTTTTTCAAGGGGTAACACACACCGCAAGAATTTGTATTTACAACAACTGTTGCTTTTAAAGCTGTCTATGTAGTATGAATATCTATTACCTTACAATTCGACCCGAAAGGCAGTGTAATGTAATGTCTCAATGGTGAACTATAAAGTTCCAGGAAAAGAGATGAAGAGATGGACAAAATGGAATACAATATATTGTTAGCCCCTGCAAAGTATTCCTTAATATGTGAACTATAAACATGTTGACTATTAAACCCAAAGCTCTTTTTCTGGAAACGTTTCATTTCTCATATGTGTGCACTGTCAAGCCTGGCCAACTTCCACTGAAGCTTTTTCAATTAAACTCTAGACAGTTGTGAATTGCTCCATTCAGCACCAATCATTTTAATGAGAATCTGGGATAAACAACAGCAGCATGGCACCCATATGTGATAAAGAGCAATTTAGTTCCAAACCTCAAATTGTTTGAAGCTTAAACAAAGGCACAGAGAAATAGAGGGACAAATACTTACCGTTAACTACCACACTGATTTCACGGAAGTCGATCTCGCCCCTGGCCATGATGCGTCCCTCACAGGTGTACATGCCTTCATCTGTCTTTTTGATTCCTCGGATTTGTAGGTGGTTGTTGTTCAAAACCTTGAAGCGAACTGAAGGCATGACAACAGATGTACAATGGATTTACGAAGTTATCGACCTAGATCTCAACAGAGGCTTCAAATGCACAAATTCAAAAACAACTGACTTTGGCTTTCAGGTAATGGAAATTAACCTGCAATGTCAGTTTCTTCTCATCAATGTCAGTCTTTAATCAACTGCACATGAACCAGACGATGAATGAGTTTGTCATGAATGAGTTTTCTGGTTCTGTTGCGTAGACAAATATGTTAATATGCCAGTGTTTAACTGGAAAAATTGGAAATAAACAATCGTAATGGAAAGCTCAGCTGTTTTCCCCTGCTGAGTAGTGAAGAGCAAAAACAGGTGTGCTGTACTGCATGCTAAAAAGGCCATTAATTAAAATTATTGCACTGTTAAAATGTGACCGTACTGAATCTTACCATCTTTCTCAAACTGTATTTTCACCCTCTTGTGTTTCCAGATGACAGTGGGCGGGGGGGAACTTACAACATCACATATGATAACAGCATTGTCCCCCTCTGTAAACTCTTGTGGAGAAGGGGCATTTTTGAAGGTAATCTTTTCTGCAGAACAAATACACACAATTATCTACATGAAAAGGTTTAGGTTAACGTTCAGCATTTTATAGTCCCCAATGCAGCGAAGTCATATATTCTGTCTTTTTCCACACGGAACTCTCTGAAAAACCCAAGGCCTGTTAATAAGCACCTCATAAAATGAAAACTATTGGTCTACTTTATCACATTTGATTGTGCACTCTGCAAACAACTTAGTTTTGTGGGGTAATAAAAGGCAAACAATAAGACTTCTTAAATGGCCCTTCTCGCTTAATAAAACACACTCCCAAAAGAAGAGGAATCAAATCAAACAGCCAATGAGTAAAGACAGAGGGTAAACAAGTCCAAATGAGAAAGAAGCAGCAGCGTACGGTATATCTTCACGTTGACTGTGGTTTCGGCTTGTTTGTCACCACTGGTGGCGATGCACTTGTACGTGCCAGCACTATCGACGTTAGCATTGTAGATAGTCAGAGTAGAGGATGTCTCATCATTCCGGATAACAGTGATATCCTGCCTGTTGGTTTCAATCTTCTCGCCACTTGGTGAGAACCAATCGATTGCCTTCACTCCACCTACAACTATGCGACAACAAAAGGCACAACTTTAGAACACCTTTAAGCCTATTCTTCATCCTGCATCTTTAATGCTAAAGTCTATGAGCTATGATATACGTCAATCCTCTAAAACAAATGTTGCCAAAGGATCCATATGAAGCAATGATATCAATCAGGAGTAAATTAGGTCTGAAGGCAACAGAATATTTCACTGGAATCAAGTGAGATTAAGTGCTCTGCTTACAAGTAGAACTGCAGGGAGCACATAAAATCAGAGCAGACTAGGCAAACCCGGGGTAACTAGTCTGATATCCAAACCGCTGGACTTGAAGCTTCGGTAATGGTTCAGTGAGGAGAGCAATTACCAGAGCCGCTGGCCCGTGTCTCAGAGACTTTAAATGAAGTCTGAGATAGAGGGACCCAAGAAAGTGATTCAGCCTATGCTGAGATGAGTTACAGGCAGGGAGGAGGTGTGACATATGACTCTCTTAGATCTGAGGAAAAAACAACACCCTGTTTAGAGACTTTTGTTCAAGTGGAGAAAGAAGTGCTGAATGCACACATACCTTCACACAGAAAAAACTTTGACTCTCCAACACTGATTTCGCCTTGAGCTGGTATGATGTCCACTTGCAGAGAGACTGAAAAACAAAATGGTTTGAACACAAAATACCATTATGGGTAACAAGTATATGCACCCAAACCTAGCCTTCAGCAAAAACTAGAGAAGCACCAAAATGAAAACTTTCAGACAAATAAAATCCTGTGATTCAAGGAGACAGCGGTGGCCTAGTAGTTAGGGACTAGGTCTCAGGATCAGAAGGTCTGTTTGAATCCCTGAATTGCCTTGAGGTACCCTTGAGCAAGAAACTGTCCCCATCACTGCTCCCCGGGCGCATTCAATAGCTACCCCCCATTGCACGCATGTGTATGGGTTATATGCAGAGGCTGCATTTCGTTGTGGTTCACTGTGTGTTGTGCTGTGTTTCACAATGACAAGCTGTCACTTTCATTTCACTTCTTTTAGTGTTCATTTACACTTCATTACACTTTCATTGCAATTCACTATTCCATGAAAATACTTGATAAACACTTTACACAGTGTGTAGACTAGTATGTGCCACAAAGTCAAGCATCCTTAACACAAGGGCAAAAATACTAACTTTGGCGCTATTTACTTGGGGTGAAGAGTGATTTCAAAGAGTTTTCTTAATGCCCCTTGTAGAGACCATGAACTAGTTCCACAATGTCTGTGCACCTTCAACAAAGTAAGATTTTGTCACCGCTATTAGCAAAAATTGTGAGTAAAGAAATAGAAACTGCTGAGATTGCGTGGTAGCTCCACTTCCCTGTACTACAATCTTCGTCTTCTTCTTTTTCTTTCGGCTGCTCCGGTTTAGAGGTCGCCACAGCAGATCAACCGTCTCCATTTGTTCTGGTCCTCTGCATCTTCCTGCTTCAAACCGACCACCTGCATGTCCTCTCTCCCCACGTCCATAAACCTCTTCTTTGGTCTTCCTCTTCTCCTCTTTCCTGGCAGCTCCATCTTCAACATCCTCCTTCCAGTATAATCCTCATCTCTCCTCTGGACATGTCCAAACTAACGCAACCTTGCTTCTCTAACTTTGTCTCCAAGACGTCTAAACTGAGCTGTCCCTCTAATATACTCATTTCTAATCCTGTCCATCCTCGTCACACCCAACGAAAATCTCAGCATCATAAAATCTGACAACTCCAGATCTGCTTCCTGTCTTTTCTTCAGTGCCACCATCCTCCCTGTGCTACAATATTTTAATTAAGTCACAAGTTCTGCTGTATCTACAATGTGACCAACAAAATGTGACATTTTTTTCAGGCAATTTACACATGGCTTGATTTGCATGTAACTAAGGCACGGCTTATCTAATCATTTATGATCATGTAAAGAAAAGTACGAACAGAAAACATGTTTCAGCAGTCACACATGTGAAGGCACGGTAAGACGCACCTGAGAGAAGAATCATTGCTATCGAAGCATTGTGGTCTAGCTACCTAGATAAGCATTTTTCCCCTCCAAAATATGCTGTTAAAGAACACCGCAAGACTGACAGAATGGGTGCAGAAATGTCTGTGAAAATATTTCGGGTTCAAAGATGAAGCACTTTCTTTTCCTGTTGCTCATGCATATTTCAATAGTATTTAGAGTCTTTCAGAGAGCATTCCTCACCAGTGGCTGACCTCACCACTTTCACGACAACGCAACAAGTATGTATGGAAACCCTGCTGACACTATCACTTACCATAACAGGATGGGACGATCAGACTGAGCAACCTCTTTGCTTGATTTATTCTACATTCTTGTACAATGAGACAAGGCCTAAGTTAATTGGACGACATGAGCATTTTTTCCATTAGCTATGCCCTATGACTTTTTCTAAGCACATTCAAGCTGTCCAGGCAAGCAGGGGTGACTCTTCACAAACCTGTGGAAAGGAGGAGCAAAGAGCACGGCAAATAGATCGATATTTCAATCACAGCAAAATAAAACCCTTGTCTGCTCAGGCTCAAACATGATCAGACAATTCAGCATTTTTCATCTGTATGTTCGGCCCATAGACACTTTTCAGAAATAATTTAAAGGTAAAGAGGAAAAAAAAAAGGAATATTGATCTGCACCCAGGTGGCACTCGGAGGCTTTTAGTTTTTCAAGTAATTTAATAAAAAAATACGGTCGAAATACGGAAAGGCAGTCCAGCTGCAATTTAATCAGCATATTCTGTCAATACCCATGCAAATGTGCTGGTTTCGTCAAGAGGCTATATCTTATGTCTTGACACAACTATTATTAGTCGCACATGTGCTGTCTGTGCTAAATGAAAGTGCATAGGCTTTTGGAATAAACACTGTCATCTTGAATTGTCATCAGTTACTGCTGTGAGCCCCTCCCTTAAAGATGAATATTTAAATGGATAGCGAGTGTGGAAGTGAGAGATTTGGTCTTTGAGCTACAGCCTTGATGTTCTGAGTGAGTACAATATCATACCCTAATAAAACAATGTCACGATACAATATTGTGCATGTTTAAAAAAAGAAAAAAAGAAGAAGGAACATTTTTTTGTGGCCTACTGCTTCAGCACATTTCTTTCTTCTTCTTTCGACTATTCCGGTCTTGTTTAGTACATTGACACAGTGAATTATCTATTTCCATTTCTTCCTGCCATCTGCATCGTCCCCTTTCACACTGACCGCCTGCATGTCCTTTCTCACCACATCCAATAAACCTCCTCTTTTCCTCTTGCCTGGCAGCTCCGTCCTCAACACCCTTGGACATGTGCATCTCTCCTCTGCCCATGTCCAGACCGAGCCCTACTGCTTCAACAGTACTGTACAAAATAACGATACTTTAGAAAATGGCTCAATGAGTAATGAAAGCCATCATTTTACTCTTAATAATAAACCTGTGCCATGATATTAGAATCATATTCTTATCAACCAAAATATGCAATTCAAACAATATTTCAAACTGACCTTTGATGATATATTGTTCTTCAAAAGAGCAAACTGTGTTTTCACAGTGGATCATTAAACAAATATATATCATTTTACATACAATACATTAAATAAAAGGAAAGAAATTGGCTGTTTAACACATCTCAGCCAATCAGTGTATTTAAGGGTTAAAATGTGGTCAAAATCATTTTACTTGATTACATTTTACCTTCAGGTTGACCTGAAATGAAATCGTGTGGCACTACAAAAGTAAATGTTATATTTCTCTTTAATGCCAATGCATGTACTGTCAATTTCTACATTCTATAAATGTTTATGCTTCAGCATCGTAACTGCCATCGGCAGCCATAGTCATAAAAAATAATGGACACTGACACTGGCCCAGAATTTGTAAGTCAGTGCATGTCTACAGAAAAGTCAAGTCAGATTTATTTTTATAGTTTCACAACAGATGTTGTCACAAAGCAGCTTTATAAAAATTCAAGTCTAAGCCCCCAGTAAACAAGCTAGAGGCAACAGTGGCAAGAAAAAAAAAACCTCACAGCAAGAGGAAGAAACACTGAGCAAGACAAAAACTCAAAAAGAAGACCCATCTTCCTTGGGTCAAAGCAGACACCATTACACATAATAACATAAGAATGCATATGGCGGAATACACACTGCTGTGTAATGTTGTAAAACAGTACATCACTATGTACCATAATGACTTTATTTCACCCAAAAAGTGGTGTAAACCTCAATCAGTGTTATAATCCATTATAACAAACCGTAACCAACAAAAACTGGGGCTTTTAGACTAATGACAAAGCACTGGCGCACCTAAAACAACCCACTATCAATCCATTCCTAACCATGATATCAATCAAGAATCAACGTGACCACCATCATCACTACAACTTTTCTGTCGTTCAGTTTCAGGGCTGAAAACTAACATAACAACGTAATAAGCTGCAGTTTACGTTAAGTAATGTAACCTAATAAAACCTATTAAAATAGTCCTGACTTATCCACAGCATGCATTCATGTCAACACAGCCACAACCAATCGGCCGTCTAACACACAATGTTCAGCACTCAAGCCTTAAATCCCCCAAAATTGAAATCACACTGACCTTAAGAATCTCCATTAAATTGTTTCCCCAAATCACTAAGACTTATTCAGTGCAGGATGAAGTTTGGTGGCAGGGCTGATTAATTTCATGCAGCTTGAAAAAAAGCAGGAAGGAGCTCATAGGCCTGAATCCTGTAGTTTAGAGTCTATTCACATTTAAATGGTTAACGTTTAGCAAGTTCTTATGTGTGCTCCGAAGTAACACAATATTGACTTATACGCCTATAATTAATACATGACTACCAGAGGCTCCCCAAGTAAGTAGCAATCATTAAGAAGCGCTGCTGCTTTGTGACTGACAAAAACTATTTTGTGTGATTTGTGATATAATTGCAATCATTAATTCTGATTAATGTGGCTGGGGAAAAGCTCCATACTTGCCAGACCTTAGGAATTGCTGTTTTTTTTTAAACCTTTAAACTCAGTAGCAAAGTAGCTGCACTGCATTGTAAAGCAATGGACAGCCTAGAACTGCAGCTGATTAAAAAAGGCTGTTTCAGTTCATATACAATCAGTGTTAAGTTTAAATTTCAATCAAATTAATTTGCTTAGTACGGATGACACCTGGATGTTTAGATTTGACTGATCTTTAATGAGCAATCCCTACTCATTTTTTCATGTTCTGCAGTGCTGTCCTGACTGGGAAAACCTAGTGTCTTGTTATGTCATCAGGATTATGCCTTGCAGGTCTAAAGGTATACAGATCTCAGTGAGTCAGGGCAGAGCTGTCGGTCATTGTTCGTCTTCAGTGTGAGTACTTTGTTTGGTTAATGCTGGCGTGTTCCACGTTTATGTTTAATAAATCCCCTTCCCATAATCCTGACTCCACGTTTAGGTCTAGTCCAACCCACTACAGAGTGACAGATCTGCTCCAAGTCTCCAACTCTTCTGATAAATGTCCATCATGACTGCACAATGTGGACAAAATCACTTTGCTATATTTTGCTAGTTCAAGGTGAGTCATGCAAAAAAACTGACCATTTTTGTAGTCCATCATTAGAAATGTGATTCATCCATGTTTCAGTGGTCTGATCCACTGTAGCAAAATTAAATTTGAGCGCGGCAGCTTAACAACATTCCTCTCTCTGTGTGGGTGCACTCATTGGGCCCTCTCATCAATTGCACCAACCTACACAATCACTACTCCAAAAGGCGCAATTTTCCTTCATGTTAGAGAAGTAGTGTTCATGTGGGCTAAGTGTAAAAGACAAGTGCAATAGAAGGGTGTGGTGATTATATAGGATAGGCTGATTATAATATACATATAAAATCATGCCTCACACCTTTTAAACAAACAGACACCACGAAAATGATAAGAAATTAAGGGAATGTTAAGAACAGTACCAAAAATAGAGTCAAGGTTCCTCTATGAATGCTAGACCTGAAAAAGCATAAACACTGAACCTGCTTTTATGCTATATGGAAGGTTGTTTACAGGTTCTTCAGGCTACCTCGAGGCTACTTGCCAATAAGAAGAATATTCCCAGTGGACTGGAAATTCTTTACTATATTATAAAAAATGTTTTCAAAACGATAACAGCAAATGACTGTAACTACATAAAATCCATGTTCCAGTTCACCCTGTGATGGGTTTTCTCCACTCTGCACTGTCTGCTCAAACTTGGCTGATTTCTTTCAGTTCATTTCAGCTGAATTTGATTGCCATTAAAAGAATTTGCAGGTGCGTATGTAAACAAAAAGTGGTTATCTACCATGAATCTAAATTTCAGGAAGGGTTTTTTAGATGGCATTTAGAGTTAGGGTTAGATTTAGCCAAATCTATTATGTATTTAAGGACGACATTGTGGTGCAGCTCAATAGAAAGAAGGTCCTGGGGTCAGTTTCCAAACGGGAAGGTCTTGGTCCTTCTGTGGAGTTACCATGTTCTCCCTGCATTTCCTCTGATTGCTCTGCTTTCCTCCCACAGTGCAAAAACATGGACGACAGGTGGATCTGAGATGCTAAGGGTGTGATTTGTGTGCGAGCAGGTTTGTGTCTACCCTGAGATAGACTGGTCACCTGTCCAAGGGGTGTCTCTGCCTTTCATGCTGTGAGATAAGCTTCAGCAGCCCCCATGATGCTGGTAAGGATAAACAGCTCACAAGTGCATGAACAATAAAACAGATGTGAAACTGTTTTGTATTTTTAATCACCAAAACCAAAAGCTGCACCGCAAATTTAGTTTCTGCCCACTTGTTGATGGTATGACTAAACATTTGACCTGAAGATTATACGCATTGTAATGATACTGGACGTGGCTGTTGGAGCTTTTGATCGCCATGAATCGCAATTAATTTTGATTCATAATTCTCACAGTTCGCTTTGTGCTCCCTTGTTTTCATGCAGCTCCAGTGGCTGAGGAGTACAAGGCATGAACAGACCAAAACCCCACAAAGTCAGGGCCCATTACCTCTACTAAACACAAATCAGCATTGCTCAAATGCATTCAGCATCGTAATAACTTATAAACTTGAGCTGAGATTTGCCATTTGCACACTCTGTGTTTCGATTCTTTGCACGCTCAACCAAATTAGGTTATACTAATTGCAATAAGGCAATTCAATAAAGAACAAGAAGAAGAACGGTGTAGTGAGATGCTGATGAACTTAACCCTCTATGGAATTGATTGGACAAACAACAAATGAAGTCAACCAAACAGGTCTTTCCAAATGCTTGAGAGATGCTCCTTGAGCTGCAGTGAGTTACATTACCTACTTTCTTTTGAAAGCAAAGCCTTGCTTGAAGCCCAGCGAGCCAAATTCCCGCCATGACTGCCCTGTTGCTTGGCAACGTGAAATTGAATGTTGCGCAGCCTAAATGGTGTGCAGTGTATGTTAATGCTCTGAGTGTCTGGCTCTCTTCTACAACAGGGTTAAAGGCTATGACGTGCCCAGAGCAGAACAGAAAGAGGGCGAGCTTTGTAAAAATGAAACATTTCCCCATGGTTTCCAGGCTTTGGTGTAGTGGCATTTTTTAAAGCTTACTTGGTTCTCAAAATAACAGGGTAGCAGACCTCAGTTAATGCTCAATATCAGCGAATGGAACAAGATGACTCATTCCAGACAAAACCTGGAATATCTATAAAAAAAGTCACCAACTATAAAGGTTAAAAAATGCAAAAGTTGCTCTACTTTTAGCCTGATATGCATAACTGTAAAGGACAAAGCAGTGTGTCAGAAAACCATCAATGCCCCCACTGACAAACAGGCTGAGAAGCTTTCGAAGTTTGCTGCACTCCTCACAAACACCCCTACATTTTTCCCTGTGCAAATCATTCTTCTACGACACATGAAATACATATTTATAGCCACAGTGATTTATCGTCTTATGTAGACATCTCATGCTCTTAATTGGAGCAAATGCCAATCACACTGAATTTTAAATGATGCCACAATCTGCATAATTACATAGCCTTCCGTTGCTAAAGCTGGTCTGATCATTACTTTTAGGTTGGACATTTTTGCAACTTGGAGTGCTAATGTGAAAGATTAATAGTGGAGGTTTTGCGGCACTACTGTTGAATGAATTCCGATAGTGGTTGCCCTCCTGTGGCCCCTGCGACTGAATCAGTCGTGTTATTTTCTGCTGCAGGCACCACCTGTATGTGTTAGACACCTGTCACGTTACACCAGCTCCTGGGCTAGCTTAAGCTGATTACCTCAATGTGTTTACAGGCTGTGCTGCTCCTAGAGTGGTGCCATCGCATATAGAATATAATGAGGTGCTTATCAGTAGCCTGTGGAGGCTATGGCTGCTCCTCAGAAAGATAATTAAACCAACTCTGCAGAGCTTTTGCTGACTGAAGCTTTTGTACAGTATATACGCATGCAGCGCAAACTCAAAGTCCTCCTTCTGAGATCTTTCCTCAGAGAGGCTTGGGAGACTGGAAATCAATGTTGCACAATAGCTCAATGTTTTCTGAATACATGGGAAGACAAAAGCAACATTCGGTACCATCACGTCTTTATGCAGATAGGCTTGCATCATGTTGATTCAGCCTATAGATGTTTCATCTGGCTTTTAAAAGCTGGTTTTCTCTTTGCGGAAGGGTCTCAAAAAGCATGTTGCTTTTAACAATGGCAGTGGAAACAGAGATGAGATGGAGGTGTGCGTCTCAGGATGAGGTGCACCCACATGAGATTGTTATGCAGCTTTAAAATTCTCACAATTTGTTTTTCCATTCCCATTTGCTCCCCCCCCCCCTTTACCAAAGCGCAATTACTATCATGTAAAACATTTAGGTGGGAATGAACTTCGCACTGCTTGGTAGGGGTGGATGATAAAGGAAAAATGCAATATTTCCATATTTCACTAAATACTTATAAAACATGCTGTCATTATATTTGGAAAAGAAGAAACCAGTAATCTGAAAGAAAAAATCTGAAAGTGACTACCCTTGTCATTGTGAAACGCAGCACAGCACAACACAACGAAATTCAACCTCTGCGTTTCACCCATACACACTCGTGCAGCAGGGGGCACTACTGAAAGCACCCGGGGAGCAGTGACAGGGACGGTACCTTGCTCAAGGATACCTCAGGGCAAACTACTGGGGAGGGAATCGAACCCACAATCTTCTGATTCGGGGCAACTCCCTAACCACTAGGCCACCGCTGCAGTAGAAAATTGATCTGAACTAATTCATTTAAAGTTTAAGTTTATCTGTTAAACCAAACTCCTCACGAGCGAGCAGTTATTAATTTTGGCTACATGTAGATAGCATAAGTCGTAATATATCAAGCAACAAAATTCAGGCATTGTAAGGGCGTACTGTGGTTTACGCTAAGCTTGTGCACTTTTAAACATGCAGTATTCATTTCAAATTTGCAAAACGAGGCAATGTTTAAATTACTGTCTTTCCTATTTCATTGTTAGAACTGATATTGATGGTCATCCTATTTGCATTAAACGAAAAAAAAAATGTTACTACAAGTGGAACTGAAAAATTTAAATGCTGGACCGAATGATGCACCCTTTAATATTTTTTTCACAGGAGACTTCAAACAACATGTCATTATATAACAGAGTCAGCCAGCTGCATATGGGGACCAATCTGCACCACTGAGCTGCCAGTGGCTGCTAACACGGATTTGCATTTGCTTGCAGATCATGGAACAACCACAGTGATGGTCCCCACTAACCGTTGTCATGGACACCCCCTCATTTTCCCTCTGTCCCTCTTCCCTCGTAAAAGTCTGTGTGAATAGAATATAGGGCCACAGGGCTGGAATAGCCCACCATGAACAGAGGCAGCAAGCATAGGCAAAGCGCTAGAGCATAACAATTACTTCACAGCTCCCTGCTGTAGGCATGCTCATTTGTGCTTAATGAATTAAGTAAGCATGAATATTTACCATATTTTAATGTATATTTTAATGTATAGTCCAGCTCTGGAGGTGTCATATGCTGTTTGACTAATTCATTTAATCTGTGACTGAATTTCAATCGGTTCTGTGGGAATACTGTACATGCAAAGGCTTAATGAGATCCAAAATAAAGAAAGACAAAAGGGGCTTGTGACCAATTTGCAATTCTTAACGTAAATATACAAAGGTTTTTGAAACATCTGACTTAAACTAAAAATGTAATGCCACTTATCAGTGGGCAATATTCCGTATATATATATTTCTGATATGGTGACAGTATTTGGTCTTTATTAAGATAAAAAGTAAATAAAAAAATGTATTCAAGATTTTCAAGATAATTTGTTAAATTTTTAGAGCATTAAAATATAGGTGAAAACCACAATCAAAACACATTCAGCAGGAATTAAGCCAGTTAGTAGCCAAGTAATATGCATGCAACAAGGTATCCGAATAAACTTAATGATTTCTGTACAGCTTCAGCATCCAAGTGGTTCTGTTTATCAGAAAACTATCATAATTATTCATTATTAGCAGTCGCCTTCTCAGAAGATGATTCTTCAAACTCAATTTGCTTTCAGATTCATTTATTTTCATAACCACTGTGTTATGAGTTTAGTCTAAACTAAATTATTGACTATTATATTAATTATTACTATTATTTTCATTTTACCATGCAGTAACATTCATAGAGTTTTTTAAAGGTATTTTTTTGAACTGTGTTGTAATTTAACTCATTTTGACATTTTTGTAAAATGTAGAATGTACACTACTGCAATCTACTGCTCCTGTTTGGTGTGCCCAGAAAAGTATTTAATGATGTAATTTATCATCATACGACAAGGGCAGAGAATTGCCACAGAAGCGATGATACAATACTGCCATGAAATTTGGGTAATAATATAACACAATTTACTCTTGGACTGCAAAGCAGATGGTTCGTTAAGTAAAGGAATTTCTGCTGCCATCTTGGCAACTGTGACTTCCTTTTGCAATTTCTGATGCGATGCAAGAGAAGAATGAGGTCTTGTGCCCATCTTCGGCAGCAGTGTAATCAGAAGAGCATTATAAAAGTATTATTAGAATAAAATTATTAGAAATTATTAAAAAATGATTAGATTAAATAAATATTCGTGCGCAGTGCTACTGGGTATATCAACTGGTCTGAGAAATCTCACAATAATACACTATAAAAACTATATGTCAACACTTTGCACATTCCTATAAGGCAAAGGACAGCCAGAAAAACATCATCCAATAACTAACCCACTGCCATGAAGTGAAACTGAGACAAGGAATGATACATCACTAAATCATACCATTTCACAAGCTGAACTGACATTCAAATGCAGAACACAAGGGCATGTTTCGAAATACCAACCTATTTTTCCCTTAACATGCGATTCAGAACCATCAGCTCCTCAGTGAGCGGTATTACTCTGACAGTGGCCCGGGGCTGGCCAAATTTGACCATATTCAGGCAATTTTCCCTGAAAACCCATCAAAATCTGCCCTAGCTTCACAAACCTTAACAAAAGCTCTCTGGAATTGGAGACCAGACAGTAATTTGCTTTCCCTGCCTCTAATGAGACTATATTTAAGTGGAAGGTAGCACAGAACAGAACAGGCAGATGGAATGAGGCACTTAGTGAGCTTCAGTAGGAGAACCCAGCCCTTCCATTCCCACTTTCTATGCTGCCTCTGCAGTCAGTAAAGGGATCTGTGCACTACATTATTGGAGCTCAGGTTGCTTTTTTATAACACAGTTCATGTCATCATGAGTCTGGGTCAAAGGCCAAGAAATATATCAGCTTTGTAATGCAGGAGCTTGGAGTAATTCCTCCATATCACCATGAGTACTGCAGATGATGCACTACACCTGAGAAATTTCACTGACCTCAAAAACAGAGCTGTTTGGACATGATTACATAAAGCCCATATCTTAACCGAGAAGGTACTCTGAGAAAAAGATTTCCCTTTCCCACACAATAAGATGACATAAGATGGCTTTGTGTGGCTGCAAACCATTTATAAAATAATGATAGCAGTACTGAGAGGATGGTTTAAATATACAGTATCTCACAAAAGTGAGTACACCCCTCACATTTTTGTAAATATTTTAGTATATCTTTTCATGGGACAACACTGAAGATACGACACTTTGATACGATGTAAAGTAGTCCGTGTACAGCTTGTGTATTGTATATTTAGCTCAGTGTAAATTTGCTGTCCCCTCAAGATAACGACACACAGCCATTAATGTCTAAACCACTGGCGACGAAAGTGAGTACACCCCTAAATGAAGTGTCGATATTTTGTGTGGCCACCATTATTTTCCAGCACTGTCTTAACTCTCTTGGGCAGAGTTCACTAGAGCTTCACAGGTTGTCACTGGAATCCTCTTCCACTCCTCCATGACGGCATCACGGAGCTGGTGGATGTTCGAGACCTTTTGCTCCTCCACCTTCCGTTTGAGGATGGCCCACAGATGCTCAATAGGGTTTAGGTCTGGAGACATGCTTGGTCAGTCCAGCACCTTCACCCTCAGTGTCTTTAGCAAGGCAGTGGTCGTCTTGGAGGTGTGTTTGGGGTCGTTATCATGTTGGAATACTGCCCTGTGGCCCAGTTTCCGAAGGAAGGGGATCATGCTCTGCTTCAATAGGTCACAATACATGTTGGCATTCATGGTTCCCTCCATGAACTGTAGCTCCGCAGTGCCAGCAGCATGCATGCAGCCCCAAACCATGACACTCCCACCACCATGCTTGACTATAGGCAAGACACACTTGTCTTCACACTCCTCACCTGGTTGTCACCACACATGCTTGAAACCATTTGAACCAAATAAGTTAATCTTGGCCTCATCAGACCACAGGATATGGTTCCAGTAATCCATGTTCTTAGCCTGCTTGTCTTCAGCAAGCTTTCTTGTGCATCATCTTTGGAAGAGGCTTCCTTCTGGGACGATAGCCATGCAGACCAGTTTGATGCAGTGTGCTGCGTTTGGTTTGAGCACTGACAGGCTGACCCCCCACCCCTTCAACCTCTGCACCAATGCTGGCAGCACTCATGTGTCTATTTTCAGGAGACAACCTCTAGATGTGATGCTGAGCATGTGAACTCAACTTCTTTGGTGGACGATGGTGAGGCCTGTTCTGAGTGGAACCTGTCCTGTTAAACCGCTGTATGATCTTGGCCACCGTGATGCAGCTCAGTTTCAGGGTGTTGACAATCTTCTTATAGCCTCGGCCATGTTTATGTAGAGCAACAAATCTTTTTTTCAGATCCTCATAGAGTTCTTTGCCATGAGGTGCCATGCTGAACTTCCAGTGTCCAGTATGAGAGAGTAGGAGAGTGATAGCACCAAATTTAACACACCTGCTCCACATTCACACCTGAGACCATGTAACACTAACGAGTCACATGACACCAGGGAGGGAAAATAGCTAATTGGGCACAATGTGGACATTTTTCACTTAGGGGTGCACTCACTTTTGTTGCCAGTGGTTTAGACATTAATGGCTGTGTGTTGAGTTATTTTGAGGGGACAGCAAATTTACACATGCTGTACCCGGACTACATTTACATTCAATCAAAGTGTCATATCTTCAGTGTTGTCCCATGAAAAGATATAATAAAATATTTACAAAAATGTGAGGGGTGTAAGTCAGTTCTTCATCATTTTGGCTGATCTAACACAGTTTTAAGTAAAGGGCAAAACAAAACTTTAAACCAATCAGCAACTCAAGACATACTGCTCTCTGTGAAAGAACTATAGCTTTTTCTCAACCTCAAAGCTCTGAAATGTTTGTTGGTAAATAAAGTAGCTCTGGGGCATTGATACATCCGTTGTTCTAATAAGGTTGTTCTGGCAAAGTAAATTTGCAACAAATTTTCTAAAAGAGTATAAAATTGAAAGTCTTCAGTACAAACCTTCACAAAAATGTTAGTAGCAGTTGTTGAAGCCGATAAAGCTATTAGAGCTTGGGAATTTGGTGGTTTGGTTCTATTTGATCATTTAGATAGAAGACAGTGGTCTGAATGAACAATGAAATACCGCCTGGCTAAACAGCAGTGAAACCATCAGCTTCAGGATATCTGCCTTCTTTGAGAACAATCCCCTCCGTCTAATGGATCCACGGCCTTTGCAGAGTGACTCATCCTGAGTCTAATTCTGCTGCTCTATTGATCGTTCCTCAGCCTGAGAAACTACACTCTTAAAGTTGTCTTGACTTCAAAAATGAGGGCAATAATACAAAGTCATTTAATCAATGTCTAGTTGGAACTGTTGAATCAAAGCTTACCTTGAATTGAGGCAAATTGTAATAGGAAGCCATCTCCTTTCAATTTCAGGGACCAGTTTGTGCAGCCCAAATGTATTTGTATTTTCTAAGTATGTGGTTCACACTTGCTTTTGTGCTTTTTGTGAACTGAGGTTCCTTTCTGTGTCGGCTTTATTAAGAGAGACATGTTTTGCACGGCTGTTTTGGCCACTGAGCTCGTTTCTTGGGAGGCTCTTTTTTCTCAGAGAATTCTGGGGTTTCTCTGGTTAAATCAATTTAACTTAAGATGCCAATATGTTTACGCACACATACTTGATTTATAAGGAACCTGTTTCTGAATTTAGATAAATTTATAGTAAATATAATTGTCACATAATTGGATGGAACCACAAAAGACCAATAAAAAAAAAAAAAAAAAAAAATACATACAATCATCGCTGGCAAAAAACCTCGTAGCTACCCCCCCAATAATAGCTTAAAATTTGTACAGATCAAAAGAAAAAATGGAAAATTATCATCCTTACAGTGGAAGTTGGAAATCTTGATCCTTATCACTTTGGAGAGGTGAGGTTTCTTTCAACGACAATGATCTATAGTTGTATTATAGTGACACTACATATTATAGATTTCTTTTTTTGCTTTTACACAACACTTCTATTGAGTTGGATTCATACCAAGACACAGTAACGTCATGATGTTTTGTTTACTGATACTGGTCTTGGCCATGTGTGAGGCATAATCCAGTGTAGGTGTTCTCTGAAGGAGGGTGAGAGAGTGCGAGAAAAAGAAATAGTACACACATGCAAATAAACTACACACATGCACCTACTTTCATAAATGCGTTTTATTTGTTTTCAGCAAGTTCCGTATTAAAGCTTTTGTAATGTAGTAGTTGCCTTTGGCGATCTTATTTCTTCTTGTTTAACAACTGGCATCCTGCAACCCTGGAATTTTGAATATAACTCTCTTATCAGCAATGCAAAAGATTAAAAGAAACATGCATTCAATTTGGGAAGGTTAAAATTCAGTTCACACCCACAGACTTCAAGCCCACTGCTCAGCAGGGAGAAAAGAATCGAGGAAAAAAAAAATGACAGGGGAAAGACTAGATTTCTAACCATTTCTGCAAAATTAAGCTCTGTGCCGATTTGTGCAACAAAAAGTGATAAAGGCCACTTGAGCACAAGCTGTCAGGGCTAACCCAAAGCTCTGGCACTGAGAGCCGGCTCTCAGTGCAGCCATTCAGCTGGCACATTCTGTCTGGAGAGAGGGAATGGGAACTGAACGCTGGGGACGTGAGAAGAGGAAGGGATCAACTGAAGAAAAACTGCTGATCCAAATCCACAGAGACACAGGCTTGACAGTGAGAGGATTCTACACTGCCATTTGGGTAGCCACTGTATACAGAATATTACTGGAGACTTTCAACTTCTTCCAACACATTTCCTTTGGGCCATTTTGCTTCACACTGTTGGAGGCTACAGGGATGATTTCCCGGTTATTACTAAACATGTTTAAAAGACATAGATTCACGATGGCAGCTTATGCCAATGCAATGCACTCTGGTCACCACAGCAGAACGGAGAAATGAAACGAGTGGCTTAAAAAAATGTAATACAATCTGTGAAACATCTTCTTCTGTGACCATTCTTCTGACCCCAGAGAAAGAGCAATTCCCCTAAAGGAGAATGACTTTATTGCTACTTGGCTTTTGTTTACAGCGGGAGTTTACTCACTCTGTTCATTTCCTTTTCGGGTTACTTTGAATCACGCCGAGCCCCAAGACAGAGAAGTACATAAGGAGTCGTTATGTAAGATCTCAGAACATTTCCATGCACCCAACAATTAAATCTCATCTGTCAGTGCCGACTGTTTTCATAAAGCTGCAGGATATCTTCAGCCTAACACTGGAAAGCATTTGTAATCTATGTCACAGAGCACGATGACTAAGAACAGCAACTCCGCCCACATGGTCATATCTGACTAGTTCGCTTACACCTGCAATGAAACTAATAAACCACTGCTGAGAAAACTGAAATACCTTTCACATCACTAGGAAAAAAAAAACACTGTACCTTAACAAGTGAAACTATATTAAATAGGAATCTAGTATTTATCTCCACTGGAAATTTCATTACCTAGCATTTTGTACTGATCTTCAGCCTACATTTTTAGGCATTTTACTTACACCAAGTAATCTTATCAGACAGCACATGGGGCTGCACGTCAATGCTCAACAGTGATATCATCTAAGCTTGTGTCAGGCAGTTATTATAAGACTATAATCAACTGCTGGGGGAAACACTGTGCCGTGGCATGTCTAGCGGAGCAGAGGCACACGCTGACAGGCTCCAGTCAATGCTAGTAATTTAACATGCACTGTTAAATTTGATCTTAAAAGTTCAAAGAATGAATTTTATACTGTACCTACAGGTTCAAATCTTCAAACTTCAAACTTCTTTGGACACTTTTAAAATAGTAGCTTCTCCAGTCCTGTTAAATGGGGCTGTAATTACATTTTTGTAAGTAAATTTCAGGCGAGCAATTCAGGGTGGGCTTTCCTGCATTTTGGGTTTCATTAAGGGCAAATAAGCCTCAGCTTTGCAGCCATGCTAGTCTATACGAGTGTGTGTGTGTGCGTGTGTGTGTGTGTGTGTGTGTGTGTGCGTGCATGCTTGCTTTACACCCATATTAATTAGTTATAAAAGGGGCTTTCATTATAAAATGTCATCTTGCAAACACTCATCTGAGCACTTTTTCTTGGCCTAATCTTCCGCCATCACTCAAAGGGCGAAGGGTTGAGCATTTTGCACTTTTAATGAGTTTAATACGCTGCCTCTTTAAACTTGGGAGAAAAATGCAGAATGCAGGCAAACAGACAAGACATGTTTAAATAAGTGCTTTAAAGAAAACCATAAAGTGTGACACAACAAAATGCTTCCTCTGCATTTCATCCATACATGCGTGCAGCAGGGCGCGGGTATTTAAAGCAACCAGGGAGCAGTGATGAGCAAGGTACCGTCCCTAAGGAAGAGACCTCAGGGCAACCTACTGATCCGGGTCTTGATTATTAACTTTGATTTGTTTTGTTCAAGCTGTTTTGGAGATACTCAAAACATTATTTCATGCATGTATTGTGAATTTCTCGTCATACACTTTGACAATGCAGGTTTTTCTTTTTTACTTTGTATAGTGTTTGTTTCCACAAGTGCTAGTCAAAACTGCCCACCCCCAACAACTATCTATACTAAAATAGGAATGGGAAAAACAATGTAACACAGAAAGTGTTGCGCTTTAACAACTGTAAAAAAGCAATTGTGTTTCTCACAAAATACTAAAAATGATGGAATGTGGAAGATTAAGGAAGATTTTTCCTTAGTCCAGGACATTATGTTCATCAAACTAAGCTACTGAGCTATCGCAGGTCTGCAGTTGTCACATATCTTCATAAATGCTCCTATGATTGCACACCAGAACCCTTACTTTGAGATGCTTGACCTCGTACTTATACATCATCCAGTGCTCATAAAGGATGACTCCTCAACCTGAGCATAAGAACCTATGGGATTAAGATGAGGGTAACAGAAACAACATCCAAGTTAAAAGTGGATATGTCTTGCATTTGTTATATAAAAGCAAGCAGAGCTGAAGCACACACAAAAAAAGTGTAAAAGGTGTACAGCAAAACGTGTTCTGCTTATCTGCATTTAACGTTTGGTAAACGCTGCTTAAAACTGAAGAAAACTCAAGAAAATGCATCATCATCAAAAATGAAAAATGCTTTCTCTCAAATTGAGGCATAAATTATTTTGAAAAAAAAAAAAAAAAACAAAGTAAAAGTACCTTCCCAGAAATTAGTTATCTCTTTAAAATTCATCTAAGCCTTCAGGAACATTTAAATGCTCATCCATTACTATTTCACTGGGGAGTGAATATGAATTAGCCAACATGCCAAAACCCCACAAATGAGATGCAGAAGCTGACACTCCTAAATAAGGAATTTCTGATAAAAAAATAGCTACACTTTAAAGAAGATTTCCCCTATAAATTATTAAAGCACTAATAATAAAGGAAAAAAAGGGAAATAAACCTGTCATGTGGATTTTAATCCAAGCAGAGTGACAAACAGTTTGAGAGGCCAAAATGTATTCACAGCTGGAGGACTGCAGATGCTGATGGCATCTTCAGGCCATATAGCTAAAACATCAGAGACTTCCCAGTTACAAACTTGCTTCTGTACAAATTATGCAGTTACTTCCACCTGACTGATCTCATGTCGTGCGCCCTGATTACTACTGTAACATTTGCCTTCCATACAAATGTTTTCCACAATACAAATGTTTTCTTTTTATTGTTCTGTTCGTCGACCGTTAGCTTGTTTCATCTCTCTCTCCCTCCCTCCCTCCCTCCCTTCCAGGTTTTCTTTCCTGGTTTGGTTATTGCCCTTTTGGCCTATTTATTTTGGTACTGTGGATTTATTACATACGCAGCCATTCAAATGCGGTAGTATTGATGCATTTGAAAATGATCTAAAATGACACCGCAATGTGTAAAAGTACTAAAAAGGACTGACATGAAAACAAAATTGTTCCCCCATGTTACTGATCCTTTCTAGGTCAACAAATTAAGCATTTTATAATGTTGGGCATGCAAATCAATGCATCTTAAATTGCTCAAACATGCATTAAGCAGCTTTTGCCTTTTTCTTTACTTGAAAAACACAATCGATGGTATTGTAAGCATTATTGCACTCGTTGCCGCGCTGTCTCTCACATGGCTTTCATTTATATTGCACAACAGAGTGTATATTTATCTGTGCTCTACAAGTAGCCCTTATATACCCACACATTCCCCTTCTCAACTGTGTACACATTATTTATGTGTAACATTTAATACACTATACATATTTAATAATCTGTGTAAATTGTCCTCCATTGTCAGACAATAGCATTATTTATCCTGTAAATGATACTATTCTTTGCACTTCTGATTTTAATTGTACCTGTACCCCGCACACTGACAAAGGTGATCTAATCTAATCTTCTCTAATCTCGCTGGTGTTACTCCATAAGCGGCATTGGCTCATGAAGCCAAAAACTTTCCATGAGGTTTCCCACACAGAAAAGTGAACAAAGGATCTGAAGCAGACTGAGCTTCATTATGGCCTGCACTTGCTCGATTCAAATAAGCCTGGATCAGCTCTGCCACTGATCTTTCAGATTAGATTAGGAAGTATAATACAATCTTATCCTCATGGTGCTGATCACTGTTTGATACATATGTGAATCTGTCTCAATATTCCCATGCCTGCTCAGTCCAGCTTCTGAGCTGTTTAATACATTTACAATCCATTAAAAATCCTTTCATCGCAGCAACAAAACTAGATCAAATATTCTTTTTTAAAGCCAATATCTCCTGTATGTAAAAAAGAATTAATAATAAATAAATAAATAAATAAAGGCTCCATTTCTGTTACTGCTGGGACATTTTATGTAAGTAATTAAACACCATCCTGTTCAGAGGAAATAAAAAAAATGACATTTTTGAATGATTATCATGCTTTAACAGGAAATAGGCAAGCGAGGGGATCTTTTATTGGCTATAGGCTGCCAAAATGACAAAACACAAATTCTTGCACAAGAGATATGACGTACTTGGTAAAAATCATTATTACATTCATCTTGTTAAGAGCCTCTGGACAAAAAGAACCGAAACGTTTCCCAAAGCATCAGTGATCCATCACTTGGCAGTAGGCCCCCAAATCTGGTTTAGAACAACAAGCATGAGCATATTAGCGCTTTATCGTTCTTTGTCCTTCTCAAAAATGATAAATCTAAAAGTACAAGAAAGAAAATCTCATTATATTAGACATTTACTCCCATTCACTAGTGAGAGTGACTGTGATCACAGCACATTCACAGCACAAATGCATTCACTGTGTTTGACCCAAACACAGATACTCAATCATTATCATGCATGCCAGTTTTTTTTTAAATTAAAATGTCCATTATCTGCCGCTTGTCCCAAACGGGGTCGCGGGGGAGTGCTGGTGTCCAACCCAGCGCACACAGGGCGAGGACGGGGGACGCACCCTGGACAGGTCGCCAGCCCATCGCAGGGAGGAGCGGGACGGGGACGGCACCTTGCTCAAGGGTACCTCAGGGCAACCCACTGGGAAGGGGTTCGAACCCCGATCCTCCGATCATGTGGCCAACACTCTAACCACTAGGCCACCGCTGCCCCATGCCCATGTATCATTAAAAAAATGTTGCATTATAATGAAAGCTTCAATAACATGACAATGTTTTAGACTTCTGCTTAATATTTGTGATGTGCATGTCTATGTAAATATCTTATTAAATAAATACCAGATTTATTCTATTCAGCAAAAACAAAAGTCCTGAATTAAACAATAGCATTCAGAGAAACACTGTGCTTAATGACACTGTATCAAATTTAAATTGAATATTTGCCTTTTGCTCATTTTTTTACTGAATGGGTCCCACTGAAGCAGAAATATATGTCATTTGATTATTCATGAATATAAAGGACACTTTTTTCTGCTTACCAAGTGTATCCTGGAGACCTCTAAATAACCTGTGCCATTCTCAATTATGCTAATCCACAACATACTGTCTAACTCTCCTGGGAGCAAACAAGCAACATCCAAAAATACTAAAAAAAAAACACCGCATGGAGTAATGTGAGCGATTCAAAAGCTGAAGAAAAGAATGGATGCAGAGCAAAAAACAAAAGATACAAACTCATGTTGTGGTTATCTGGAACCTTATACTGCTTACATTGAGAGGAATACGATTCTTAATCCTTCTTATTAGGGGTAGAATTAAGCTTCTCCAGTCAGCGTTAAGCTCTATTGTTCACTTTATAGTGACAGGTGGCTCCGAGTCCGGTCCCGTAAAAACACCATCCAACATTTTGGGTGTTAGTCACATCTCTACATGAACATAAAATCATGAAGCCATCCCACAGATGACATGCATCAAAGATTTACTCATGAAATATCCCTCCAAGTGTTTCAAGGTTGATAGTCTGAAAAAAGATTACTGTATTTTTTTAGACAGAAAAATAAACATTGAATAGACCTTTTTAGTGCTTGAAAATTATATGATTCAAATATAATACATTAAAATATATTTTATAAAAATATAAATACATGTATAAAATGTATATGTTTCAAAGACATAAATACAAATGCTCCATAATGCTGTTGACAGTTTGAAATGCCTAAAGAGGAGTGAAGGATCAATTTTTTGATATGGTCTGATATCTTAATATTTTTGGTAAGTGACAGCAGTGGCCCAGTGTTTGCCGTGTCTGCTGCAACTGCTTCGAGCTCTCATTGCTACTTGACAGCATGTCTGCCACACCAAGCGAAATACTCACTAACCAAGACATTTGACCTTTGTAAATCTTTTTTCCTTACGTTTACTAATTCTAAAAAAAAAAAAATGCCATATTTGATCAACATGTTTATGTATCAAAATGAATAAAATCTAAATGTTGATTAGATGTAGCAGCCGTTTACATTGAATATCAATAAATTACATAATAGATCCTTTGTACCACAGTACCCACAATGCCACTTGACAGATCTATAAAATACACAGATGTTTGTATAGATTGTAGAGTGTAGATTCACCCATGTGGTGAATTTACCAAATAGTTGGAATGAACTCAATTCCTCTGCTTACACACACAAACACACACACACACACACACACACACACTAGTAGTAAGTAGTGAATTTATCGTCTGCATTCAACGCATCCCAGACATACTGTTAATGAACACACACATTCAAAGAGCACTGGACTGACACAACTCAGCACACTGTGAGGAGAACACAAACTGCCAATTCCTTCGCATCAGCTAATGTCTTCCTCACCCAGAACAAAGTGCCTTCTTGGACTCCTACCCATGAATGTCAATGACATAACCTGGGAACAAGCCCGGGGAGAAAGTCACACTATTGCAGTCCTGAAAGAGATTCGTGATAGCCTATTGATCATGTTTCACAAGAGAGAATTTCAGTTAGCAGTGAAACATGAACTTGGTTTGCACTTCAAAAAACCTCCATGTCAACTATATTGGTTTTAAATAAGAAGAACATGATCAAACTATTTTTTGTTTAGTTGCTCTCGCAACGTACATTCTTGAACAAAACAAAACCAAAAAAAAAAAAACACTGAAAAAAATGAAGAGAAATATAAATTGACTGATCAGTCATGTTTGATAAAAACTAAACAATAAAAAGCTCCTTTTAATCTAAGCTACACTCTGGAGGAGCCAACGTTCTCGCTTGGAAAAAAGAAAACAATCCCAGCGCAACAAACAATAAAGGAAGCCTCATGCATCTTTTATGGAGGGACAGAAATGCACTAGCGCACAGAAAGCTCAGCTTTTACAAACCGATGCATTTCACTTTGACCAGTGTGGGCATGAACGTGCTGTAACTCCCCTGACAGCACATTTAAATGAGTTAAAAGGGTGAAATTCTCAGCATGGATTGCTGACGAGACACTCAGTTCGATAGGCTTAATAGACCATCCTGCTGAGTTAATCAGCCTAGTTATAGTTGTTAAAAAATAATTGCAAACAAAACCAGGTGCTTAGCTATGGTGGCTTTACTACTGTTTCAGGGGATTTACTTCAAATACACACGGATGCCTACCCCCACCACTTTCCGTGGACCAAGTGAACAACATAACAGTCTTCTCATAGTCAAATTACAACAGCTTCAAAAATAGCTCAGCCAATCAGATTTAAGGACTGAAACTATATTTTATATATACACAAAGTTTTAAACATAAAACATATTGATAGCAATCATAAGGACTGCAGTAGCTTCAGATAGCAGTTTGCTTACAACTGTGGGAAATTAAAGTGTTGGCACACAAACCCTCACCAACAGAGAGAAACAGTTCGTAATGAAATGAGAATCTCATTTGTGTTTCTTCCAAATCCTTTTGTTTTTTCGTTGCTTTTTAATTATGAACATTTTACCACAATCTTACACAATCAAACTTGCATGTCAGAGCACCATAATGCTGGGGACAAAGTAATGGTGGGTTTATTAAAGCAGGCATGGTTGGTACTTTGTAACATGTCCCTTGCATGCAATGACACCTTGAAGACACCTGTGATTTATAGACATCAGCAGGTGCTGAGCATCTTCCCTGGTGATGTTCTGCCGACCCTCTACTGCAGCCACCTTCAATTCCTGATCGTTCTGGGGGCTTTATCCTTTAAGTTTAAGTGAGTTTCTTCAGCACGTGGAAGGCATGCTCAACTGGATTTAAATCATGTGATTGGCTTGGCCATTCAAAAACTTTCCAGTTTTTAAATCTGAGAACTCCATACCTCAGCTGTCACCAGTTGAAAAGAAATACAGAGGCTACACTGCAAGATTCTGTGCCATCGATTGACAGGTAGGACTATTTCAGGTAGGACTATTTCTCAAATGACATGTTCTTTTTTCATATTCATTTTCTTTACAAGATGCCTGCAGAGTTTGATAGCAAGCTACACACAATAATCCACTACATGAAGCGAACAGTGAAATGCCTGTCATTCAGCAGTGCCTGTGGCAGCCATACATGCCCAAACTGTAACACCCCCACCACCATGTTTAACAGATGAGCTGGCATGCTTTGGATCTTGGGCAGTTCTTTCTTGCCATCACTCTGATACAGGTTCATCTTGGTCTCATCTGTCCAACACTCTTTCTCCAGAATTCTGCAAGCTTTTTTAAAATACTTTTTCACAAACTGCAATCTGGCCATCTGGTTTTTGTGGCTTATTAGTTGTTTGCAGTGTAGCCTCTGTATTTCTGTTCATGAAGTCTCCTCCGGGAAAGCTGTTTCTGACAAAGACACCTGCTTCTTGCTTTCTGATCTGTTGAGCAGGCATTTGACAATTTTTCTTTACCATAGTGAGGATTCTTCTGTCATCAGCAGTTTAATTTATGGTTTTTCCTACCAGTCCCTTTGTGACAGCTCACCAGTGCATTCTTTCTTCTTAATGATACTCCATACAGTTGCTTTTGTCAATCCTAAGGTTTGACCGATGTCTATAATGGTTTTACTCTTGCTTTTCAGCCTCGTAATAGCTTCCTTGCCTTTCATTGGCACAGCTTTTCTCCTCGTGTTGAACAAGGGCTACTACAGATGCCAAATGACAGAAGTAAGTCTAGGTATCTTATTCCTGCACCTGTGAAGCCAGTTGTCCCAAAGATTATGGTACCCGTAAGAGGGGCACTATGTCAATAAAAAAAAAGTACTTCTACATGGTGAAACTGAAATGTACGCAAATAACTTTGAATAGAAGTCTGCAATGTGCACATCTGAATTGTCTGATTTAAAGTTTAACACCAAGGAGCAGAGTGGTAAATCAAAGAAATGGTGTCTGTTCAAAACATTATGGGGGATACTGTAAATAGTTGCAATCTTCTCGCATGATTCACTAGCATTACTGAAGAGCATATGTAGTGTAAAACAATTACATCTTGGCACCATGATAACTTACTCAAACTTTAAGTCTGATAATAACTATTGAACATAAAAGATCAACAATTCCAATGAGGTGCACGTGATGCTAGAAGATTATTTTTTACATGCCTCAACTGACACATAGCTCACAGTAAGCTTGAAGCTTCGAGCGCAGTTATTGTGTGTCCTTTCCATCATTGTTCGCATGACACTCCAAGCAGAAAGCTTGCTGCTTGCAGTACAAAAGCTCTGCGGTTACTGCTGCTGGTCTTATTTTAGCTGACATGCCCACTGCGCTAGACAAGCTTCCATTGCTTTGTTGGAGTCATCCTTGCACGCCTACTACAGTGTGCTCCCCCAGTCACACAATACCACCAACACTGGGAGGGGGAAGAGTAGCACATGCTTCTCCCTTCAAGCATTTGAAGCCAGCCACTGCATCTCTTTAAACCACTGCTAATGCCGCATCATTCGACAGCTCAGCGCACTTGAAAGAGGAAACAGACTGCCAATCAGCTAACATCCTACCCAGCCAGAGAGTGTGTGCTCCCATGGACTACCGGCCTGATGGTTGCTGCATCACTGTGGGCATCACTTGGGACGTAACTTTATACAGCCAGTTCATATTATGAAGCAGACATTCTTATTTAAACCCTTTCACAAATTTATCACTAATAAACCACATCGTCCTAAGAGATTTGTGCTAGCCTGTTAACGTTATTTCAGAATCATCATCATTGAATTAAACTGCAATGAACAAAAATCTAGAATCCATTAAATGTATTGTGAGCTTCGTTAGGTCTTATCAGATGATAAGAAATAACAGCATGACTGCTGGTGAACACTGCATCACTGCTTTAGCTGTATAATTCCAAATATTATTCTGATTACTTTCTGAATGACCCTTTCTTCACATTCTTACAAAGTTGGATCATGTTCATAACATTGATGGTGACTAATCGTTGCAGACCTAATGCAGTCTTGTCCTTCTCGGCTCTGCTGAGCAGCATCTGTGAAAAATTGCTTTTAACAATTCTGTGCCATCAATTGACAGCTAGGACTGTTTCGCAAATGACATGTTCTTTTTTCCACATTCATTTTCTTTTCAAGGTGCGTGCAGAGCTTGATAGCAAGCCACACACAATAGCCCGCTACATGAAGCGAGCGGTGAAATGCCTGTCATTCAGCAGCAAAATGAACACGGTGGTATTACAACACCTTGTGATTTTAATATTTAAACACATAATTGACAAAGTAAGACAATACCAGGTTTTGATTCTTCTTAAAATCTATGTCTCAAATAAATCAACACTACCAGAACAACACAGAATACAACAAAGCAAGCAAAAACAATGGCTTTGTCGAGAGAAAAGAATCCAGGAGAGGTTTGTGTCATATCTAGTGACGGGGCAACAGATGGTGGAGCGGCACCTTTCCTCACACCAGCCACAGGCGGCCGCTATTCTTAATAGTTACACTAGAATTTGGCAGCTCATTCAAATTGTAGAAAGATGAGAGCCATTTTAGGAGATTCTCCATTCTTATTTAATTTGATTTTTTTGAAGGAAGTTCCACCTCACACGTTTTTGGAATCCCCACTTCTCACCCACCCCCTGATCGGATTACTGGGCTCCAATCCGAGCGTGAGCGCATCAGTCCTCGGAAAGCCAAAAAATGAGATCGATGATGAAAGAAAGCAGGGTTGAAGGAAGAAATCAGAAAATTCTGCTCATTTCTCTTGCTTGCAGGAGAAGAGCAGCAAGATGCTTAGAAAGCTGCTCAAAAGGATAAGCACATGAACTGGACTGAACTCGAGAAGACCCAAAAACATTTCCCAATACACACATAAAGAAATCTACTGTTTTCAGAATACTGCACTATATCTATACATGCCACTCTCAGCCTCTCCAACATTGTACACATGTTAACTTTCAGCGCATATATAATGCACATATATCAACATATAATGTCAGCAAGATAATTCTTGGCACCCTTGGTAAAGAGAATTAATCCTCAATGTAACGTCGGAGAAAACAGTAAATTAGTGCAAGAAATCCAGATGGAAATACATTTATGAAAAAAAAAATTTAAAACCACTTTGTCATCAATAATGGTGCACCTTAAACGTTAAAAACACAATATATCTAAAGCCATTTATATCATCATCATCATCATCTATGACTACCTGTTCACTGGAGTATAAATAGGAGGCATCATGGGGACAAATTTCCTCAATCATTCACGAGCATGGTGAAGATTAGAAACCACACAAACTCATCAATTAGGTAATGTTCTCATCGAGCACAACAAGAGAAGACTCACATCTGTGATGTTGGCAAATGGGGTGCCCATTCTTGTGACAGATGTGATTCCATTCAAAATGCATTTTAAAAAGGGATTTGTCTTATTGTGGCCTAATCCTGAAAATCAATCTTTTTCCAAATGGTGCCAATATTTAGAGAGCTGACTGCGAGTCTTTGCAGATAACGATCTTATGTAATTTACAAAGCCTGTCTGCACTTAACGCTCACACACCTTCTCCCTTCTGACACCGGGTGGGCTTGAGGCGCCTTAAAACGCGTCATCATTTAAAATGAATCCCAGAAACAATGTCATATCCATCAGAGCCTGGACCATAACTGTCACAGTGTAACAGAGAATTACTTATTATTTTACCTTCCATCGCTTCATTTATATGAGCTAGAGTGGATGTGCCATGAGGCCACACGTGATCACGTGGCTGAGAATGAAAAAACAGACAAAGTGACCCTGTTCAGTCATCAAGTATTTACAGAGCAGCGGGCTGAGGGCAGCCAAGCGGAACGAGTAATGCAGCCGTGTCCTCGTCAAGCTGTGCTTCTTGCGGTTGCTTCAGCCTGACGTAGCAGATTTTCTGCCGTCACACCCAGAGGGACATTCCTGACCGAATGCTACGTAACAGATACATGCAGCCAAAATTCACAATTTTTTATAGTTTATCATATCCATACTCACTAGCTGATTCTGTAAAATGACCACTTCAATGTGTTTCACTTGTCACTCATCTCTTTGTCTCAACACACATCATTTTCATGGCCTGAACTGGCCCGGTTGTCTGTAGCTGTTTGCCTCACGCTCCCTATGTAACATCCGTGGAAACACAAAGGCAACGCAATGGGTTCTGTGACACATCCGGCTACTGTTGGCCAAGTGAGCGCGAAGCCTTTCAGGCAGTGGAGGTCACTGAGTCATATTGGACTCTACACCCTACAGGGGACAGAGAGAGAGAGCACGAGAGAAAAAGGAAGAGCACAGAAGAATAAAAAGAGTCACAGAAATAGAAGACAGACCAGGGCCTCTTCCTTTCTTGGACAATGAGTACTATCAGGCAAAAAGAAAACGCTACAAATGCTGTGCAGAATGAGAATATGACCACACATTAGGAATGGCATGATCACTCAGAAACACTTTTAAAGCCTTTCCGTCCATATTTTTCAAAGAAATCACTCAGTCCTTTTCAGTACATTGGCAACTATGAGCTACCATTTTGCATAAAGAGGATGCATATTTTAAAAGCAGCACTCCACACAAAAGAATTATGCAATCGGTTAACACGGTACTTTTTATATCGTATTTCTACTTAACTTGAAAAGCTTATTTGTTTATCTTTTCCTAATGAATCTTGAAAGCTGTGGTTCATTACATTTCTGGTACTTGCATTTTTTCCACTGATCAGCCTTTCCTAAAACTCTAATAACTTGATTAATCATCAAAATAAATGGTTCACTACACAGTTACAAAATATAACTCCCATGATGATAATGTAAGTTACTGACACTGGAGGCTGTGGTCACAGATCAGAATTGCGCATCAAAAACCTACAGAAATGTACTCTTCCAAGTCAGCTTGTCAGGGTAAAAATGCAAGCAAGGGTTAAATATTAGCAGCATACAAGAGATTAAACCATTAACTGAAAATGAAACACTGACATCTGTATAAACATTAGAGGAAAACTCATAGAGCTCAATTTCATTCACATTATGCAATAATTCTCTTCTGTTTTTGGCCAGTTAAGCAGGGCTGCACAAAAGAGGTCTGGCATCACTGCAGTATTTATAGTGGAACTTCAGTGTGATGCATCTTTCAGAAAAGGGGCTTTGTCACTTGCAGCTTGCATCTGTTGTTATTAGAATAAGATGTTATTTGTTATAGTTATTTTTGTCAGGATCCCTACTTATGTTTTTAGCAAGATGTTGTTGCTAGGTTGCAGGCAGGTAAGGTGCAGTGATCCTTAAAGAGCTGCGGTCTGAGGTATCGCCCTTCAGAGAAGAGCCCTCTGCATGCAAAGTTGGAATCAACTTTATAATAATTATTTCTGCAGGCATTTATTAATGACAGGATAATACAGATTATGAATGAAAGCAGGGGTTTTTAAACAGACCTGATACTTTGGAAATATTAATATGTGAGCTTCCTGCCTGTCTCAACATTCCCAGTCAGAGGGGGGACTCATGGACCCAACTCCAATCCTTGTATGCAGTGTATTTGTTCAATGAATTAAAATTCACTATTCTACTGCTATGATCTGCAATCAACGCAGTTGGTCAGTTTGTTTATTAAAATAATTACTTCTTACAATGTTAACCAGGCACTACAATATAAAATCCAATTAGAGCTGCACAACCAGCTAAAGTAAGCCTCAACAACAAATTACGTCAATTGATATTTTAATCCATGTACTGATTCCACTGGAGATCATGTAGCAGAATAATTGACAATAATGACCATGTGCTGGTTTGTTTTCAGAGCCTTTGTGAGTCAACATAGGCTCTCAAGGCAATTTACTAGGCCCCTCTCTGATTATAAATTTACACAGGCACATTAAATATTATTCAAAGATGATAACAACTGCACACAAAATTCATTTTCAACCCAGCCACTAGGGATGTGCAAGTCAGTATATTTCTTTGTGCCTTTCCCAAGCCCGGATAAATGATGAGAGTTACGTCAGGAAGGGCATCCGGTGTAAAACTTTTGCCAAACCAATATGCAGACAACAAAACAGAATTCCATTCTGGATCGGTCGAGGACCAGGTTGACGACCACGACCAGAGCTGTTGGCCTACAGGGTGCTGGTGGAAATTGGGCTACTGTTGGCTGAAGAAGAAGAAGAGGAGGAAGGCATGTCCAGAGGCAAGAGGAGAGAAGGAAGTGGAGAGTGGAAGTGAGGGTAGAAACTTTGAATGTTGGCAGCATGACTGGTAAAGGTAGAGAATTAGCTGATATGATGGAGAGAAGGAAGGTTGATATTCTGTGTGTGCATGAGACTAGACTGAAGGGTAATGAGGCCAGGTGTATTGGAGGAGGTTTTTAATTATTTTACCATGGTGTGGATGGAAGGAGGAATGGGGGAGGTGTTATCCTGAAGGAAGAGTATGTGGAGAGTGTTTTCGAGGTGTAGAGGGTGTCAGGGAGGGGGATGAGTTTGAAGCTGGAAGTTGAAGGTGTGATAATGAATGTTGTGAATGTAGTGCTTATGCCCCACAAGTTGGTTAGATGAAGTGATGGAGAGTGTACCCTAGGGAGAGAGTGGTACAGACTTTAATGGACATGTTGGTAAAGGGAACAGAGGTGAAGGCAGTGATGGGTAGGTATGGTGAAAAGGAGAAGAATGCAGAAGGTCTGATGGTTTTGCTAAAAAGATGTAAATGGCTGTAGTGATTACTTCTTTTATGAAGGAGGAATACAGGGTGACAAAAGAGTGAAGCAAGATGCACACAGGTTGAAGAACAAGCTAGCGAAGAAGAAGTGGGATAGTCAAAGAGAAGAAAAAAGTTGACAATAGTACAAGGAGATGAAGTGCAGGGTGAAGAAGGCAGTGACAAAGGCTAAAGATAAGGTGTTTGGTGAACTGAATGAGAGGCTGGGCCATAAGAAAGGATTAAAGCACCTATACTGATTGGCTAGACGGAGAGACAGAGCTGGGAATGATGTGCAGCAGGTCAGGGTGATGAAGGATAGAAATGGAAATGTATTCACAAATGAGCAGAGCGTGTTGAGCAGATGGAAGGAGTACTTTGAGGGGCTGATGAATAAAGAGAATGAGAGAGAAAGAAGATTGGCTGACATGAAGGTGGTGAACCAGAAAGTGCAGCAAATTAGCAAGATGGAAGTAAGGGCAACGATGAAGAGGATAAAGAATGGAAAGGCTGTTGGTCCGGATGACATACTTGTACAAACATGGAGGTGTTTAGAAGAGGTGGCAGTAGAGTTTCTAACTAGATTATTTAACACAATTTCGGAAAGTGAGAGGATGCCTGAGGAGTGGAGACAAAGTGTACTGGTACCGATTTTCAAGAATAAGGGTGATGCAGTAGTGGAAGTGAGGTAAAGAAAAGAGGTGAGGTTTAGTGAACAGCGGTATGGTTTGGAAGCCCCATGGACGATGATGTTAGCTGATGATTTTTTGATCTGCAGTGAGAGTAAGGAGCAACTTGAGGAGAACCTGCAGAGTTGGAGATGTGCTCTAGAGAGGAGAGGAATGAAAGTGAGTAGGACAAAGACAGAATACATGAGCATAAATGAAAGTGAGGAAAGTGGAGTGGTTAGGATACAAGGAGCGGATTTGTCAAAGATGGAGGAATTAACATACCCCAATAACATACTTGGGATCAACAGTTCAGAGTAACGGAGAGTGCGGGAAAGAGGTGAAGGAGAGGTTGAAATAGGTGGAGACAAATGGCAGGAGTGATCTGTGACAGAAAAGTGCCAGCAAGAGTGAAAGGGAAGGTTTGCAGGATGGTAGTAAAACCAGCTATTCAGACACCAGAGCTAGAAGTGGCAAAGTTAAAGGTACTGACATTTTCGTTGGGTGTGCAGAGGAAGGACAGATTTAGGAATGTATATATTAGAGGGACAGCTCTGATTGGACATTTGGAGATGAAGTTAGAGAAGCATGGTTGCATTGGTTTGGACATGAACAGAGTAGAGATGAGGATTATATTGGGGGAAGGATGTTGAAGAGGTTGTAAGAGAGGACATGCAGGCAGTTGGTTTGAAGGAGGAAGATGCAGAGTACAGGATGAAATGGTGACCGTTGATCCACTATGGTGACCCCTAACAGGAGCAGCCAAAAGGAGAAGCAGCAGCACACAAAATTAATTTGATGCAACGTTCTGTTTGTATTGTATCGTGAAAATAAGGAGTGCCACGAAATGTGTCTTGAGTTAATCCTTCCCTGTTAGAAGGCGGAGTCCTCACTGAACACTAAATAAAAGCTCAACTTTTAGTTCCTCTTTCTGACATTATAGCCACAAACTACTGTCCGCCCTATACTTACACACAATAACAGGTGTATGTAAAAATGTCGCCCAAATAACCATCAGCGACAGCTTAACAAAAAGCTAAGCAAAGAATGTTTAGACAGAGACATTTGGGCTAATAATGATGTTCACGCTGTGTGACCGAATGGCCGTTAAGCTGCCAGATATTGCAAAATATTTCCAGCGCGTAGATGATGAACATTTCCAAGTTCACTGTAAATGGCTGGCATTTAAAAGCTCACTGCACAGGAGCCTTTAAGCTGATTACTGGTGTCTGTGACTGACCCATAATGAGGCACAGCAATAGCAATCAAAATACGTCACGACATCAAAAATATGAGCAACATTTAACAATGCAAGATCTGAGCCGCGTTTAGAGAGAGGGAGAACAAGTGCATGGGTGTGTGCCTTCTGTATTCCGCCGTTATTCCTATTTATCAAACATGAGCAGCTGATCATTAAGTGACCTTCTTTGCTCATACAATGATACAAGATTTTTCCTAACAGTCTAGTGTCTGTTTTCTGTAAACGGCGCAGCTCTTCTTTAGTCTGCTTTAAGGTAAGTACTGCAAACTGTGTGAAACAAACTTAGTTTGAATGGGTCAAAACAATTTAAAGAGCCGCAACTGGCATTTGCTCCACACAATTACCAACAAATATCTGAGTATTTTGGGGACAAAAACATGGGGACAACTGCACTGAAACGTTTTCTCTGTGGTGAGGGGTGTTTGAATGTTAAGCTGAATTATGTAAACATCAGATTCATTGTTCACCAAACTGAATGCTCCTCAAAAATGTCAAAAATAAATAAATAAATAAATCACAAAATACTATTTCTTAATTCTATATGTAAACACAAAACAAGTCAAACAAAAGCACACTGTGGGGTTTGTTATTGTGTCATACTTAACTTACAAGTAGGCAACATCACAGATTAAAAACGGTGTAGCTGGCACCTGCTGAAAGTGGCATAAACTCAAGTGAAGACTTAAATGTAAATGTATAGAATATTGAAGCCATAACGCTATTGCTGTTCTGTTTATATAACGTATGTCTTTAACTCTCTTATCTAGGCTTCTAAGGATTCAACAAAAAGGATGACCATAGAAAACACAGAGCTTTTAAACTTTATCTCTTTGCAAACTTAATTTGCGCTGTTTCTGAAATCATGCCATCAGATTCTTTATTTCCTCTTTATTTGAAGGTTGCATGAGTTCTTTAATGTACTGCATGTGGTCATGCTTACTGAACCTCTGTAGTTGTGATGTCATTATTGTTTAGATTAATGTGATGATAACCTGAGTAGGGTGGTTGCTGGTCTAGTGGTAGGGTACTCGCCTACAGACCTATGGATCAAGAGGTCCCAGGTTCGAACCACTGGGTCCCTGAGCAAGACCCTTAACCCTGAGTTGCTCCAGGGGGACTGTCCCTGCAATTAGGACCTGGAAGTCGCGCTTGATAAGAGCGTCTGCTAAATGCAGCAAATGTAAATGAGTAATCACTTTTTTTTTTAAATGAACAACAGTGTCATATAAAGGCTTTCAAAGATTCTGGTTTTACTGCACAAACCTTTTACTCAGTCAGCATTTGGTGGAAAATGTGTAAAAGTTCTGTTCTGCAAGAAAGAACACAATCAGAACATCTACTAGTACTAGTATCTACTAGTAGAATATCTACTAGTAGATATTAAGTAACCATAAACAGCATGATTTTAATGTTATGATGAGCTGAGATTACTTTTTTATTCTTTTCAAATATAAAAATATACTAAATTAAAAGTCATATGAGGCGGCATGGTGGCACAGTGCACTGTTCTCTCACAGTGAGAAGGTCCATAGTTCAGATCGCAGGCAGGATGGTCCGGGTCCTTTCGGTGTGGAGCTTGTAGGTTCTCCTCGTGTTTGTGTGAGTTTCCTCCAGGAGCTTAGGTTTCCTCCCACCATCCAAAGACATGCACGTCAGGCGGATCAGGGATGCTAATTTGCCCATAAGTCTTTGTGTGTGTGTGTGTGTGTTTGTGACACTGGCGACCCTTGCAGGGTGCTTCCCTGCTTTCGCCCTGAGAGAGCTGGGACAGGCTCCAACACCCCATGCGATCCTAATCACGACAAGCGTTTATGAAAATGAGTGAGTGAGTAAAAGTCATATATTCCAGTGAATTGCTGTGCATACAAACAACCACTGCGCGAAATTTAGAAACATTCAGACATTAATAACATGGTCATGCCATGTCATTTAGAAAGGCAATCACAACTAGCCTTGTTTATGGTTTACTCATGCTGATAAAACTGGCTTGAAATTTGCTACAGACACAGAATTCTCTCAATATCCGGGTGCTACCAAAAACGTTCGGCTGGTATCATAAAAGCATTTGAATTCTAAAGCCCAGACCTAGCCAGGATAAATGTTTACACTAGCTTATAGGGATTCATTCATGGACATATTGATCTTGAATTGTGCAGACAAATTAAAACCACTGTAGTCTTTTAAGGGAGTTTTAACACGTTCAATATTTGTACTGCATGACTTTCTCTGACCTAAGCAATAATAAAGCCATTAACGGTTTATCGATCGGTCGTAATATGTGCTGAACCAGAAGCAACGGGCTATTAGGTACCATTTGGATGAACACTTAACCGCACAATCTACCACATGGATATGAAAAAAGATTATATGAAAACGACAAAGGCTTGACGACCCACGCTCGCTCTTCTCTCCATGAGTCACCGACAGCAGGTGAGATCACAATGATGAAAACTGTCACATTTCAACTACCTTTCAAAGGTGAAAAACCCAAGTCCCCTGACATGGAAGTAACTAATACAGCCAAACACGGTCACTGTTTGCGTGTTTCTTTGTCAAATTGTTATGAATTTGCCCAGCCCTGGGCAGAACACAGGCCTGTGGCTGTATAACCCAAAGAGGGATATTAGGGCCGTGGTCAAATTACTAACTCCTAGTCAACAAATTTAAACTCTGCCTGCATCTGGACATTAGCTGACTACATTAATGGCCCTTGACTGTGCAATACTGCAAGTTGACCAAAGCCTGTTTTATTTAAGACATGCAAATTTTATTCATAGGAAAATGTCTATATTCAAACACTTTTCAAAGCCAATATTCTGCGCTAACACGAAGAATAGCCAGGACTGCTAAGAGAGAAACATCACACGACGAGTTCATCAGAATATTTTAAGGCCAAACTATTGTTCTACGTCTAAGTGTGCAGCTACTGTATTACTTCCCGAAGGCTGTTTCATGTGGCACTGAATGTGCCATCTGGGCTCAGCGTCAAAGGTTAGTCCACGCAGAAAAGATTTACCCCTGAGAACCATTTTGTGAAGCAGGATGCTTCGTAAAAACATGCAGCGCTCTTCCCCAGAGCCTTCTGCGCACAACTGCCTGACACCTGGACAATCGCTGCACGTGTCTTTCGATATTCTCCACCAGGTCATGCCCTGATAGAGGGACACTGCCTATCAGCTACGTCCTTCATTGTTCAGACAAAAGAAAGAATTTAACACCCCGTTCTCTCTCTCACAACTCAATTCAGAAGTGAAAGAGGAAAAAGATTTGCCTGCCGAAAGGAACTTCTTTCTTTTTTTAATGAAACACTGACAAGTATCTTTGGAAGAACATCTCGGGGTCAAGTTTGTCTGTGCTCACGTCATTGTTCTAGCGTCCACATGCCTATTATATAACTTTACATCTGCAGTACCCGATTGCTGGTTCTATCGTTGTATCTTTCCAATGTGTTGATTATATTTGTGTTGATATACCTGTGCTTTTTTATTAGACTGTGAAATGGCGCATAAAAAATACGGCTTTAAACTTCATTCCTCAGCACTCGGCCTTCCAATCACACTGATGTTATAAAGTTTCGACGTGACATTAAATACAGAAAACCGATCAGAACCTAAGTAATCTATTTCAGTCATCATTAAGGCTCAGTAATAAATACACCATCTTTCATTTTAAAGGATTAAGAGAGGTTGGACAACACTCATGTAAAATTAAAGATCCTGGTTCTGGTAAATTAAAGATCCCTTGGTGAATAAACTAGACGACTCATTCATGCCATTAAACATGTATACTAGATGTTTCTAGACATCTAGCATAGACTGCAGCATTACAAAATATCCCCCATCAAATCGCTAACTGAAAGTAACTGCACACTGTGTGTCAGACCTCTTTCATGGTAGGAGTGCAAGGCAACAACATGGTGTAAAAACGTCCATTCATTTCTCAGTTCATGTTCTAGCCTCAGGTAGGACATAAGTATTGTGGACAGACTACTGGTGCGTTTTGGTATTGATTAATTACTGCTGACATTTACAAACTGTCATGGCAACCTGCCTCTATTAAGTTATCAGCAGCAGCATCTCTGAGGAAATTTAATTCCGTCCACTGAGACTCAAAGCAAATACGAGTAGGTAGAATTTAGACCTTTTAGTTCTCAGTCAAACTGAGCTAGAAGAGATTAATTCAATCATTCAGCCTGCCTGAATAGCATATGCTATTATGAACCTGAAAGGGATCATGGAGTTCAGAGAAAAAAGGGATTAAATCTCAGTAGCGTCGCAGGGGGTCACTATGTGACAGTAGTAAATCAGCTTTAAAAAGACACCCACAAACTGGCCATATGGTCAAGCAAGCTTGGGCGAACACTACCATAGTTTTAAGCACTTGTGTATTATACCAGCACCTTAACTGGGGGATCCAGTGGGATGTTTGTGGGTTCTGTTGACCATTAATACTGGTTCTTAAAAGAAAGACATACCTTTCACATGCCTATACAGTAAAATGATTCAAATCAAAATGAACTCTTTCAGTGTGCTGATGTGAAATGCTCTGTTCTGGAAGAACGTACAGCGGCAGAACAGTATGGTGTTGATGATCGAATCAGACGTTTAAAGAGTTTAAAGTCTCCAAAATGACACACGCTGTGAATGCGCTGCCAGATACCGGAGGTCGTTTCATGAGTTTTAAAATAGTTTGGGTTTTTAAGTCACTTCATGGCAGGTACAGTACTGTGTGTTACTACCTTTTGCCTTCAAACCAGCATCAGTTCTTCTAGGTACACTTGCAGAAAGTCGGGGATTCTGTAGGATTATAGTCGGTGTGTGATCAACCAGTTTTACCAATCAGGTGCTGACGATCATCAACGTCACACGGAGGTTCAAACACAGTCATGTTTGGAACGACCGACCAGCCGAGCTCCTTCAAAAACTGTGTGCAGGTGTACCTAGAAGAACTGATGCTGTTTTGAAGGCAAAGGGTGGTCACACCAAATATTGATTTGATTTAGATTCTCTTTTGTTCATTCACTGCATTTTGTTGATTGATGGAAATAAATGATGAACACTTCCATTTCTGAAAGCATTCTTTGTTTACAGCATTTTTTCACAACTGCCTAAAACTTTTGCACAGTACTGTACATGCAGGGTTCTTTGGACAAATGTCTTTTCAGCTTTACCGTTAGTTTATCTTGTTCATTTCACATACATGAGAACACACAGGTTCCCTTGTTGTTTTGAACAGGAAACAGACACATAGTTTTGATCTACTGGAGTTCTGCAACTGACTGGCAGCCTGTCCAGGACGTTTCTCCCAACGTGCGCAGAGATAGGCTCCAGCACTGCCACGACCCTCGTTAGGATAAGCGGCTCAGATGGATTGATGCACTGTAGCCACGGAGAAGAAATGAGTCGTTAAGTTACTCTACAATAAACCACTTCGCATCAGACCCCTGTGAATAACTCTAGAGACGATATTTTGCAGAATTTCCCCTTTAATTAAGGAAAAGGTCTGGATTTGGTCTTCCCCATATGAGAGCGTCTCAAGGAGCAGACACTGTTCACTCTGGGTTTACGCGAAACACCGAGTGCTGCGGAAAATGAAGAAAAAGGCTCAGGTCACAAAGCCTCAGAGGAAGAAAACAACAGGGAATCTGTGTGAGATAACAAGCAGATAACATCTGTCCATGTTTCAGAATCAGAGATGCCTTAACCTACGCCTTGTTTACGGTTGGTTTTTTTGTTTTTTGGTTTTTTTTCTTTTCTCATAAGACCCAGATTCAAAGGGGGCTGCCTCTTCCAGACCTAATTAAGAGGTGCACAATGAGCTAAACAGCAAATCGGGAGATTACATCACACAGATGACTCATCTTTATAGCCCTGGGGCAGTTGAGCATGTGACTAGTTGGCACCTTGCATGTAATCTCTAGTGATACTGGTGTCTCAGGAAGGAATTAAATAAACAAATACAATTATGATACAGATAGAAAGTAAAAGCACGGTCAGATTCGACAGTCGTGCAGTTCCTTAACGAACAGTCAGACTTTCTTTGAATTTTTTGATTTTGTTTTGAAACAGATTTTACACTTATCATCAGAAACAGATTATATGAAGTACTTATTCAGCAACATGCAAACAGATATTATGGACGTCTAAGTTCCCCCATTAAAGCCCAACCTGAGAGCTATCCAAGCGAAATGTTCACATCTAAAACTGAACAGCAGATTTCATTTCGGTGCTGCAGCTGCGTGAATGTTTTATTCAGCAGAACATGAAATCCTCAACATGGTCACGACAACTTTAGAGTCGTGCCTAAAAAGGCTCAGTTACGTCATTTAACGTTCAGGGAGGATGTGGTGGAGAACCGCCCGCCCAAAGCTCCAAATCCTCGCGTGCTGCAAGTGGTCCATCGATTCAGTTCTATAAAAACGATTCTTTTGAATCATTGATTCAAGGAATCGAACGCACGAATCAGATTAGAGTTCTAATCTGTCTGTAGGCAAGAATAAATCTGACTGAACTGGAGCAGTGTGCGAATACTTATGGCGTCAAAACTTCACTGAAAACAGTTTGGCAAACTAGTGAGCCGGCTTTACACACACACACACACACACACACACACGTGTGTATATATGATGTCTTAAACAGCATTACAATCCACATGAAACTCGCTGTGTGCTTAGTGCTGATGAATTCTTCCCAAACGTCCCAAACCGCGAATCGATTCAACGATGCTTTGATTCACAAACCAAATCCACTCCCCCTTCACTGAGAATCGGCTCAGCTCGCCCTGATGTCTGCTCACTAGACGCACACACAAAACTTTAGATTAAACTACCCGCATTCTACAAACACGGTCTCCGACCCGCTTCATATGCGACTACTGATCCGTGTGTAAATGTTTGATTCCAGCAAATGATGCTGCACGGTGTTCGGTTCACGTTCGAAGAACCGATTCACAAGAACGACTCAGATCTCCCACGCAGCTGTCGCCTCAATAATCTTGGACACGTGCGCGCCATGTCCAGCTAATCTCGGCCTAATTACGCTCGGAAGTAACCGGGCACAGGCCGGCCGGTGGCTCGGTCTTATTCGGGAGGTTCATTTTCATGCACGTGCTTTGAAAGCGGTTTGACAGGCTCGGATGACTGAAGAGATGAAAGTAGACTCCAGGTGAGCGCGCGGTCTCAGCCGCTCCGCGGAGCTGCGCAGGTAGGACGCACCTGGCGGAGAGCAAGCAGCTTTATGACATCTCCTCCCAGCCAGTCCGCTCCCGGGTCTGCCAGAGGGGCAGAAAGGAGGGAAAGCCTCGGGTTTCCACACCCTCACCTCTCTGGGAGCGCGGGCAGCATCCTGCAGGGTGTGTTCGCCGGGGCTTGTTTACCCACAGAAAGCAGGCTGTTTCTATTTCCCAGTCTAAACTGCACAGTCCCGAATATAAACACCTTCAAACAGGTTTCCCGGCTGAAAGTCGAGCTTAATTTTAAAAAGCGGGAGCCCCCTGCGCCGCACATTTATCCCTGAATCAGAAAAAGCCCCAAACAGGAGGATGTAAACAAATCTTACCTGCGCCGCGGAGGAGCAGCAACATCAGCAGGATGTGCTCGCTGTGAAACATGGCCTTCACTTCTTTATGACAAAGAAACACAGGGCTGGTTTCTGTGCGGGAGCGATCAGGATTAATCCGTCGGAGTCGGAGGTTGCCTCTAGCGTGTTGTTGTTGTTGTTGTTGTTTTAACTCCAGGGGGAGATGCTGGCAGGTGCGCAGCGACGGGGCTTTAAAATAACGGCCGGAGTAACGGGGCGCGTGCACGATGCGGCCTGCGCACGCAGGGCGGATCACTCCGCCAGGCGGGGAAAGTAGTGCGCGCAGGCAGCATGCGGGCAGGATTTCCACACGAGCGGGGCGCTTTATTTATACGATTTAATGTTGAGGGCTGTCACCAGGATGGATGGGTTTTTACATGCCTTTTCCAGCCCAGGGTTAAGAGCCTCATACTATCTGCCTTTTTTATTGTGGTGACTTCAGCAGCGTGGTTTATGGGCTTGAGACAAAGAAAACCCCTGGAAATGATCTGAGCTCTGTTTCTGCCCCCCTGCGCTTTATTTGGCTCTCTCTAAATAATGATCTCTCACGGGTCAGTGAACTGATACTCTCTTTTGTTTCCCCACTGAGGGCTGGAAGGGGCTCCCAGTAGTCTGTGGGTTCAAGAGCAGGAGTTCTAAACCTTAACCAATCACGTAAAAGCAGCAGCTCCCAGGCTCTTAGTCTTTTATAGTCTGCAATGAGACCAAGCTTTTTATTTTTTTACACCAAAAATATTATTTAGTGCTATGAAAGGAATGAATGATGTTCCTTGCCTGCACAACACTGATTTTGTCCTTTGCATTTAACCAATTCACACACACACACACACACACACACACACACGCCAGGAGCAGTGGGTGCAGTGCTGTGGTAGCTTGCTCACATTTACCTATTAGACTGCGAGACTCAAACCCACAACCTTCTGACCATGGGTTCCGTCCTCACCACTGTTTTGGAGCGCAAGGAGGCCCGGCAGCTTCTGGGATGTGGTTTTAAAATTGTAGCTGAGTAGCAAAACCGATCTACTCACAAATACAGAAATATACGAAATAAAACATAAATAGGAAGCCATAAGTAGGTTTTACACCATGAGGATCGGGAGCCCTCTTTTCCAGCACGTCCACTTCTTGGGACCTTTTAATATATATTTGGGATTCTAAATTGTCTAAAGTGTCTGAGATTTGGCTTTGCTTTTGTGGCTTTGCTCTCATGTTTTCCCTTCTGCCCTCAGAGTCCTCTCTTTTGGAAGACCAAAGCATTGATACCTAGAAGAAACCTTTCTCACTCACTCATTTTCATAGCCGCTTGTCCTGATTTGGGTCGTGGGGCTTGCTGGAGCCTATCCCAGCTCTCGCAGGGCGGAAACACCCTGGACAGGTCGCCAGTCCATCTAGAAGAAAGCAGCCTTCAACTCTCATTTTGACTCATTTTGAAATTTCACAGCAAACAGACTGTTTTGCATTAAAGCTGTCTGCTCTCATAATGGCTTTTTTTTTTTTCCCATTTTCATTTAATGAACTAAACGGTAATTTGACCAGGGAAGGTTTTGCGTTCAAGTCTAGGTTTACAGTTATTGACTGTGGGCCATCTGTTGCCATGCACAATTTATCAGCCGTTCTCTAGCCAGTTTATCATTGGTCAGTTTCTGACCACAGGACCACTGCTGACCAGATGTTCTATGCGGCGTGGACCACTCTCAACACAGCAGTGATGCTGACTTAGTAGCGTGTGTAAATTCAAGTGTATCCAGCACAGAAGCCTTGCTGGCAACTTCACACATGTCAGTGTCACCCCTTCATCCAGCTTGATTCATTATCTACAAACGCACCAGCTTGTCTCTTTGAGCAGATATTGACCATTTTTTAAGAGCTAGAGCAGGTTTTGAACCCTGATCCTGCAGTAATACAACACACCCCCTTTAAAGATATGCTTGTTAATGAAAATAATTACTGGATGATGAAGGAAAATACTAAATGTGCAGTGCTGGGACAGACATCCTGGGCATAGGAGCAAATGGGCTCTTATACACCAATAAGGTGCATTTATAAGATATTTGTAATAAACTGGTGATTGGGTGTTTAAAGAGTTTTTGGTGAAAAAAACCTGGTTGTAAGATAACTATAATAACCACCACCATCAGATAACAGTTGGGTGGCTTAATGATAAGGGAAAGTCTTTGTGTGTCACATTTAAGCCTAGAGCAATCGGCGCGTTTAAGCAGGGGGGGGTGCTGCTGTGAGAAATTTGCAGGGTATAGATGGAAGAACTCAGCTGGGTCCAAAGGCAGGTCTCACATTTTCACCAGACTGGAAATAAGGCCTGATGCCATTTACTGCAATCCTGCTCCGTTACTGGCAGCTAAATCTATCAATCTGTGCAGATTTCCATCAGTCTACGCCTCAGAGTCATATCTCAACTATTTTTCTACTAACAGGCTCAGCATGACTGCTCTCTGAACAGTAGGCTTGCTGAAAGGAAGGTGATTATGAAGCATTCTGTCTAGAGCATCTGGACATCACTTAATAAGAACAACAAGATCAGACGTGCTTTTCTTAAAAGCTTCATAGCAAAAAAGAATTGTTGGAAGTGTCAATCCCTCCCATACGGAAGACAATTTGGGTTCTCCATCCCTCGTGTAGTGTTCCTTAAGAAGCTTTCTTTATGCAGCACATTAAGCTTTTCTTAAAAATATTTCCCTGTGAAGCGTATTGCTCCTTTTCAAGGAAATGATTTACCTCCTTTGAACACAGCAGCTGCCATTTTAATATCATGTGAAACTGTCATGATGCATGGACCAAAATGAAGAGTGTTTTTGATGCTGATATGCATAAAAGCCCGTTTCTGCCATCTTTTGTCATATTGCCTTTGTAGGGATGCATGTTTTGTTTTGGACATCAGTGATGCAAAGCATTCTTTAGCAAGCAGCCTTAATTACGGAGCACTGCTGATAAGCATATGAAATATTTCTCCCTGTGACGCAGGTGAATCATCCATTTTGAAAAAATCAGGATCGTTTCTAATAAGGTGTACGAAGCATTCCATATGAAGCATTAATCACACTGCGAGTACGCAATTCTCTCATGCTGAAGAGAGCTTGGGTTCTGTTTGAAATATTCATAATGAAGCATTACGTTTATGGATTTCCTTGAAGATAATGAAGAATTCCCTAAGACTCATTTGTAACATGTTTATGTAGCACTCCTTCAGTGGCATTCTTTACAAATCATTCCTGAAGGAACATGCTCTCATGATCATCATCTCATGATTATCACACACTGATAATCATTATTTTTGAAGCAGTTGAGCATTCCTCATGAAGCATTCCTTAAGAAGAAAAGGAATCAGAATATCAGACATACTCAGAATAATCATCAGTAAATAAGAAGCATTCCTCCTGAAGTGAAAATGATCATTTGTCCTCGTGAATCACAGTGAGACACAACAAAATGCTTCCTCTGCTTTTCTCCCATGCACACACACGCAGAGGGCAGTTTTTAAAGCCCCCAGGGAGCAGTGATGGGGACGGTACCTTGCTCATGGGAACCTCAGAGCAACCTACCGGACTGCTTCTTATGAAGGAAGCGTTCCTTATGATGGATATAAAATGTTCCTTCAAAAGTATTCCTTATGAAGAAAAGGATGTGTTCCTTAAGGAGCAAGGAACCTTATCAAGCGTTCCTCACAAAGTATCCCTTATGAAGCATCATTGCCACTTTTCATGAGGCATAGGATCGTTCTTTATAAAACATTTCTTATGAACCATCTTCTTTCGAATCAATGTGAGGTGTCGTCTCCAGAGCGTCTGAACATCATTTAAGACTAATCAGACATATTTTTCTCCAAAGCTTCACGGCACAAAACTAATCTTAGGTGGTATAGCAAGAATCAATCTCTATAATCCTGAAGATGATCTATGATGTCTTTGGGAAAGTGTTTTCTCATTTTCATCACAGCATGCTAGAACACGGCTATTTTGGAAGCATATTAACAGTCACACACTGTCAGATGAAAAAGTTACAAGTGAATAAATTCCTTTTCTGTGGAAAATGACTTTTCTGTATTCAAGTCATTGAGGTGGAAGAGGAAAAAATGGGAAATCAGCTTGAAAGATACAAATTCATCTAATGAAAACTGATGGGAGCTCTGACTGAAACTTTTTCTATTGCACTTAAAGGCTAAGATAATGAAGCAGGTTATTTACTCATTATGAATCATGCGAAGAATTTCTTATGAAAAAGTCTTTATGAAGCACATAAAAATAAGGACATGAACCTTCATCACAAAAAATTCCTTATAATACTTTTCAAACATTTATTAAGAAGCATTCCTTGTGAAGCACGTGAAGGGTTTCTTTGAAGGAACATGGGGTGGTGGTGGTCTAGTGGTACTTGCCTATGGACCAATGGCTCAATGGTCCCAGGTTCGAATCCCACCTCTAGCACTACCACCACTGGGTCCCTGAGCAAGACCCTTAACCCTGAGCTGCTCCAGGGGGACTGCCCCTGTAATTAGGACATGGAAGTCGCTCTGGATAAGAGCATCTGCTAAATACCGTAAATGTAAACATGGAGTGTTATTAATGTGGCATATTATACATTTCTAAAAAAGTATTCCTTTTGTCTCATTTGAAGCATGCTTTATGCAATGTTGCTTAAAAATTCATTAAATATCATTACATATAAAGCATGTGATGCAATAAGAATGATAACTATGGAGCATTCCTAATAGTTATTACACAAAGTGCTCCAAATGAAGCATTCCTTATAAAGAATTTGAAGCATTCCTTGAGAAGCGTTGCTCATGAAGCACTGATTATTTAAAAAAGAAAGTGTTCCTTATGAATTCCTTATAAGGAACATAAAATGTTACTTAAGAAGCATTCTTTATGTACCATTCCTTATAAAGCGTTCAAAAGATCTCTTACAAAGCATCCCATTTATTCCTATTAAATATTAAAATACTTCAATAGGGGTGGTGGTGGTCCCAGGTTTGAATCCCACCTCCAGCACTACCACCACTGGGTCCCTGAGCAAGACCCTTAACCCTGAGTTGCTCCAGGCGGACTGTCCCTGTAATCAGGACGTGGAAGTCGCTCTGGATAAGAGCGTCTGCTAAACGGCGCAAATGTAAATTCCTTGTTAAGCAAGTTTAACGAATGATTCATTATAAAGAATTCCTTGTGAATTGTTTTTATGAGCCATATGAAGCATTTCTTGAAAAGCAAACTAAGTATTCTTTATGAATTGTTTATAAAGTATACTAATCCTTTTATTTGAAGCATTTTCATGAAGTATATCAAGCATTCTTTAAGCAGCACCGCTTATCAACCATGAAGCAATTTGAGGCGTTCTCTCTAGCGCATCTGGGCATAATTTCATAAGAATAATCAGTATTATTCTTCAAAGCTTCACGGCACAAAACAAATCTTAGGTGGTATAGCAAGAATTAATCGCTTTAATCCTGAAGATGATCTATGATGTCTTTGGGAAAGTGTTCTCTCATTTTCATCACAGCATGTTAAAACGCAACTATTTGGAAGCATATTTTCAGTCAAACACTGTCAGATGAAAAAGTTACAAGTGAATAAATTCCCTTTCTGTGGAAAAGGACTTTTCTGTATTCAAGTCATTGAGGTGGAAGGGAAAAAGTTGGCACGTCAGCTTGAAAGATACAAATGCGACTAATGAAAACACTGATAGAAGCTCCTGCAACAATGCTTCATTTCTGAGACTTTTTTTTCTGTTGCACCTTAAAGCTAAGATAATGAAGCAGGTCTGTTACCTCCAGTGAGATGCAGGCAGCTAATGGGGATGTGTTCTTGTTCTCTTTGGGGGTTCTACTCAAGTGCAATGGGCTCCAGAAGCCAGATGCCAAGAATGAAATTCCTTTTGCTGTGCATTTCTTTCTAACGTTTATTTTGATTACTTTGAGAAGTGACCAAGACATGGTGTGGGGTATTATAACCTGCCTTTGTTTCACATTGTTCAATACTCTTAAACTTTCCGTTGTTAATTTACTGATAAACACGAACACAGTCTCAGATGGTCACACACCTTGTTGTATGTAATGTAATAAGTCATATGCTGAATGTACATTATTTTGCATTACTAATGGTAAACTGCATGCCTAAACAGTGTTTCCACATGGACGACAGCGCATCACCAAACCCTAACAAAGCTCCTGCAAATCCCCAGATCCTTTACATTTACAACATTTAGCAGACGCTCTTATCCAGAGCGACTTCCAGCAGACTTTCTATCCAGTCTGAACGTTTTTCTTCACCTCTGTTTCGCACTCCCAGTCACTGTGCACTGTTGACCCCAAGCATTTAAACTCCTCCACCTTTGACACTTCTACTCCCAGTATCCTACAATAGAAGCACAAAATCTAGCTGTCATTTTTCATCAGAGCCTTTTTTATTACCCTCAATTACTAACCTTTCACATGCAAGTGCTTTCTTTACAGCATCAGGCAAATCTGTCCCTACCTCACCTCTAATGCCTCTCAGATACTCATCCAGTCACTTGTCATGTTAAGACTAGACTACAGCATCTTGCTCCTACCCGGTCATCCTCTGAAGGCCATCAGAACCCTGCAGCTGATTCAGAATGCAGAAGCACACCTCATCTTCAGTACACCCACAATCTCACACAAAACTCCACTACTGCAGATTCTTCACTGGCTGCTCATTGCTTTAAATTTAAAATCTTAATGCCATTTCACAAAGCTGACTGGGATCAAAACACAGGCCACAGCTGGCCCACTTAGATCATCAGATTCAGCCTGACTCCCACATCTCTGCTGAAGCTGAAGACCTGCATCAAGACTCTTCTCAGTCTCATATGTTAAGTGGTGGAAAGAACTTCTCCTAACCATCAGAACCAAGTGAAGTGAAAGTGACTGTCATTGTGTAACACAGTACAGTACACAGTGAACCACACTGAAATGCAACCTCTGCTTTTCACCCGTACACACCATGCAGCAAGGGGCATCAGTGATGGGGACCTTACCTTACTCTAGGGTAACTCAGGGCAACCTTTTTTTTGGTCTAGAATTTGAACCCATTACCTTCTGATCCTGAGGCCTAGTCCCTTACTACTAGGCCACTACTGCAGCTACACGTTGGCCTAGTGGCATTCTGCAACTGAAGATCTCTTCAATGAGAATAACAGTTGCACCTTCATGCCTTAAACTAACACAGCTAACAAATTTCACAACCTAGTATAATAAAAATGTATTTTGCCTTCCATTTTTATGTTTTATGTGCTCATTTTATGTGCTTTTAACCATAGTCTAGGTTTTTCAGAAGCAAACAGGAGCAACTTTAGCTTGTGAGATGCCTAAACTAGGCATGTCCAGGTTTCCACATCCCATCCCAGCCATCATTGGCCAGTTTTTGGCAGCAGGATTTCTTAACTGCAAATTTTCTGGAAGGGTGGATCATTCTTGACACAACAGTAACACTGACATGGTTTGAGTACATCACTCTCAGCAGTGTCAGTCTCACTGCTAGGCAATTAGTTTCCAAACTTTCCAGTCAGGAGCAGGCTGGAAAGCAATGGTGAGCGTTGAATTCTGGTTGACTTGCAAGTGTTTGCTGCCATCTGTTGGTCTGAAAAATCTTTACTGAAAGGTTACTGTACCTAAAAACTATTTTAACTTTTTGTACTTTAAATATAAATAAATTATAAACATTTCTAAAGGAATAATACATGACATCAGTCTTGCTGACATTTTCACACTTTGTTATTTTACTTTAGGCATGTCTAAAGGGGCAGCGGTGGCCTAATGGTTAGGGAGTTGGCCCAGCATCGGAATATTGTGGGTTCGATTCCCTCACAAGTAGGTTGCCCTGAGGTACCCCTGAGCAAGGTATTGTCCCTGTCACTGCTCCCCGGGCACTTTCAATAGCTGCCCACTGCTGCACGGTGTTTGTGTGCATGGGTTAAAAGCAGAGGTCCAATTTCGTTGTGATTCACGCTTGCTGTGCTGTGCAATGAAAAGGGTTGTCACTTTCACTTTTTTCTGTAACCTCTGGCACTGGTAACTGATCTCTGAGCTAACTGGTTGCTAAGAACTGAGGTGCATTCAAACAGTCTGTGCTGAAACCCTCTTTATTAGGAAACTTTGGTTTGGTTTGGGTACTAACTGCATCCAGCAGAAAGCAAGGCACTGTGTAGGTTCTTCTAAAAACGTGCAACATTTTAGGCAGATCTGACTAAATGAAAGATTAAGGATTAAAAGATATTGACTAAATGCCTTTTAAGTCTGTTTAGTTTCAACTCTGTGCACCAGTAATGGACCAGTTGTTCAATTCTGAATTTAAAAGTCAATTCTTTATCACTGTGTAAAAAATGTAAATCTCTTAAAGGTTTTCGGGGGCTAAGTAAATTCTGTGAAATGCTTAATGTAAATTCTGCAGATAATCCTATAATTTTGGATCTTTCACTCATAATTTCTCAAGATTAGAGCCCTTGGACTTTTTTCCAAGGCACATACGACAGAGTCACACCCAGAGTCACACCTAGGGGGCACTTTAGCATCTCTTATCCACTTGATAAGCTTGACTTTGAAGGAAACAGGAGAAGCTGTAGACATGACAAATTGCAAACTCCACACAGAGACGACCCAGGCTGCCTTTTCACTGTGAGTTTAAAGCAAAAACCATCATGGCAATCAAAATTAAACCCACAAAAAACTGTTAAAAAGATGTTACATTCACTAAAGTATGTTAAGCTGGCCTTACACTATATATTGCATGATGCCAGCTCCACATGTTCAGTTAACTTTATCTGAAAATATGATCATGCTATGAATTTTTACTCTTGTACCAACTAAATGCACAATCTATACGTATTGAATAACAAATTTTGCTTTTATATTTTCTAAATTCTAGTCATATTTGTGATACTACACATAAATAAAAAAAATGAACTAGTGTTTGCCTTTAAAACAGTTCCCAGTGCTCAATATTATTAAATACGAATAAAAATACAAATGATACATTGCGAGTAAATGCATTGTTACTACTAAAAAAATACATGAAAAAAGTCTTCCAAATAGTTGGTTACCATTGTCCCACTGTGCGGATGTTATATAGATTTGTTTCTATATAGTGAACATAAATAGCAGCCATTCAGTGCCACGGAAGAGTTTTTGAAAAGTAAGGCATGTTGTTTGTACAATACCTTTCAATAGTAATGAACCTGCGCAATGGGGTTCTTCATTTTCAGTCCCAGAATGTCAGACTTGTCAGTTAAATGCCAGGTTGAGTGGGCGGGTGTTTGAACAGACAAAAGCTCAGACTGTGCCGTATACCAGAGTCTGGACGTGATGAAGCCTGATCATATTGAAACATCATATTGAAACTTTTTGCCCTTCAGCTGAAAAAACATTCACATGAACGAAATACCAGTTTCCAAACAGCTGGCTAAAACTATTACCAAAGAACTGTCCATAACAACTGGTGATGTTTTTAACTACATTTGCAGTAACTTTTTTTTTTTTTTTCTTCAGAAATTGCTGGATTGAAGTTGCTAAATGTCTCTCTGGGTGTGAGTGTCACCACCTTTCACCATCTGTCACCACCTTTGTACAGACTCCAGCACCATCGGTGCTCTGGTTTCCTCCCACCATCTAAATACATGCTCATCAGGTGGACTGAAGATGCTGAATTCCCCCCTAGGTGTGCATGTGTGTGTTTACCTCTGTGTGCTCAGGGATGAACTGGTGACCTTTCCAGGGCGTTTCCAGGCCCTCTGCCCTATGGATGCTGGGATCGGCTCCAGCACCGCCTGCAACCTTTATCAGGGTTAAGCAGTTACTATACTGAGTGAGTGAGTGAATGCTCTGCTGTATATGTTTAACCAAAGAGAAGAAAAACTCTATAATTGTAGTCTGCCAAGGTATCCCTAACTGCCATTTCTTCAAGAACAACTGCACCTTTGGCAACAGCGATCTTGATAGAACATCACTCTCCTTCCCAATTTCAAGAATCCCCATTTTCATGTCTTTAATGGGGTCCTCCAGTACTCCATGAAGCTCATAGATATTAGATAGTATATTAAATAATATTACACCCAGTAATGTCTCAAAGAAATCAAAAAAGAAAAAAAAAATGGCTGGTGGTTAATGGGGAGTAGATAAGAGTTTGATTAAAATGATTAATTGATTTGATAAAATGATTAAAATAATTCATTCATTATCATTTTTTAACCTATCTATGGATGCAGGGCTAAAGAGATAGACCCAGGACAGTTTGTCAGTCCATCAAAGTGCAGACACAGAGACAAGCACAGAGACACATAGACATACACACACAGACTCAGAGTGCGTTTAGCATCTCCAACCCACTTGGCATGGCCACTCCACACAGAGAGGACACAGGCTGCTTGGGTTGGGAACTGAACCCATGACTTTCTCACTATAAGGTGACAGCATAGCCCACTAGATCACTGCAGCACCCTTTATTAAAATGAAGAGCAAAAGAACAGAAAGAAATCAAGAAATCAGTGTACTTCATAAATTAGTGAGCTAAATGTGCACTAATTTTCTCTTCTGTTTTACTGCCACTCCTTCAACTGAGGAGCGAGAGAGAGAGAGAGAGAGAGAGAGTGCACATAACTATGCTGTAAATATTATGTAGCACTTTATAAATGAATGTTCACCTGTTGCTGTCGTGGAAAATTGAGGTGTGAGCCTAAGTCTGAAACTTTTTCTAAGTCAGAAACCAAACAAAGTCAAAAATCAAGCGAAGTCAGAGAGATGCAGCACAACCAATTTACTGAAGAGTTTCAGCGGCGTGGTCCCGTGGGAGCAGCTCCAAATGCTCATCCCAACGTTGGACTTTAAATACATTTCAAACCCCTTTAACATTTGCATAACTCCATCCCATTATTAGTTTTCCACCAATAATATTCAATGCTGTCATGATTGAAACCTCAGTTCCCCACCTTTGCCCCTTTCCCACCATTAGACTTAGGCCTTCTCATGGTCCACCTTCCTGCCTTGTCTACCACCTATATTTCAAGGCATCCTCCCATCCAGGCCCCCACTTAAAAGTGTTTTTTCACAGATGTGTCCCCTATTTTATGAGTGCAGCTGCCTAAGCAGAGCTGTAACTCTTTCCTACTGGATGTTTCCTGGGGGGCTTCTAGGGTCAGATTTTCCTGGGGGCTCCTGGGGTCAGATTCTAGGTCAACAAACTCTGTGACCTCAGGAATGTGAGGCACTGTGAGACAGGGACAAAAGTAAAGGGATTTTCACTAAATTGCTTGTTAAAGGCTTTTCTTTACTACTTCCTCCATTGATGCCCTTTGCTTCTCGGGAGCTTCTTCATCAGAACCAACAGGATGCTCAGGGCGGAAATTCAGTTTAGAGCGCCAAAGTCTCTTAAGGGAGATGAATCTTGTCTCAATTAATTGGCTGCAATCTCAGAGCACCAAGCATAGCGGAGTTTCTGTTGGTAATTTGCCATTTTGAACTTGAATTTCCATATGTGCTCGCTGTCACATCATTGAGATTTAAAACACTCTATTCAAGTTCACAGTCATCAGCGTATGCTTTTAGATTTTTTTTTTAGTTTAGTGTCTACTTAAGATATGTATTTTTCGTGATATTCATTGTTGTGCTATTAGTTTTGAAATCTCTTTCTTAGCGCCACAAAACACAAAACAAGGTATTGGAAACTGAAGTGGTGTCTGATCTGAATTAGACACATATGAAAGAGACCGAATTTGATTAAGCTGTTCAGGAAGACAGCTGCGAGGACGAGGACATTTGCTTGTGTCCAGAGTGAAATCTGACAAGTAGGATTCTGCAGCAACTGTGCTTAAAATTAATTCCCAATGGAGCTTTGTCTGGAAGCAAGATGTCATGCAAATTACAAATCTGATTGTTGAGGACTGGATCCACATAATGAAAGCCTTCTCTTTTTTCAGTTTGTCTCAGGGAATGATGATGAGTTCCTATAGTGAGGAGAGGGTTGAAATAGAGAGTTTGCTGATATTAGGAAACTCTCTGAATGATTTAAAGCAACAAGTGAGCCTGCAAAGTGACAATATCAACAAAGTAGATGTCAGCTTCCACCATAACCTTTTCAATGTTGCTGTAACCTTCAAGAAAATAGCCATCGTTGAGATTCGGTGGGTTCACAGTAGTTACATCACTGGTTAGTACTTCCATGAAGCCTATATGTCCAGCAATGTTCAGCGTACGGTGAAGAAAGCTTCTAAGCCAGCAGACAGAATCATTTCTCTTTTGCATTAAGTGAAAGTGAAAATGACTGTTTGTCATCGCACGCAAACAGCCCCAACGTGAACCACAACAACATAAATACTCTGAATTTTACCCAAACACAGCCATTTTCAGTGCCTGGAGAGCAGTGATGGGGGAAGTACCTTGCTCAAAGGAACCTAAGGGCAACCTACTGGTTCCGGATTTGAGTCCAAGACTTACCAATCCTGGACCTTGTCCCTTACCACTAGGTCAATGCTGCCCCAGTTATGCCTTTGCTGTACTCAGATTTACACTTTAAGTCTAAACTTTGGTTCCCATGTGTTTTAACCATTTCTAATTTTTCAACATGTAGCGGTGCTTTCAAAAACCTTTATGAGATCAGCAGCAACCAGTCTTTAGCTGATGTTTTACTCCCAGTGTTTAGAGTAGGTTTTGGAAATTGTGAACATTATGCACAAATATGTTGAAGAAGCTGTGCTTTGTCTTAAATGCACTGTCCACAGATTAACTGCAGCACCAAAACAATGGAACAGATGTACATAGTGCTCAAGATGATGTTTTGATCACAGTCTTACACTGGCAAAGACTTCAGTGAACAAGTGACAATGAACTGAAACCTTGCTCCTTAGAGTTTGCTACCAACTCCTTTCAAATCCATAATTAATTCCCAGGCCTTTTCACACTCAGGCACCATATCATCTACTATCAATGAAGTGAGTCTCAGGAGGGTCCAGTTTTCATAGCTTTTACTTCCATTGTTTTCTTTGAGAAAGAGATGTTAGGATTTTTTTAAGGGGGTGGTTAACCCTATCATAAAGACAGTATGGAAAACTGAATTATGCTCTTTAGCTCATCAAAGTCAAGCACTTGTCAGTAGTCTTCTGCAGACACAAAGCCAATTCAAAAGGCATACAGTACATCTGCAGGAAAGCCAGTAATAGTGTGGATGAAGATTGGGGGTGGCAGCTGAAAACATTCAAATGTCGCACCGTTCACATTTGTCATTGTGCTAACTCAGCAAAACATGCATTATGCTGCTTTGAACATCTAAACCGCAGACATTTAACAAGAATTAACAAATTCTCCTCATGAAAACCCTACATAGACATCAGTAGAGTCCGCAGTCTGGTTTATTTCATACAAACGGTTCAGAAAAGGCTTCATAGCTGTAGATTTGGACTTCAGTACTTTCTGCAAGCAGTGCAAGTTGATGCATGTTGATGAAGCAGTGCTGTGAAAGCCAATACAAAGTGACCCGGTACCATGCTCACTGTCAAAACATGATGTCGAAAGTCCTTGGGTACTCTCTGTCAAATACCTGAGGCATCTTTTGTGCCTTGAAAAAAGGGACATCAACAAATGTATCTATTCAACAGACTCAGCAGATTCAATGTCTCCAATTGTTTGCTTGTTTGTTTGTATTTGGTCAATATACAAACAAACCTTTTTTCAGAGGTTGTGCTGAAAAATCTGTATATATTTTGAGAGGCAGCTGCAATGTAGGGTGGTGCAGGGGATAAACCTGTCACCTCACAGAGAGAAGGTCCATGGTTCAATTCCCAGGTGGGATGGTCCTGGTCCTTTTCCCTCCTATCTCTCCGTGTCTGTGTGTTTCCTCCCACCATCCAAAGATACGCATGTCAGGTGGATCGGAGAGCTTAAAATGCCTCCTAAATGTGAATGTGTTGGTCTGTGTGTCTGCCCTACGATGGACTGGCGACCTGTCCAGGGTGTGTCCCTGTGTGAGTTAGGATAAGCTCCATGCACACCCTGTGACCCTAATCAGGACAAGTGGCTCAGAAAAAGAGTGAGTGAGAGCTGCAATTTTTGTAGCAATCGACTGAACAATATGCAGGGTTTTTTTTGCAATTGCTCATGCTTTCTTTTAAGATAACCTTTAGTAAGGGAACATGACTACATCATATTTTGCAGCAGTTAAAAATCTTAAGGTGAACTGATTACGCACACACCCCGTCCCAACTCCAGCCTTTTCTATTTCATTGTTCTACCATAACATTTGGTTATTTAATATCCAAATCTGCCCCTTCCCCGTGGATAACATATTTAAGGTACAAAATTGGTCTCTGCAACCTTTGAGGGTACAAAAGGTGGACAGCCACTGACATATGAGATTATAAAATTTGCATAATGTGTACAGGAGGGGCAAAGTTACAGCATGGTGGGCAACTGCGATTCAGTCTCACTTACTGTAGAGGGCAGACATACTATACCATATAAAACCTTAATAAACAACAGATCGTTCTCTAGGTCTCTCTCCTCTCTCTCTCTCTCTCTCTCTCTCTCTCTCTCTCTCTCAGCAGTGAGTCACTGAGATCAGAAATGATTAACTTGAATGCTAATAAAATTTAAAAGTCTTTTTGTAATCTTTCACAACAAACATGATTTCTGCACTGTCCATCAAGTTTGGAAACACTTATTTTCTGCAAACATTTTAAAATAAATGAGCATGACTGATCACTTGTGCATCTGGGAGAGGACGGTTTAACTAGTGCCTAATTTCACACATTTCACCCTCTTACTGTGACTTGAATCATCTGCACTTTTTTTTTTAGCTCCAGAAACCAGAGGTGAGGGGGAGGGTGTGATCTTAATTCATTCCAAATCTGCCCCCAAGAAAGACGCTTGGATGAACTCGAGGCTTAATTTTACAAAATACACTTAATGTCCAAAAATATCCAGACATCCCTTCTAGGCATCTCTGACACAGACATGGATAAATCTGCTGGGAAAAAAGCAACCTATTATACTCTCTCAGATAACATGAAAATAGTTAGTGGCATCCAGCATTATGAAAAAGAAAAAAAAGTGATAATTTTTTTTATCACTGCGTCATTTAAAGCGCCCAGGGAGCAGTGATGGGGACGGTACCTTGCTCAAGGGTATCTCAGGGCAACCTATTGTTCTGGAATTCTCACCCCTGACCTTCCCATCCTACTCCCTAATCACTAGGCCACCACTGCCCTGTTATGTAGTCGGCTATGTATTGTGTATTGACATAATATAACAAATAGAAATTGTGTGAAACAAAGTGACGGTTCCCTTAAGTTAATATTTTGTTGCACAACCTTCAGCAGCAACCACCACCCACAAATGATCTCTGCAGCTCTAAATAAAAATTCAGCTTCTGCCAACAGGTATCGTGGCCAACTATTCCTGAGCAAACCACTTTAGCTGTCTCAGGTGTGAGGGGTGCCTAAAGAAAGGCCATTAAAATGTAGTCCAGCAATTCTTATGAGCCATTTTTGGATGCTTTAAGTCATATATTTTTGGTCATTATCCTTTAAAAAAAACATGCCCTGTGACTGAGACAGAGCTTCCTAACACTGAGCATGATGTTTCACTTCGGGATGCCTTGACAGTCTTGAGACTTCATTGAGCCCTGCACAAATTCAAGGCCCCCCTGGCCAAATGCAGCAAAGCAGCCACAAAACATAAACAAGCCATCTCCATGTTTCACAGCATGCATGGTGCTCTTTGCTTTGAAAGCCATATTTTCCCATCTGTGAGCTGATTTGACATGCCAAAAAGCTCCAGTTTTGTCTCATCAATCCAAAAGACATTCTCCCGTAAAGTTTGAAGTTTGTCATTTAAGCGGATTTAAGTCCTGCTTGTTTAATGCCTTTATTTCAATAGTGCACTCCTCCCGAATCTTCTTCATGCAGCCCATTAGAGTTCAAAAGAAGATGCATGGTGTGATCAGTGATCAGACGGTGATATAGTTTGACCTTGGAGTTCAGATTGAATGTCTTTGGATGTTTTCCTTTGCTCTTTGTCTGCCATCCACACTATCAGCCTGCAGCAGCATTTCCTTAAGAAGCCAGGAGGTTAGTTACATGCTCAATGACCTTACACATCTTAATGAAACTTGCAGCTGTAGGCACAGGAATATGAAGCTGTTTGAAGATGTCTTATATCCTTTACCTTTAACATGCTTATCTTTATTTTTATTTGTGATCTCCTTTGATTTCTGTAGACCACGTTCAGTGTGGTGCACACAATGGTACCAAACTACACCGTGCCTTTACTAACCAAGCTAAATGGCTAATGAAGAGACTGAAGAGATCTGTGATACTAATTCAATTTAAACACTAAAATTAAGGTGAAATATGACTATAAGGCAATACCTTTTATCATTTATGGGTATAAACAAACTCACCATTCAATATCAGAATATATCTGAAAAATAATAAATCTTTTCTTTTCATACTTTTATTGGTTTATTCTATCACAATCTCACTGCATCCATGTATGCATGAGACAATTACTTTTAATTCAATCACTTTTCAAGAAAAAGTATTTCAGTGAGCTATAAGGGTACCAACAAATTTGTCCGCATCTGTAAAATGTCCTTAGAAAAGCTTTGGCAATATAATAGCATGATTTGCAGCAGCCAAACATGAGATGGTCCCAATGTCCCTCAATGCCTAGAGTTGGTTAGAGGGGCATAAAGCCCTCCAGCAATGGGCTGCAAAGCAGAGGAACTGAGTGTTAGAACTCCGGTACCTTTGAGTTAGATAGATGCTTCTATTAGATGCTTTTATTCTAGATACTTCAAAATTAATCATCCAGCGTCAGTTTGTGAACATTAATCCTCTAGTGGCTGTATGCAATCAAATCCTCACAACAATATTCCAACACCGAGTGTAAAACCCATAAAATTAGAGGACTGCAAACTGCAAAAACCCCCAAATAATGCCATTCATATCAGAAGTATTAGAAGAGTTTAATAAACCGTTGGACACATTACATGATCAAATATATTAAGTATAAGTATTTGCTCCAGTAGGGTCCAGAAACATTTGGCAGGCCTCTTATTTAATCTTACCACACAATGGCTCCAAATCCAACAGCCTGGAGTTTGTCCATGAACCAGCATGACACTATCACAGCATTTCTGCAAGTGTAGTTTGAACAGAATCTAAAAAATAGGGAATTGTTCAGCAGTCCACATCTCAACAGCTGGGAGGAATCGCGGCCGATAAATAAAACCCTGAGTGTTACTTTTCTCATAAGATGTGAATTGATCCAAACACATGCTCTTAGGCTTACATGCTGGTATGCTCAGATTAAAGTATGACAACAATTAGCCAGAAGGATTAACCTCATTGGGATAATGCCTCAGTGGGATGATTACTTGGGCAATACTACAGCATGTGTGAGCTGAATTCAAGGGACAGTTTGACCAGTAAACAAAAGAGCTGAGTAATTTAGCAACTGATATTTATGCAATTCTGGCCAACCCAACATCAAGCCCATTAGTCATCATTTTGTACCATTATACCATTTACTGTGAGAGCAATGAATATCCTGCCTGGAATTCTAAATATTTGTATTTTACAGAAGGCTGATTGCATTCTCTCTACAAGGCAATAGATTTCATACATGTTGCCCCTGTTTAATAAGAATGCATGAAGGAAACTGCTGTGAGTGCTTTCCATTTCCTGAGTGTAAATGTATTGCAACCTATTAAATGCAAATCTTTGTTGGAAATAAAAGCCAAATGCAATGATATTTTCTGGAGAAGGATCGCTGTACTGTGACAAATGATATGAGGCTGAATTAGCACTGGCATGTGGCAGCAATAATTTAGTCTATTAAAAAAAGGGCTAAACAATAGAATTCATTAAGCCTATTCTAAATGCCTTGAACCTAAAAACAAGTCGCAAGATATTGGTTTGTGCAGCAATTTTTGGTTGATTTTCCAACATATTGCTGTCAAATTAAAAAGATTGAAGTGATGATTAGATGACTGTCAAAATAAATAAATATAAATGGGAACCACACACACACACACACACACACACACACACACACACACACCCACACACACACACATTTACAAACCACTTAGTTCCCCTCCGCTATGAAGCTGATGGACTCAAAATGTATCATTTAAAATCTACAGGCTGTACTGAGAGATGACCATTGTCGTTCAATAACATTTAGCCATTAACGACTAGAGAAAACATGATAAGAAAAAAGAACGGCCAATATAACATTAAATCCTTTGCTCTGGTCACAGCAAAGTTTGTGATGATTCATTTATAAGTCCCATCAGTTTTCTAAAGCCCAATAAAGGCAATCATCAAACAGAATAAGCCATACTTTGAAGAATGGTGGTGTTTGGAAAGTCGATAGATTTGAGCGACAGGCCGGACTCCCCGCAAAGAAAACTCCCATACATTTCGCATAAGATCATGTAATGTGAGAAAGCTATAAACACATGTTCAGTCAAGTGACATCATGTGAGCATGTATATATGCATATATGTATAAATGGTCATGCCCGCATCTGTAACATGACCGAATTCATATTTTCATGTGACACTGAGTTTGCCTTTGGTATTAAAATGAGTTTTCACTTGGGGAAAACTACCAGAGTGTAAAACTGAATGACTGTGAAAAGTATGAAGGAACGAAAGTCTCTTTATAAATTCAAAGTTGGTTTAATCATGAAATTCTAGTAATTGCAAGTTCAAATGAACTGTGTGGAAAATTGCTCCATTTAACAAGGCTCCTACAACTTGTACCTGCAGGCGTATATGCAAAAATGTTTTTGTTAAATATCATGTTTTGGCTATACCAATAGCACCATTTTTCAAATGAATTATAAGCATGTATAATAAACCCTAAAGCCCTATACATTAAGAATCTAAGAAAAGATGAGGGAATCTTAAGGATCAGAAGTAGAACAGGCAAAACGAATCAGAGATGAGGAATCTAAAGAGTCAGTGATGAGGAATCTAAAGAGTCAGTGATGAGGCATCTAAAAATCAGTGATGAGGAATCTAAAGAGTCAGTGATGAGGCATCTTAAAGGTCAGAGAGGAGGAATCTAAATAATCAGAGAGGAGGAATCTAAAGAACCAGAGATGTGAATAAAATGAAATGGGGTTGATGATCATAAAAAATCATTAAGAATCTGAGACTAGGAATATAAAGAACTGAAATGGGGAATCTTTAGAATCAGTGATGGGGATTTATGAGTCAGGGTTACGGAATCTATAGAATCAGAGGCGGGAACCTATAGAATCAGTGATGGGGAAGCTCAAGAATCGGAGATGGAAGTCTAAAGAATTAATGATGAAGAATGTAAGAAGAATCTAAAAGATCAAAGAAGGGCACTTTAAAGAATCTAAAACAGCCATAGAATCTGAGGAATCGTGGATGATGCAGAAGACTGAAAAAAGACTTTATGTTTGCATAGAGGTACCCATTCAAAAGCCTCATTACGGAATTCAGTGGAAAAGTGTGAATAGTTTGTTACTAGTCAGACGGAACGTGGTTCATTTGTATTCACTAACCTTTTACCATGCACGTCTCCTTTTGTCATTAGCTACTCGTCAATTTTCAATTTCCCTGCTTGACTTCTTTGTGCACACAAACACCGCACACTGTGATAGCTCACTCTGGCATCACTCTGGCAGGTCAGCTGCCAAACAGCATATATAAACATTCTGAATGGTTTCCTTTTCTGTCCCATTTGACCTCTCCTTTCTGAAATGTTCCTGTTCTTGAATAGACTAAACAGTCAGGAACCTAACAAAAGGCTACTTTACATGAGCAACCTTTCTTTCTCTCCAAATTAATTTCAGATATACCTTGTTCTCTAACATAGAAGTAGGTATTTTATCTCAAAGTGGTGTTCAAGGACAACATAATAAAATAGGATAAAAAACAATGACATGGTTGAGACCAACACAGTATCATGGTTTAATACATGCTGGCCCAAATTAATTCTCTTTTTTTGCTCAAAATAGTAGAAATTTCAAGACAAGCAGTTTCCAAGTGGTGCAACTGGTTGACCCTGTCTTCAGGAGATGGTGTTTGATCCCTGGCCATGTCACAGCAATCTGTGGCTGGAAGTCCAAGGCCATAATTCTCTTAATTCTGTCTAGTAGTTTGGGACGAGTGCGTAGGATTGGAAGGTCATGGGTTTGAATCCCAGACCAGTAGGTTGCTCTAAGTTTCCATTAAGCAAGGTACTGTCCCCATAACTGCTTCCAAGGTGCTTTAAATAGTTGCCCCCTGCTGAACGTGTGTGTATGGGTGAAAAGCAGAGGAAGCATTTAATTGTGACTCACTGTGCTGTGCTGTGTTTCACGATGACTGGTAGTCACACTGACTTTAAAATACCCCTCTGCCATCATAACTTCTTGATGTAATAGCACTGGTGGTCAGTGATCTCCTGAATTAGTCAGGTTAAGCAAACACATGAGTCATAACCCAAAAACCTTCTCAACCTAAAATCCTCATTTTTGAAGTATTCTGGAGTTCTGTGTAAATATAACTAAATAGTCTAACTTTCAACCATTGATCTTGATAAAAAGCCAAAGATGCAGACCCAAACTTTGTGAAAAGAATCAAGGGACTGTCCACAAGCAGTGTGCAAAATTTTTCTGCTTTCTACCCCACAGTTCTAGGGACTGCCATAAATCTCCTAGCCAGATGAAAAAAGGAAATGATGACAACCATTACAAAAATGGTTCTTTAGGGACCTAATATGGATCTTCTGTGGCATTGCCTTCCCCTCATTTTTTAGAGTGTAGTGGATGCTTTTGCTAAGTGTATCTCTGCTTTTTTGCTCAAGAACAAGACTGATATGGGATTATCAGTTAATCTATTCACAGGGTCATCAGTACAGCCCACTAATATAATCACACATTTACTACACCCAGAATGATGCCAAATAAATATCCTTTATAGCAATTCCACAGAGCAGTGAGTTTCTAATTATTTTCTTTATGAATTTTATAGTTCATTTAAGTTAATTTCTTACTAGAGGAGCAGGTCAGGAACCCTTCAAATCCTCGTATTTTTAGTGGTGCAGATGGAGTTTGCATGTGAAGTTTGGCAGTGTGTATATAATGGCAAAAGAAGATACAATACCAAGGTCACCCTGAATTGGAAAAACTCATTTAAAGGTTGACAGCCTTTGCTCAGGCAAAAAAGCAACCTGAAAAATACAGTTGTCCTTCTCTCAACTGCTCTGTTCCTTCTTAGTCTTTTCAAGGACTAATGCTAAACTGTTTAAAATATTGATAGGATTGTTGATTCGCTTTGCAGGCATTAAAGTGCCCATTTGACAATGACCTTTTAGAGCTAAAACGACTGACAAGTATGGTTATGAGAGTCACCTCAAAGGTCATAAATACAATCAGATGGAGATGGAGAAACAGCTCCTTTGCTAACACAGAACAGTCGAGTGACCTTAATATGTGAGAAGGGCAGCCCATAGGCCATCCCAAGAGAGTATATAAAAACAGATCTGTGCCGTTAAAGAAGATTTATTAAAGGAATTGTCTGTGCATTCTGACCTAACTCTGTCAGTGTACGAGTTTGTGCTAGTTTCTTCTGGTTGCTGTTGTTTTGGAACATTTTGCAATGGCAGTATTGGTTTCCTGTCTTGTATTGCTAGTTTTTTAGACTCGTATGAGTTTGGAGAGAACATGAGGATAGCTGCTTTTGACAGACACTCAGTAGAGGCTGTTATGGGTTCACCGTTTGAAATCCATTAGTACACTTATAAAAGAAAAAAGCTCCAGGGGTTCTGTAAAGAACTAGTGATGGATGGATGAATGGCACAAAAGGGTTCTGTACACCCAGATGTAGGAACTGTCATGTTTTCATCACAACTCAAGGACCTGACTTTTTCAATGACACAGTTTCAGAGCACAGTAATATTAGAAGGACGGTTGTGGCTGTAACTTTCCTGTAGCGTACCATGATAAAATTCAGACTTGCACCCTTGTATTTGTGGATTCAAGTGGGTGCCAGTGCACAAAAGGGACACTGGAGCGATGCTCTATAAAGAACAGTTTTGCTCTCATAAGTAGCTTTCATAGGGAAAAAAAATTAACTAAAAGATCTGAAAGTCGCTCTTCTGTTGCTTGGCATCTTCCTTTTTTCCACATTATCTTAAACCCTTTAAAACCCTAAGGGCTGGAAAGAATTAAATAAGCCTGCCTTTAAAAAAAAAAAAGTTTCAGTGAAGAGTTTACAAAGGATTTTAATGGTAATTAAAATGAGAAATAGGGTAAAAAAAAGTCTTTTGTTCCCCTGTGCCTGTCAGCTCAGATGGTTTCAAGAAATGAGGCTCCTGGAAAGCATCCAAAGCAAGATTTTTGGGGTTCTCTGCAAAAATCTTTGTCAAAGGAACAGCAGTTCCGGTAGAGCGATTCCTGACCCCTACACACACTCAACTCCTGGGTGAAATCATAGCTGAACAACATCTCCTCTAGTCTGGAGATACAAAAACACTATAAGCCCCTGATCAGACTTGGTATTTTGCACACAGGTTTGAACAGTTTGACTGACAGCTAATAAACAGTGAGATTGCTGGCCATTTTGCAACTGTTTTGCTGTTTCTCCATGAAACATCAGACAAATGATTTGTAATTAGTAATCTTTCTGAGTATCATGAGGTGAAACAACATCCAGGAATTTCTCCATTGCAGGTCCAATATGTCTTCAAAGCATGGCAAGAAAAAGCATGTTTTTTTCATTTATTGCTCTGATATTTTAGGAACTTATTTTATTCACCTGCTGGTTTACATTGCTCAGATGATGTCAAGTGTCATGCAATGGATTCCTAGCACTGGAAATGAGAACATTTACTGCAGACAGCAAGGAATCATGAACAAGCACATAATCAAGCACATAAAGCCCGTCTCTTGTTGGATGAACAAGTCTTTGCAATTGTCCTTTGTAATCTTGTCTGCAGTGTTAGTCTTTGTCTTGTCTGCACCTGTCTGTCTTGTGTTCTGTGTCGTGTTTGATGTCGTCTTATGTGTAGCACCAGGGTCCTGGAGGAACCTTGTTTCCTTTCACTATGTGAAAGTGGAAAAGTGAAAGTGACATCCCTCGTCATTGCAAGGTGACAGCACAGCGAACCACAACGAAATTGGACCTCTGCATTTAACCCATACACACACATGCAGCTATTGAAAGCGCCCGGGGAGCAGTGACAGGGACGGTACCTTGCTCAAGGGTACCTCAAGGCAACCCACTGGGGAGGGAATCGAACCCACAATCTTCCGATCCGGGGCGAATCCCTAACCACTAGGCCACCGCTGCCCCCATGTACTGCGTATGTGCTTGAAATGACAATAAAAACTGACCTGACTTGACTTGACTTGATGATCCAAGCTTAGCATTATCAGTGGGTGATCCGATCATGCGAGAGAAGCACAAGTTCAGGTGTGAACAAGGTCCAAGCAACATAGTCAGGGTCCAGTGTGTCATAGAAACGCGCTGAGATTTGGTTGCTCAAACACTCAAACACCCAAACACTTAATCTGTTATTCGGTTTATTCTTGTCACATCTGAATGCAGAAGAATACTTATCTACAGCAGCTTTTTGTGAATCAAGAATCAAGAGACTGTCCACACCTTCCATTAATATGCATCTGGGTTGTGGACTTGTGGGATGAGGGTCAGATTTCTCAATATTATTCATCTGTCGTTCTGTTTGTTTATTTATACTAGAAATTCACTATGGACTACGATAAAAAAAACCTAAGGTATGCACAGTGAAAATGTTCTATGTCATATGTATGTGCAAAACCAACCTTCTTGTCTCACATTCGAATGAATAAAAAATGATAACAAATCTGAATGGTCCAGCTGAGTCGCATGCTCAGAAACTTGATGAGTTCTAGCTGAAGCACAAATATGGTATGTTCTCCGCTTGTCTCAGTGGGCTTCCTCCTGTAGTTTGGAGATGCTAAACTGTTCTTTGGTGTAACTGTGAGCATATGTGTGAGTGTGTTTACTTGTCCCACAATGGATTATCGACCTGTTCAGGGTGTTTCTATCCCTTTCACCCTATACAATAGACTTCAGCACTCCCTGCAACCTGGGATGAGGGGTTCTAATAACCGATGAAGGAAAATTGCACACTAAGTTCTCTGATCATAAGTGGTTGCTGGAGATGCAGGAAAAGGCCAGGTGTAAATGGGCAAGCACTTTCCTCACAGCATTGGTCTATACAGCTAAACCTTCATTTAACTCATGTAAGAACGAATACGTGATGAAAAAAAGCTCTTTAACCAACTAGTAATAAGCTGTTTTTGCAATCACATAATATATATCATGTGACATTCATGCTCTAGAGTTATGTCATAGACATCAGAAGAATTAAATCCCCTAAAGGGCATAGCTTATCAAAATAATGTAACTAACAGAGGCAAAGATGAAACTCCTATGTGGAAAAATCCATAGCAGAGACACACGGAGGGGGATATCAAAGGGAATGATTTATATCCGCTCCAACTAAAGTAGCTTGGAGAGCTTTCATCTAGCTGAAAAGGTGGTCATGTTTGGAATTCTGAATTAACAACACAAGCTTCTCAATGCCTCACACTCACCTACCGGAATTCTGTTAGCTCCACAGAAACACACGGGATAAATTCTCACGGAAAACATTATGCAATAGATCAGGAATCACACGTGTGAAAGAAACCATTCATCCACTAATGTGTGTTTGTAATTTTAAGCCTGAAAGCAAAAACAAGTTTTAGATTTTTGTCACGTTATATCCAGATATGATGAGCATTCCTGTGTTGGACCCTATAGAAGTCCTCCAGGAGGGAATTTACTGAGCATCACGTCACATTTGCATGTGGCTCCATCTAACTTCCCAACACTAACCTCACCCTGCAAACTCATCACACTAATCATCGATTTTATTTCCCAGCACTATCCCAGCAAATCTGCCCACATCCTTCTTGACACATCACAACTATCCCGATGAGCAGAGATGCACCTGCATGAGCAAATGTCCAAAATTTTCTAATGCTCCCACTGGAGTAAGCTATGTACATTACAGTCTAATTATGCAATTTCTCAAAAAATGTCACGCTTGCCCATTTCATAAAGTTTGACAGCTCTCAGATAATTACATAATGTAATAAATTAGATCATTACTGAGAGAAAATTAAATTCTCTGCCTGGACTCATTAAGTATGGAGGCCTCATATGGCCTTTCCGTGCATTCTGATCTGTCTTGAAGTCCCCTAATGCTGAACATTGTGCCAAATTGGAAATGACAGGAGGGCTGAATTTCCCCTGCGCCTTCTATCCCACTTCAATCCTGTTGGATGCTGAAAGAAATCTTTGCCTCTGCAAGTGCACATGATCAAACAATGGAACTCAGAGAGTTGAGCAGCAGAGGACAGAGATATATTGTAGATGCTCAATTTAGATTGCAGTTGGCACGTCTTTTCAAGGATGTTCAGCTTTCTGGTGAATTTGATTTATCATTTGCACAGATCTTTTATATAACAGTCATTTTTATTTACATATGTGCTTTAAGATAGTAATAAAGTCGCAATGTAGATGGGGCATGTAAACATATCATCATTGGGGTCAGAAAATGTAAATAATACACCAAAAAAATAAAACTAATCAAAAACAAACAATAGCGATGCCAATGCAGGCTGCAAGGTTTTTTTTTTTCTTCTCTCCAATGGAGGTAAATGCAAAAAGATGTAAAAATGACTATTTTTAATATTTAATTCAATTGAATTATGTAATTATAATAGAAATAATTGCACTTTAAATCATTAACTCTTAATAGAAAAAAGATTAAGACAACATGGAAATAAGTAAAGTGGCTATTTTTTTCTCTCATCATGTCTATTGAATGTTACAGACACTACATCCCAGAAATCAATTATGATCATCAGAAATCAGTGGCAGCAGTGGACTAGTGGTTAGGGAGTTGGCCCCAGGATCAGAAGGTCGTGAAATATTAATCTCAGACCAGTGAGGTACTCTTGAGCAAGGTACTGTCCCCATCACTGCTCCCCGGGTGCTTTAAATAGCTGCCGCCTGATGCACAGTGTGTATGGGTAAAAAGCAGAGGCTGCATTTCATTGTGGTTCACTGTGTGCTGTGTTTCACAATGACCAGATGTCACTTTCACTTAAGGGAGGATCATTCTATCCCCTTCCTGTTGGAGTCCAGCAAAGCCAGTTAAGCTGTCTTGGAAATCCATGCTGATAGACTTCCAAAATATACCATTATAAGGTCCATATATACCAGTTTGACTGCAAAAACAGCAAATTGGAATTCACTGCTCTCTGATGTACAGACGAAACTGGATTTTTAATGTCCACCTGTTCAGCATACACTACTTCAGCCCCACTTTCAGAGTGAAGTTACACGTGTATCAAACAGTAAAAGTTTCTATACATGTTATAATACACAAATAAAACCACAGAAATTGTATTGAACGTTTTGCAGCCAGTTTTTAGTAAGAAGCAGGACTCATGGGGGCTAATGTTCAGAATGGCTTTGGGCACTGCAAGAAAAGTTGTGGAGGACAGCATCTTTGTACAGATTACCAGAAGCAGAATGCTACATTGATTGTTCAATGTAGCATTGACCAATCAGGGAAATGCATCATTCTGTGGATGTGCATAACAAGGATATACATAGATCCATCTAGAAAAATGCTTGAAACACACATCTCAACATGCTTCTCACAATACTACAACACTCTTTTGCAGACTGCACAGAGTAGCTTACTTAAAGCTTAAAAAAAGCTTGTAAAGCTTTCTGCATTTAAAGAAAAGTGCTGTTTAATTCATCAAAAATAGTAATGTTTTTGTGAATGCCATGTAAACAAAAATGTAAACGAGGAATGTTTTAACTACACATGCTAACCACACAGCGCAGTAATATTTAGTCTAAGATACCTGTTTTTAGTACAGTTTGTACTGTAAGCTCAGATTACATTTAGATCAGAGAAGAGCATTCGTTCACCCGGAATCTCAAAATATTGGCCTTGTTAGATCATTTACAAATATTTCATTTGCAATATCAGTGACAGCAGCGTTCAGAGATCATTTTGCCCAATAAAAAGAGAAGAGCAGAATGAACCACTTTTTGACATCCGTGTGAATGAGTTAATCTGCCACTGATTACTGCTCCTGTTTTAGAATTAATAAGCCTAAGTGTGTTGTGCAATGTTATTCAAGCAATCTGGAAACGCACCTCTGTGGAGAGAGCGAGAGATGAACTACTCTTACTCGGTTATGTCAAGGTCATTGCTAAATGTACTGAATGTACATGGATTTTTAATCAACTCTCAGCTCTCCTCAAGGTTGACCCATTATGCGATCAGACTGCAGGGTTTTGATTTGAAAGGCGGAGGTGGTATTGTGTCGGGTTCTCTCTTCAGGCACATTCAAGATCCAACAGTCACAGTTCTGACAGTCCATATGGCTGCTGTCTCACTGCCAGTTAATTGGGGATATTGCTACAGCTGAAAAAGCAGACTCCTTACTGTAGCCCTTGAAAGATGAAGCCAATGAACCAAAGTCATTACTAAGACCAATTTCACTTTATCTTAAGGAACTTCTCTTCCACTGTGTGCCTAATTGCTTAAGTGTTTGTGCCAGCATTCTAGCAACCAGCCTTTTTCTTATTCGTCTGCTGGTCGTCTGCTTGACTTGAGCCAGACAAGATTTAGCAGGTTTTTTGGGGATTGCTTTGGGACCATTTTTTAACATATAACAAATGGGCCTCGGATCATGTTCAGACATCTTACAGATGTCTAAGTCCAGTGTAAAGAGTAGGAAACACGGCAGAAATATAAGCCATATTTGTATATGCATGCATTACATTACATTATGTATTATATTGTTAAATTTTGGTGACTGACCTTATTGGGCCTATTATGCTCATCCTAGTAATTGCCTTATTGTATTTAGCTCTAATCATCTAGAGCATCTACAGTGGCTTCAGAACACATTAAGACCCCCTTCACTTTTTTCAATTTTGCTATGTTGCAGCCAGATGCTACAATCCTTTACATTTTTTTTTTTTTTTTTCCCCCATTAAACTACAACTGACTTGATTAAAAGGAAAAAAAACTGAAATTACACATTTACAAAAGGTCCTTTACTTATTGCTTAGTTGAAGCATCTTTGTCATTAATTACAGCCTTTTTGGATATGATGCAGCAAGCTTTGCCCACCTTTTCTATTATTTTTCTTTGCAAATACTGTCAAGCTCAGTCAGGTTTGCTGGAGTCCATTGGTTGACAGCCATTTTCAAGTCTCTCAAGAGATATTCAATAGGGTTTAAGTCAGGGCTCTGGATGGGCCACTCTAGGACATTTACAGAGTTGTCCCTAAGCTCTTGTGTTGTTTAAAGTGTATTTGTATGTCATTGTCTTGTTGGAAGTGAACCTATTGCCCACTCTGAAGTCCAGAGCACTTTTGATTAGGTTTTCATGAGAAGATATCTATGTAATTTGCTCCATTCAGCTTTCCTTCAACCCTGACAAGGCTCCCAGCCCCTGCTGCTAAAATACACCCCCACAACATGATGCTGCCACCACCATGTCACACCACCAACATCTAATGAGCAGTGCTTGCTTTCCTCCAGACATAACGTTTAGAATAGAGGCCAAACAGTTCAATCTTTGTTTCTTTAGACCAGAAGATCTTGTTCCTTGCAGTGTGAGAGTCATTCAGGAGCTTTTAGAACAATCAAGGCAACTGTGCACTCTGGAACTTTCAGTGCAGCAGAAATTGTTTTCTTTTTTTTTTTTTTGCCTTCCCTAGATCTGTGCTTTCTAAATATCCTGTCTCTGAGCTCTACATGCAGTTCCTTTGACCTCCTGGTTTGGTTTTTGCTCTGATATGCTCTGATATGCATTGTCGTCTATGAGGCCTTCTATAAAGTTCTAAATGTATGTACCTTTAGAAGCCACGTCCATAGGTGGACTCGTATAAGGTATAGAAACATGCCAGTAGCAATAAAGAGAAATGGGAGCCGATCTAAGTGTTGTTGCAAAGAGGTCTGAATACTTATGTAAAGATGATATTTCAGTTTGTTTTTAAGGCATTTACAAAATCGTCTAAAATTCAGTTTTCATTTTGTCATTATTAAGTACTGAGTTTAGAAGAAACGAGAAAAATGTCAACCATCGAACAAATGCATGCATGTTATCTGACCAGGATGCACAATTCACAATGCTTCAGTTAGCATACCAGCAATAAAGGGTACAAAACCTACCTCTGCTCACCACCCTCACTGTAACTTCCCTTAGGCTGTCCAGATGTCCAGCAGCAATATTATTCACGCGCAATAAGTCTATAATTAAGGCTCCGTTAACTAAGGCTGCAGCAATTCATATAAACTGGGCACATGATTACTTAAAATTGTGCTAGGACTGTTTGAGCAGGATTAAAAATGATCTGAGACACAGAAAAACTGATGTCATATTTGAGGAAAGACAGAAGACGCAGTAATGTTCTTTCACATCCTACGGATATGAAAGCACACTGCAGCCACACCAAGGTATATATCTCGCAATGTGCCTTCACTTGTAAAAGCCCTTGGCCCTGAGAGTTCTTTCAGCATATGGTTGAGGCCTGTGCCTCTATCTAGTTACAATCCCTGTTGCCAAGCCTCCCAGCAGTACATTTGGGACAATACTACTGATTTAGGCTTATTTTAAAAGGAAAATTTTAATATATCACTTTTTATTTATCACATATTCAGTCAATTTTCTTGCCTTCCCTCCAAAGTTTTGTAAGATCCTCCTTCAAAAGCATGTGCATAAGGTAGAAAATCACTTTTTCCCATTTTGCATGTGTGAGGCATACAAATTACCCATGTAGGCTTAGAAGCCAGTTTCATATATAACTTGCACGTTTTTCCTGCTAGGATTTCCCATGTTTGGATCAAAAACCTGCACAAAAAGCTTTGTAAATCTGCATTATCATATACTGAAGGAAAGAACAGCCTCATGGACTAGTGAATTGCAGATTCCTCAGCTCAAGTTTGTAAAAGGCTTAAACATGGCTGATTGAGTGCTCAGATGAGAACTCATGGAGTGTCTCTTGAGTCAGCTTACAAGTCCCAATGCTGAAGCTTATTTTATCATAAAGAAATAAGCAGACATTGTCCTTCAAGTCCAAATAAAATGTAGAAGTGCCCCCAGACAAACAGGCCCAGTGTTTCACTCTGTAAGATATAGGAAGAAGGGAGTACTTCCACACAGGTGACCTAGTTTGGGACACTGTTTCAGGATTATGAGGGATAAATCACTTGAGAAAGTGAAAGGTTTGCTTTTGCGTATAAATGCACTAAACAAGTTCAGCCCTATTTAGTATTTTGGCAATCGTATATTGACTGGCCCAGTGATAATCATCTTCCATCCATAGTGATCACTTGTAACCATGTTACAGACCACCTGGACTGATCAAAGAACAATACAAGGTTCAGTCCTGAACATTTTTTGCAAAGGTTGAGAGAGAAATAAAAATGTTTGCTAGGTGCTTGTTTGGCTATCTGCAAACAGGACACATCTTCATGTTAAGAATATTGATTCAAAGTCAATGTCAGTAAACAGCTTGATTATTTTCTAAAACTCATTTCATTGTATTTCTGTTTCACTGCAGACAGATTGCAGGAGTATGTTTTTGCCAAAATATTTGATGCAGATATGTGACGCAAAAGACAGAAACCAGTTCTGCATACCGAACCATCTCCCTGCTTATCTTGTTGGGTTTTTTATCACCCCAATCTAACTCTATTACAAGGAAAGTGAAAGTGACTATGTGTCATTGTGAAACACAGCACAGCACACAGTGAACCACAATGAAATGCAGCACACACCAACACACCGTGCAGCAGTGGGCAGCTATGTCCAGCAAGGGAACCTCAAGTCAATCTACTGGTCTGGGACTGGGCCTGGGTGGTAATTCCAGTTGAATAGGCCACCACTGCCCCAACTGGTGAATTGCTGAGACCAGCCATCTGGTGATGAGCATTTGACTCTCAAGCTTCTCATTGTATCTTGCAATATTTGCTCTTTTAAGCACTGTAACAGGTAAAGACCCTACATTTGGTTTTCATTTTTTCCCCGAAGATTCACTTAAGATGTTTGTGTGGTTTAACCAAACAATAATAGTCATTTAGAGATTGGTGATGAAAAAAAATACCAGATTGAATGAGTGAAGATAATGACCACAGATGTTTCCGTACAGGTGTACTGCCTGAAACAGATTAATACGTCAACATCATGCCATGCTCTGTGATGGATTTATAGCAAAAAAGCATTTATACACAGGGCTGAAATGGCTGAAGTGATTATTTGAGACAACTGCTCACTGTTTAATAGTTCAATTGTTTATAATATCTACACTAGAAAAAAACAGGAAAAAGATATGACCACAATTAAATTGAAAGTTATAATGTGAAGAAAATAAAAATGTATGACCAGAAAACTCTGTTCTTAAAACTGCTAACAGTATTGACTGTATTAACTAATATTCATTGGCAGGGTTTTCCACTCATTTTATGTTTCATATGTTTATGTTTTCAGCAGCGCTTGCGGGTCTTAAGGCTCGATTTGCAGTGTAGTCTACCAGCCATTCTGTAATGCATGATGGTGCTGGTTCATTGGTAGCTTTGGAAACCAGTAACAGGATTTTAAAGTCTTCTCTAAATGAGACAGGCGGACAGTGAAATGAAGCAAAAAAAAAGTGTTGTATCTTCTTTTTTTCGTAGATGTCAATACACAGGCTGCAGCATCCTGAACAAGCTGTAAGCTATCGATCATGTTTTTTCGGTAATCCAGTGTACATTGCGTTACAGAAGTCTAGGCGTGAGAGGTAGTAGTCATGATGTGCAAGAAAACAAGAGAAACTTTTCCTGAAAGACATTTGTTTAAAAGCAGCATCTGTCCACAAATGCGTGAACCAAAGGGGAGTATATGAGCAGTCGGGACTGATGTTATAGCTTGGCCCACAGAGCATTGACCTCTCATTACAAAGACGAATGACTGTCTGAGAGTTCACAGGCACTGATTTATAGAGATGTGAAAAACGTGACGAGTGGTCAGACATGTGACACTCAGTGACGTGCGATGAGGCTCATGGCTGGTGAGGCACTGACTCCTTCAGAGTCAGATTCACCAAGATATGAACCCCAGAAAGGAGCTTATTCACTCTTCAACTGGCAACATGCACACTGACAACTGGTGATGTTTCATATCAGCATTCTTCACACACACACATACTCACACACACACACACACACACACACACACACACACACACACACACACACACATACTCACACACACACACACACACACACACATTCACACACACACACACACACACATATATATATATATATATATATATGTGTATTGATAATAATATTAATAATAATATATATATTATTGATAATGTGTGTATAATGTGTATATATATATATAAGAGAGAGAGAGAGAGAGAGAGAGAGAGAGAAAGAGAGAGAGAATATTTTAATAAAGACTGTCCAGCAACAGCGTAATAAGAAAAACTAAAGGTCTTCCCTTATTGTTTTGACTGAAAGTCTCGTTTCAAGAATTTTTAAAGCTTAGATATACTCTTATACACTCTGACTTTCCACAGTCTGGCTGATATCTTAATTGAATGTGTTTGGCATTTTTAGTCTTTCTAATCAGACAGAAAACAGCAGTGAAATGACAGAAGGTGAGGCAGACAGGACCGGGTCGCAGTCCAACAGGTGGGATAAGTTCTCGCAAGATCAGAAAGTCCAGCACACTGCAGCAGTCCGGTTATCTTTATGGAAGATCGGAAGATAATGCATGGGTCAATATCAGTATCAAGTGCCTTTGGTGTCCTCATCAGAACCATTCACTTATAAGTAACATATGTGAGGTTTTATCATGACTGACTAAACATTTATCAAACACTGGTATTTAAAAAGACTCTTAAAATTAGTTTTCTAATTTGTATACCATTTTCTTTCATTGGACGTATGTGTATTCGGTACATCCTTCCTGTTGCTCTGTCAAATTTAATTGGTGCAATGTCTGATAAACAACAATGTAAAATACTTTCTAAATGGCCTTATTGTTCTCAAAACAAGTCTTTTAGCTATTAAACATTTTGTGCATGTCTCCGATATTGCTGCCCAACCTGTCATTATGGCATAACTGTTTCTTTGAGAATCTGGCTGATGCAGTTAGTGATGTCACCACATGCATTTTTTCTACACTTGTATTTCCTAATTTTCTTTGTCCATGACCATGACCATGACCATGCTTACTGTGTCCACACTGTCAGAGTGAAAATATATATTAATACAGGAACATTTCAAAAATGCAAAATGTATGTAAACAGCAGACAGTCGCCTTTCACTGTGAATCACTTGGCTTACAGAAGGTTCACCATGTGCTCATTCATTTTTAAATGTGCAAACAATGTCCACCCTGCTATTGTCCACACTGTCATCAATCCTTCCATGACAGGATTGACATGTACATAGTTGCTTTCCCCACATTTTCACAAATGAAGTTATTACAATATATAACAATAGATGCTTCACTAGAATTATGCAAAAATTAACTTTTTTGGTGATTTTGTTATCAGCAGGCCTGCTGCTTTTATATAGATGATATTTTCCAAAAAAGTTTTTTATAAAGCACAGAATTAAAATAATTGACTGAAATTAAAGCAGGGAGCAATTTTAATTGGCCTTTTCAGAGGAATGGGTTTAAGTGCAGCTGAGGTAGCGAGGAGGTATTGGGAACATTAAGATGCTGACCCGGAGAGAAGAAGGAAATACCTTGAGAAGGAAAGGGAAAGTAGCATAAAGACAGAGACTGGAAAGAAGAAGGGTATTAATGAACTAAGTGAAAGAGAAAAGAGGGCAAAAAGAAAGAAATGGAGGGAGAACAAAAGGAAAGCCTGAGCCAAAGCCAGGCTTTGTTACAGTCAGATACTCCTCAACTTTCCTTAAACTATAGAAAGTCAGCCAGAGTTAGACATTTTGTTATGAGACTTTAGTTTATATCTATTTAAAGGATACTTATACCATGAATTAAACGTTAAATGTGTTCAATTAAATGTGTCCACATGGGTTTCCTGGGGCAGCGGTGGCCTAGTGGTTAGGGACTAGGCACCAGGATCAGAAGGTCATGGGTTGGAATCCCAGATCAGTAGGTTGCCCTGAGGCTGCCCTTGATCAAGGTACCATCCCCATCACCGCTCCCTGGGTACTTTTAATAATTGCCCCCTGCTGCACAGTGTGAATGGGTTAAAGGCAGAGGCTGCATTTTGTTGTGGTTCACTGTGTGCTGTGTCGTGTTTCAAAATGACAAAATAGTCACTTTTACTTCACTTTCATTAATCTGACATACCAGTGGAAGCATGGAGGTGTTTAGGGGAGATGACAGTTGAGTTTCTGACCAGATTGTTTAACACAATCTTGGAAAGTGAGAAGATGCCTGAGGAGTGGAGACAAAGTGTACTGGTACCGAACTTCAAGAATAAGGGTGATGCACAGAGCTGTAGTAACTATAGAGGGATAAAGTTCATCAGCCACACAATGAAGTTATGGGAAAGAGTAGTGGAAGACAGGATAAGAAAGAGGTGAATATTCGTGAACAGCAGAATGGTTTTATGCTGAGAAGGAGCACTACAGATGCAATGTTCTGAGGGTGTTGATGAAGAAAACATATGACAGGGTGCCTAGAGAGGAGTTGTGGTTTTGTAAGAGGAGGTCTGGTGTTACAGAGAAGTATGTGAGAGCAGGTCAGGATATGTATGATGGAAATAACAGTGGTGAGATCTGCAGTGGGAATGACGGATGCATTTAAGGCAGAGGATGGATTACATCAAGGATTAGCACTGAGCCCGTTCTTGTTTGCAATAATAATGGACAGGTTGACGGACGAGGTTAGACAGGAGTCTCCATGGACGATGATGTTTGCTGATGATATTGTGATCTGCAGTGAGAGTAAGGAACAGCTTGAGGAGAACCTGGAGAGCTGGAGATATGCTCTAGAGAGGAGAGGAATGAAAGTGAGTAGGGCAAAGACAGAATACATAAGTATGAATCAAAGGGAAGAAAGTGGAGTGGTTAGGATGCAGGGAGTGGAGGTAACAAAGGTGGAGGAGTTTAAATACTTGGGATCAACAGTTCAGAGTAACGGCGAGTGTGGAAGAGAGGTGAAGAAGAGAGTGCAGGCAGTTTGGAATGGGTTAATAAGAGTGGCTGGATTGATTTGTGACAGAAGGGTACCACCTAGAGTAAAAGGGAAGGTTTACAGAACAGTAGTGAGACCAGCTATGTTGTATGGGTTGGAGATGGTGGCACTGCTGAAAAGGCAGGAGGCAGACCTGGTGGTGTCAGAGTTAAAGATGCTGAGATTTTCGTTGGGTGTAACGAGGATGAACAGGATTAGAAATTAGTATATTAGAGGGACAGCTCAGGACAGACCTCTTGGAGACAAAGTTAGAGAAGCAAGTTTGCATTGGATTGGACATGTGCAGAGGAGAGACAAGGATTATATTTGCAAGAAGATGTTGAAGATGGAGCTGCCAGGAAAGAGGAGAAGAGGAAGACCAAAGAGGAGGTTTATGGATGTGGTGAGAGAGGACATGCAGGTGGTTGGTTTGAAGGAGGAAGATGCAGAGGACCGGAAGAAATGGAGACGGTTGATCCACCGTGGCGACTCCTAAACGGGAGCAGCCGAAAGAAAAAGAAGAAGTCACATTAAGTTACATATTGATTACCAACTTCCTGAAATCTTTTAAAAATGTAATTTAATTCCGTTTCAAAAATCTTGTTGTTCCAGGTAATGGGAACCTTCATCAACCAGTGCTTTAAGGTTGTCAAATTGAATTCACATTTGAAAATAGCTGTTCTGTGCCATGTAGGCCTAATTGAAAAAATTAAGGAAATACAAGAAATGTAAAAAGAAACAAAGAAAGGCAATTTCTTTTTTTGCAAAAGCTTGCAAAAGTGCTCACTGGTAATGTAGTTAAAAAGTACAAACTCAAAAGTATACCCAGACTGTTTTTACCTACTGTAAGGAGAGAACAAAGTACCCTGTGGATCTTTCCTACTGTTGGCGGAAGTGTGTTAGTTGAACTGACATTACAAGAGGAGTTACATCTTTTTTCCTTAGACATGATGTCAGTCAAGTGACAACAGGCTGCAAACAGACAGTCACACGGCTGAAGAAAAAGATGCAGAAGAGCTTGGTTACCGATCTAATGAAGAACTTGCACAGGAAGTTTCTCTCTGAGCACCCTAGACCGGCATCATACACATGCTTATGCCATCTTAGACCTCTTTGGGTGGTAAGCCCTACTTCATCTGACCGTGACACGTGTCAGTGCAAAAACATGACAACTTGCGATTTATGGCCCATGCCTTGCAGAGCCATGGATTGCTATCTTAAAGAAATATTGAAGAAATGTCTGAGGCTACAATGTGTGACTCCAAGGCCTGTGCTTAAGGTGAGTGCAGAGAATGCCTCCACACTTGTTACCTGATGTTGAAAGCTCCTGGGGAAGAGAACGATGAGTTACAGAAAAGATTGTAAAGGAAGAAAAAATGTCAACAATTACAGTAATGAGGAATAAAAACACCAGAGGATGAGCTAAGCACACAATTCCAAGAGAGTCGTTTCTATTTTCGACGGCACGTTTGTAACATTAAATGGCAATTTGATGTCTAGAGGAACCTTAGGTGGAACCTGAAAAATAATGAGTGACTCTTGCATGTGGATTTTTGTGAAAGTTATGACTGAAAGTGAAAGTTAAGTTACGTATATAAGTACAGCAAAGAAATCCAGTCTGTGCATTTTGGTGGCTCAAATCTGCAGGCCAGTCTGCACAGTGGAGAACTCTGCACTGAAGTTGAGAAGGCACCACACAGCTTTTGCTCCATATCTCCCTCCAGGAGACACGACCCTGTGACCATCTGGGCCAACCTTCATCCAGTTCTACAGTTACTGGGAGAAAGACGTCCTCGTGTCAACATGCTTTATTTTTTTAAGCGATTGTCCAGCAACACAGTACCGACAAAAGGGCAATTTCTTTAGCCCCTCAACAGAACCCTACAAGTATGGCTTCAAAGAAGTAAAGTGGAACTTCTTTGAGGCTGGCCATGGGAAATGAGCACCAGAAGGTGTTGGTGTGGCCCTCAAGAGGTCAGCAAAACAGATAGTGCCACAAGGAGAAGACAAACCTGATGCCCAGAGCTTTTATGACAAATTGAAAATGTGGACACATCTATGGAGCTGTTCTTTATCCCAGAGAAGGATATTGAATCAATGGCAGAGGTAACAGTCAGTTGAAGCTACAGCCTGCAATACATTATGTGACTGTTGCAGTGTTTAGATTGCAACAGCCAAGCTGTTTCAAAGCTGACATGTCCTATCATTTTTGTGATGTAGTTAAAGGTAATTTGTACTTTTTTCTCACAATAGGTGCCCACAATAGCTGCCATAAAAGGCACCATGAGAATCCATCAAGCCATCAGTTTAACTCCCGGCCAGAAGCACAGAGACATATCCTGTCTGCGTAAAAGAGATGAAGGTGTCTAGGACTGCTCCGCTTCAAGCTTCAGGAGGTCACATTAGCCAATGTTTGTCTTTTATCTAAACAGTCACCACTATGTACATATATACCAGAAAGCCTTTGGAGACCAGAAATGATTGAGTTAAAGCACGCTGGAGAGGTGCTTAGTTAAATATGTCAACGAAGGCTTCCCAGGTGTCATCATGGATGTGGGAGGACAAAGTGTGAAGGTTAAGTGTATCCACCGCAATGGCATTAACAAGATCTTCTGGCCAGGTCCACAGGAGGACATCAGTTGGTACCATGATGGGTAGATACTTTGCCTAATGCCAGAACTACAAGCTCTGAACAGACCCTCTCTACAGATGGAGCCATCTGTTTGGAAGTATGTGGGATAGCTTAATTAGATTAATGTCTTTTTTTTTATGTCTTTTTTTTTAGGTTTGTTTCTAGATTTTTAAGTTAAAGGCAAAATCTGTTCAAGAGTAAAACTGTTCTTTATAATGCTACATTGTTTTCTGTTATTTAATAAAAGCTGCGTTCTGTAGTTCAGTCTTTAAAGTATTTGTCAACTCTGTCATGTCACTGCCAACACGGTCCTTTTCTTTTTTAGGAAAACAAACAGATTATTTTCACAATTTAGAAAATCCTGTTGTGGGACATCTTTATGAACAAATAAGACCCAAATAGTCTTTTTAAAAAGTTTGACCAGATATATTTGTCATTAGATTGGAGTTAAAAAAGAAAGTCAGCTATTGCAGCTTTCAGAGAAACAACGGTTTTGCAATAGTTTAATTAATTAGATTGAATTAATTAAATCATGTAATTCATTAATTATTATCTTTTCCATTAATTAAAATCTATTTCTGAGAACAAAATAAAATACTGAAAATATATATTTTTTTAATCCATATTTAACCATTTTTACACTATTTTTAATTTGTCCATGGCAGGGTGGGCATATTTTGTCATTTGTTTGGAAATTTCCTGCATGTTGATAATTTATAAAGTCCTGAAACCTGAATATGCATTTTTATTGGCCTACGGTCTCTTTAATAAAATGAGTATGAAATGAAATGGAAAATCTGAGAATTTTTTTCAGGAAATTGTAAAGTCTCAAAGGCACTTTATAGTGAAATTCAACCATAATTACTGTGTCTGCAAACATTATATTTCAGCATACAGACATATATAGACAGCATACAGAGAGACAGCAACACGTCTAGGGAGCAGTGTTAGGGACTTGGCCCCAGGATCAGAAGGTCATTGGTTTGAATCCCAGGCCAGTAGGTTGTCCTGGGGTACCCTCGAGCAAGGTACCATCCCAATCACGCTCCCCGGGCACTTTTAATAGCTGCCCTCTGCTGCAAGTGTGTGAATGTATGGGTAAAATGCAGATGTGTAATTTCATTGTTGTTCACTGTGTGCTGTGTTTCACAATGACATGAATGGTCACTTTCACTATCTTCCACTTTGTGCCTGCTTTATCCCAGTGTGTGTGAAGGAGGTGCAGTCCAGTGTGTGAGGGACAGTGTGTTAGGGTCTGTGTATGAGGGACAGTATATGTAAGGAACAGTGTGTGAGAGATAGTGTGTGAGGAGCAGTGTGTGAGGGAACTTGTGTGTGTCAGGAAAGCAGAATCCTCTCCTGTATTTGAACAGGAAATGTGCAAATTCAGCAATTTTGACTACAAAATGTTAAAATGATTGGAATCAAACAGAAAATAAATTTATAACACGGACCAGTGGACAAATGAATTTTATGCTATCATTATTACTGTTTATTTTCACCAGGGATATGTGGTCCTCCCCTGACGTCCCCGGTGATACATTACCATATTGTCCAAAAGTGGATGAGTGCGTGCATGACCTTCTCCAGGAGAACAGTAAAGGACTGAATGCATGACCTCTACATTGAATGTGGTCTGAGGCTTTAGGAAGCATTTTCCTTCAATACTTTGTACCCACTTGTCCCCTTTGAGGGAAGGGTAACTGCAAATCAACCTTAAGTTGTTGTGACAAGCTATCATATAATGAAACATTGGGTCTCTTACAGGAAGACAATGCTCCCATTCACATGGCCTGAAGGTTTCTTGCAGCTTAATTTCTGCTAAACATTATGGACTGAGGATAAAAAGGGACATTTAAAAGCATATACTCTATATCACACTCTTTTGTTTCAACAAAATGGGGTTTTTCCTTTGGGCTCTTTATGTTGAACATATGAACCAAGTAAAACACACTGCACACATTGTTGCTGTCATAACAAAATCTCGCATCACTGAATTGCTTTTTTGGCCAAAAACACATCCTTCAATATCTAAAATTCTACAGTTTTGAAGTGAACATTCACATTGTGAAACAACACTCAACATACAATGAACCACACAAAATACAGCCTCTGCGTTTCACCCATATAACACTGCAGCAGGGGGCAGCTATTTAATGTGCCTGGGGAGCAGTGATGGGGATGGTACCTTGCTCAAGGGTACCTCAGGGCAACCTACTGGCCCTAACCACTAGGCCACCACTGCCCACAGTGCTGCAACTGCAGTTATTCCTTAAGTCCTTTGCACCATTTTATTTCATTTTATTCATTTATATAATGTGAACAACCCAAGAAGAGATTGGTAGTTATGAGCTTTGGTGTAACATAAGTATTACACATCATCTAGTGTTGATGGAAAAGCAATGGGTTTGGAAACATCTATTTCTGCTTGGCTCACAAAGGACAGACCCCAAATTAACGTTCAATGGCATCATTTTTCTTCAATTCCTATTTCCATATTCTATAGGGCATCCTGTGTAAGCATTCCGCTTCTGTAAAGATTTATTCACTATTATTTCCAGGATGGCTCAATCTGCCTGAAAGGCAGCAGTAATTCAACTCGGACAGCTTAGTAGCAACTAATTCCTGGATGGACGTTTCTACTGAATATTGATAAAAAGGATTATTTTTTCCTAACAAGGTTGCAGCATTCTACAAAACACGGAACTGAAGCCATATGCAGTTTCCATAAAGCCCAAGCAGAAAAATATCATGAATATGAAGCTGGGCTCTTCAGCCTAACCAAAGGAACGTATTTCAATGTGTCCTTTAAAAGGAACATTTTTCTCGTTTTCTCTGAAAAACGTGTGGGACATTGGGGCAGGAAGTGACAACAAGTTGTTTATGATGCTTTTAATCTTTTCCTCTAGCAGGTCATCCCTTTAATAAACTGAGGACAAATTCCTCAGATCTATAATGAATCGCAATGACCTGAATTACTGTGATTATACAGAGGCTCAAAGTTACCAGCTCTCTTTTCTGTAGCACAGGAGAGGAAATATTTGTTTCAATGTTGAGATGAGGTAAAAAAAGAAAATCAATGGGAGTACTTCACTTTAAAGTCTTTCTTTCTTTAGTGTTCTATTAAATTCTAGATGTTTCATTGAATCTCTTCAGAGCAGTGCCAGGCGGAGAGCTCATAGAGAAGTGTTCTTCATGCTCTTCATTCCTTAGTCGTCTGTGAATCTGTGAATAAATGAAGCATGCTTTCCTTTTATATGAGATCAGGTTGACAAGGAGATCTACTGTGTTAAAAACTAAACAGATAAACAAAATCACAATATGCAGTAAAATATGAGTGTTTGACTCGGCGAGATGTCAAATGAATCATGTAGATATCAAACTGAATCTTTGCCAGCGCTGATTAATCGATTCCTTTTGTCTTTCAGATTGAAAATACATGCATTTCGATATACAAATGAGACACTGAAGGTGATATTTCATTCAAAGGAAAGAAAATATACATTGTTCCTAAAATATTTTGCAGTGTGAACATCGAACTGAATTGTGTCTTTTGTAGCGTGAACATTGAATTAAATTTCCTGATGAAGTAGGACATTCTGTGGAAAAGAGTTCTTCAAATTCTCTTTACTGAAAAGAGGTTTTCATTGGTTTCTTTTATGTGTAACTGCTGGAAGCAGCAAAGTGAATGTTTGTACAGTGAAGAATTGTTGTAGGACTCTCTTGTCAGAGGACATGTGATGTATAATATGAAGAGGTGTTTAGGACTCTGTGAAGATTTTCTATTGAGATATGTAGGAGTGAATGAAGCTGTAACGATCTTAGTGATGTTTGTTTTAAGGGGTCCAGGGCTGCTCCAAGCCTTGTGGGGGCTCCGAGCAGAGTTTGATTTTGGGGCTTCCTACTGCTTTGGTGCCGCCAATACTATTGAGCATTGTCAGTGCTTGATCATTCCCACACCTACTGTGAATCTGACACATCTGTTGTCAATTTTATTTGTTGTTTCTGTGTTGCTTACATCAAACTATACATCAGTGGGGAAGAGAGCACTTTATGGCTGCATGTGTTCACTGTGCCAAGAGCAAAGTTTGTTGAAATAAATCAGCACACCTCCACTCACTGAATGCCTACTTCTAACTATTACTATAATTTCAAATACTACATTTAATATTATAAAAAAAAGTGAAGTCACTAATTGTCATTATGAAATACAGCATAGGCCATTGTTAACCCATATGTGCAGCAAGTGGTTGCTATTTAAAACACCAGAGGAGCAGCAATGGTGATGGTACCTTGCTCAAGGGTACCTCAGGGCAACCTACTGGTCTGTGATTCGAACCCACACTCTTCCAATCATAGGGCCTAGTCCCTAACTACTAAGCCACTTCTGCCCTAAGTAGCCTAGTCTAATGTAGTTTAGTCTTTGGACTTTACAGGACAGAAATGTTCATTTCATTATTTAAACTATATCCAAGAAAAAAATGCTTTTACAGAAGAGAATATTGGTTCTTTGTTAAACAATTTCATTGTTTTATTTTTTAACAAAGTAAACACTTTGCATTGTATTTTCTTTGCACTAAAAACCTGCCTAAAACCAGCTAATCATACTGAATTTAGAACATTTTCTGTAAAACACTGAACAGGGAGAGCTGCAAACGCCACCCAGAAAGGACCCAGCCAGTACTGATGGGGAATCAAACTCAGAACCTTCTCACTGTGAAGGCAACAGTGCCTCCCCCTGCACCTCCTGTTATCACAACCTTCACATGTCTTTTTTAGGAGAAGGAGAAAACATACTTATACAAAACATAGCTTATAGTAACTTATTGTAAAATGATTAAAATGTAAAAAGTAATTTTGCACCATTTAAATGCTAAATGTAAATTTCCTAAGTGTGAAAAAACAGTGCTTATATTTGATAGAATGGAACTATTTGGCATAATTACATTAAGGTCAGAAAATACATTTTTATTCTAAACTACCAATAGTAGCACCAAACTGGTGGGCCTTTGGTGGACTGCCCAGTGCCAATTAGACTAAAATATAACTCAATTGGACTGCTCATGCACTTTAAATTAGCCTCACCTTGGGTTAGGCTTCCCATCCCATGGGAAGATGGCTCTATAATGAAGCAGAGGTGGGGTAATCCATGACAATTTCAGTGGATTATTGGTTATATTTTGTCGCAAATAGTTTAATAGTGGCCCTCTTTCCAGTAGCCTCTACAGTCTATGATTGGCAGCACAGTTGGGAAAAACCCAGTTAAAATGGTCTCGAGGGGCATGAGGAAGAACTTGTTACATCCAAATTGCCGGAGGACCACAGTTCCGCTTTGTGAGCCATGAAGCCAATGTTTATCTCTGCCCCAGACACACTCAGCACAGTGTAATGAGCCACGCAGCATTAAAATCTTTCAGGGAAGAGGCCACTACTAGATCTGATTTAATAGCACGAGTCAACCCAATTCAAATTAGCTGCGACTGGGTTGTGAACCAACATTTGATTTTTTTTTCATTTTGTTTGTCTTGTCCAATTCCATCCATTGCCTACAACTATTATGTGCTTCCTTGAAGTCATCTGAAACTAGCCATTGCATTTTTTTTTTTCAGTTTGTCACTAACTCAATGTCATTGAACAGCTTAACTCACTTAGAGGAGAATGCTAATCATCAGCTCTGTTGCATCAGACAGCAGGCAAGAATCACACTGAGTGATGGGGAGAGAGAGAGCTATCCTCTTTGACATCTGACTGTGTGACAGAGACGTGCTTAGACAGTTATGCCACTTGGGAGCCCAACAAGTGAGTTTTCTTCTAAACCTCTTGTTTGGTTTAGACATTCTTCGCTCTACTCTTTTTTCTGTGTCCCTCATAGACCTACTTTGTTATTATTTCTTCTGTGAATCTAATTTCTTACAAATTCTTTTTCTTGTCCATTTGTATTTTTAGTGCTCTCATTCTATAGCTACATTCCAAAGGCTGAATGGGCTCAAAGGCTATTTGGAAACATGCAAGGAATGCAGTCTTCATGCAAGACTTCTATTCTTCATAGTCCTTTAAGAGTAGAAGAGCAGAAGTGAGGGTAGGAGCTTTGAACGCTGGCAGCATGACTGCTAAAGGGAGAAACTTAGCTGATATGAGGGGAGAAGGAAGATTGATATTTTGTGTGTGCAAGAGTTTAGATGGAAGGATAGACTAAGGTAGGTATATTGGAAGTGGTTTAAAATAGTTTTACCACGCTGTGGATGGAAGAGAATTTGAAGAGTGGTTTGGAGGTGAAGAGTGTGTTAGATAGGGTGATGCGTTTGAAGCTGGAATTTGAAGGTGTGACAATGAAAATTCTTAGTGAACATATCTAAACAGCATAGGATGGTGGTAGGATACTTGCCTATAGACCTGTGGCTCAAGAGGTCCCAGGTTCAAATCCCACCTCTGGCACCACCACCACTGGGTCCCTGAGCAAGACCCTTAACCCTGAGTTGCTCCAGGGGGACTGTCCCTGTAATTAGGACATGGAAGTCGCTGTAGATAAGAGTGTCTTCTAAATGCCGTAAATGTAAATGTAAATGTCTGTAGGATGACCTTGGAGTTCAAGAAGAGGAGGAAAATGAGGGACAATGAAGAAAGTAGACAGGGGAACAAGAACAGGAAGTGCAGGGTGAAGAAAGCAGTGACAGAGGCTAAAGATAAGGTGACTGGTGAATTGTATGAGAGGTTGGACAGTAATGAGGGGGAAAATAATCTATACAGAGCTGGGAAAGATGTGCAGCAGGTCAGTGTGATGAATTGCGTTTAGCAGACACTCTTATCCAGAGCAACTTCTGACAATTCTTGATTTCAGGGACAGTCCCCCTGGAGCAAATTGGAGTTAAGGGTTTATGCTCAGGAACCCAATGGTGGTAGAGCTGGAGGTGGGATTTTAACCTGCAACCTCTTAGTCCATAGGTGAATATCCTACCACTGGACCACCACCAGCCCTATATAGAAAGCAGCCCTGGACAGAGGTGGAAACATACCCACAGGTGAGCAGAGCATGTTGGAATGATGGAATGAATACATTGAGGGGCTGATGAATACAGAGAGCCAAAGATAGAGGATAAGATCACGTGAGAATAATGAACCAGGAAGTGCAACAAATTAGCAAGATGGAAGGAAGTGTAATAATGAAGTGCATGAAGAATGGAAAGGCTGTTGGTCTTTATGATGTACATGTGAAAGCATGGAGGTGTTTAGGAGAGATGGCAGCTGAGTTTTCTACCAGATCTTTTAACACAACCTTGGAAAGTGAGAGGATCCCTGAGGAGTGGACATAAAGTGTACTGGTACTGATTTGCAAGAATAAGGGTGATGCACAGTGCTGTAGTAACTAAAAAGGAATAGAAAGAGCACTACAGATGCAATGTTTGCACTGAGGGTGTTGATGAAGAAGTACAGAGAAGGTCAGAAGGATTTACATTCTGCCTTTGTGGACTTGAAGAAAGCCAGAGACACAGGGTATCTAGAGAGGAGTTGTGGTATAAGAGGGCAGTTAGACAGTGGTGAGATCTGCAGTAGGAGTGATGGATGCATTTAAGGTAAAGGTGGGATCACAACAAGGACCAGCGCTGAGCCAATTCTTGTTTGCCATGGTAAAGGACAAGTTGACAGAAAAGGTCAGAAAGGAGTCTTTGTGGACGGTTATGTTTGCTGATGATATTGTGATCTGTAGTGAGAGTAGGGAGCAGCTTGAAGAGGCCCTGGAGAGATGGAGATATGCTTTTGAGAGGAGAGGAATGAAAGTGACAAAGACAGAATACATGAGTGGGAACAAAACAGCAGAATGGTTGGGATAGGGGTGGTGGTCCAGTGGTCCAGTGTTAGGATATTTGTCTTTGGACAAAGAGCTTGCAGGTTTGAATCTCACCTCCAACACTGCCACTACAGAGGAAAAGAAGGATATGGTTTTTGAATGTTGAGAGGTTTAAGGATGAGCGAAAGTATGTTGGTTTGAGGAAGGAAGATGCAGAGTATAAGAACAAATGGAAATGGTTGAATCGCTGTGGAAACCCATAAGAGAAGCAGAAGAAAGGAGAAGGAGAAGTTACTTCTCTCAAGATCACATGACTTATTGATTTCTCTGTTGTTACTAATTATGGCCATAATCTAGGCACATAAAGTTTTACACAGTAGAAGAGTTTGCCTGACTCCATCTGTCTGTTCATAGACAATGTTTTTATTTGTTTGTTAACCCTTTTGATTTTCCACAAAAACTCAACCGTTAAACTGAGTTTACCATCAATCTATATTTTAAAAAAAATTGATTTCCCAGAAATCATTAGTCCTTCTCTTCCTCGTGTTTAAGTTCCAAAGTGATATCTGGATATGGTGCAGAATCCTGCTGAACCTGAGAAATTATAATTAATGGTTGGTTGTAGGCACCATGCATGCAGAGGCTTAAATCCCACTTTCTCACTTCTCTGGGATTATTTGAAAAGAAGAGAAAAAAACAGGCTGGCATTCCACATTTGGCTCCTGCCAATATAGGAGGGCTGTTTTCGTCATTCAGAAGTTAGACCTCCAACAGCAATGGTGGTAATGTTTCTTCATTTAACTGGAATAGTGTTGCTTTGTAAAAAATAAGCATTTTCAAAACAGTGAAAAAAGAAGGAACCCTTCCAAATTATCAAGGGTGATAAGAAGTTGACTTCCACTGGTCAATCAGAACTGATTACAAGAAGCATCTCTCAGGCTTCATTACAGCAACCTAAACATGGGGACTGTTTGTTTTAAGTGAATAGTCCAAGCCTGTCTTAAAAACAAAGTTCATTTTTTAGAGAATTAAATCTAATATAGTTGACAGTGCAGTTGATTGTTTAGTAAGAATATGGCATGAATATTAGCAAAATAAAATATCATTTTAAAGGAATCCCTGAAACATTCAATAAAATAAAAAAAACATTGTCTTGAAAGTAACTGGATTCATTGGACCTTGGGCCCCATAATGGAGTCAATATAGCCCGAGACAAAAGGGCTGACCATAGGTAATTATCCTGGTTTTCAAATGACAATGAGCACAACAGTGTTAAGTTTAACTCTCCTTTTGTGACAGAACAATTCTCCTAATTAATATTATGCAAATAATGTCGTAAATATGGCACAGGAAATAATCATAAAGTAATTATGGATTATGATGTTTGAAGATACATAAAACTAATTTTCACATGCAAATGAATTCAATTAAAACAGTTAACCTTTCCGTGCAATATCACTCTTTCATTTGTATATGAATACTTCACAGCTCATTCGCAAAGATAATGAACAAATTTTAAAGCAGTAGCAAAGGTACTGAAATTGACTGTAATTTGAAGTATGGATATGTGGCAGGAATTAAGCAGAAATGGTTTGAAAAGTCACCCGGAGTCATTGAAAAACCAGCTCTGTTGATTTAACTGCCAATCACGTCTCATTATAATGTTGCCTTGAGCCATGTGATGTATTGTAGTTTTCTTTGCTTTCTTTGGCTGTCATTCATTTCATTATGTTTGCAATGCCATTACATCATTTGCGGAGGAGTTTTAGAACTCAGAGTATACTGGACTACTTTCCCACTATTGTCAAAAAGTAATTCTACACTGATGAGCCACTTTATTAAGTTTGCTTGCAATTGATTTGCACTCATTGTCCATTTAATAAGTTCCGGTGACCCTAAAGGTAAATTTGTAGTTTTTACAATGTCCAATAGCACGCACACACACACACACACACACACACACACACACACACACACACACACACACACACACACACAGTGGACTATACACCAGGATCTGAAGATTGTGGGTTTGAATCCCAGACCAGTGGGTTGCCCTAAGGTACCCTTGAGCAAAGTACCGTCCCCATCACTGATCCCAGGGCACATAGCTGCCCCCTGCTGCACGGTGAGTGTAGCATACACACACACACACACACACACACACACACACAAACAGTGAACTCTGAGAATGATCCACTGCACATATATTGGTTACTCACAGTTAGAATATCCTGAGTTCAGTTCTCAGGTTGGCCTGGGTTCTTTCTCGTTAGAGCTTGCATGTTCTCCTCGCGTCTGCATTTGTTTTCTCCTACAGTCCAAAGATATGCATGCCAGGTGAACTGGAAGTACTAAATTGCTCCCTGTGTGTGACTGTGTTTGTTTGTGTGTCTGCCCAGTGATGAACTGGCGAACTGTCTGGGATATTTCTCTGCCTTCGCCCTGTGTGTGCTGGGATAGGCTCTAGCACTCCCCGTGGCCCTTATCAGGATAAGCAGTTAAGATAATGAGTGTGTAACTGAGCTTCATGATGCAAATTTAAATGTGAAAGAAAAAATCTCAAAATGCACCCAAATCAATCACCAATTGAAATCTGGCAGTATATTTAAGCAGTCTTACGCATTCCCAACATGGAAACATTCAGAAACCTTTAATGGGGCTGGATCCTACAGTTTTCTCCTGGGCTCCACTTATGAGTCCACTTATGAACTGTGCAGTTTTATATATCAAAAACATTTAGAAAGTGACTCATAAAGTATTTCAGGCATGAAACTTTCACGTTAATGGGCAGGGCTGAAGTGCCATAACATTCAAGATTCAAAATTCCTTAATTGTTACAATATAAGTGAGTAAAAGATTTGGGTGTGGATATAAATCCTGCCTAGATCTCCCATGACTGTGCATAGGGACATATGCTAGAATGGTAGTACCATTATGGCTGCATGAGCTTGTGTGAGCCAAAGAAGCCATAGTTCTTAGTTCTGGGTTGGGGGAGCTCACCAGCCCCAGTTTTTAGTCTGAGGTCCTGCTTGTAAGACATCAGCAAATGAACGAGTCCATGGTTGGGGTGGTTGAGTTCTGAATAATCCTAGGGGCCTTGGCGTCGTTTAAAATGACTATTAAGAATGGTCTGCTTTTTTCAGACTAGTTTACATATAGACTATAGACTAGGGAATGAATGGTATGAATTTAAAATTGACCAGTGTTTTGCATACTATATTCAGAAACATTCCTCCTGTCCTCTTTGTAAATGATTCTTTAAAAACGCCCTGGGCAGCCCGTGGTTGTGTATATTGTCAGTTCAGCCTGGGCTCTGACCAACACATACAATTCCAGCCTAAAACAGCATGTTGTCTGCAGTGCATCAACTCTGACTTATGTTTATGTACAGCCAAATAGGTGCATTAATAAACATTCATGCCCCATAGGTATATTTTCGTCCCATGGGAGATGACTCCATAGTCAGTGCAATCATGGACTATAAATACAGCAGCGATACTCCTCCCTCTCTCTATGGTATAAATATGTCCTTCTGCAGAGTTTGTGCCCTGGTCTGACTTTGACACTTTGAACAGGTACAGTCTATGCTCTCACAGTTGTATGAATGATGAAGTTGCTGCTTTAATATCTGAATTTGCAGGCATATTACACGGTCCAGTCACCTTGGAATAAACTATAGATCCTTGCACGCAGATTTGAAACCAGATTTTCTATTTTTGCAATTTTATTTTATTTCCTGACAATTTCTGACAGAAATGTGGTTTAACAGTCCATTGCTTATTATTACTGGTGTCCTCTTTCAAATTCTCATAACTGAATGTTTTGAACATGGGGCAGTGGTGACCTAGTGGTTAAGAGGTTGGCCCCAGGATCAGAACATCATGGGTTCAAATCCCAAACACCTAGGATGCTCGGAGGTACCCTTGAGCAAGGAACCATCCCCATCACTGTGTGTGTGTTGAAAAGCAGAGGATGCTGGGCAGCGGTGGTCTAGTGATTAGAGACTAGGACTCAGGATCGGAAGGTCATGGGCACGAATCCCAAATCAGTAAGTTACCCTGAGGTTCCCTTGAGCAAGGAACCGTCCCCATCACTGCTCCCTGGGTGCTTTCATAGCAGACCCCTGCTGTATGGGTTGAACGCAGAGGCTATATTTTGCTGCGTCTCACTGTGTGCTTTGCTGTTTTTCATAATGACAAAAAGTCACTTTCACTTCACTTTGTTGATGTGCATTAAATAACGAGTTATGTAAATGAGCTCTCTTCTGATTGGCTGGCCTGTACTTTGTCTCTTAAAGAAGTCTTGAAAAGTGCTTTAAACTTCAGTGAGTGGAGCTGAACCGCTCTACTTGTAATAGGTGGATATAGCCTGTAGACAATGTCTTCCATATATATTGGCCCCCTACTTTAAAAGATTATTTAAAGGGGTTAGAAAAGGAGCTTCATCTAACCACCAATTCAGCTTTTGAATGAAGCAGTTTCATTCAAATAAAAACAAACCTGTCGTTAGAAGATAATTGTTTAAAAAAAATTAACATCAACAAAATGGAAAGCAATTGTGAAGGGCTTAAGTTTTCCAAGATATTAAATTAATAATCATACATTAATAATCAATCCATTGGACAGTTGTGTCTGTTATCTGTAAATTCTTTAATGTGCTGTTCTTTGCCAAGACTTGATCAGAAAAAAGGTTTTTAACTCCAATAAAATTACCATAATCCAAGATTAAATAAATACATCAAATAAATTGCTACAGAATTCAGGATAGCTCTTTGTCCTGTGGCCAGGCTTTTGCTTGTGTGCCATGAAGCCGTGCATCTTTTTTTTTTTTCTGCACTGCTCATGAGGGTGAGTATGGAGACGAGCTGCAGAGAGTGTGCAGAGTTTGCTAGTTCAGCAGAGATAGCGCTGCAGCATCAGTTTACAGTGCAGTGTGAGAGTTACTTATCTCCAGCATTCAATAAATCTCTGCTTCGGCTACAATCCCCACTGAGACCTTAGAATTATAGGCCTCTATCTGACAAAAGCCTAATTCTGCTTCAAAATTCCTGAATCCCACATGACTAAAGCTCCAATCAGAGCCAAGAATTCATTCTGAGATAATCGTACCTTATACGTTTCATTGCTGTCTCATTTTTCACGTTTGAGTTCTGATTTTAAACAGGTTAAAACACACATGAAAATACAAAATACACTGCAATACTCAAACTGTGGTACACTCCGTTCAAAAAATAGGTGCCAAAGGAACACCAAAATGCTTCTTTGGAGCAATGCCACCTCCATAAATCTTCTACGCCAGCTAAAGATTATAGAAATGGGTTCCCGTTTACATTATTTAGCTAACACTCTTGTCCAGAGCGACTTCCAGTTCTTGATCACAGGGAGTCTCCCTGAAGCAACTTAGGATTAAGGGTTTTTGCTCAATAACCCAATGGCATTAGTGCTGGAGGTGGGATTTATACCTATAACCTCTCGGTCCATAGACGAGAATCCTACCACTAGACCACCACCAGCCCTAAGAAACTGTCCCTGGGTTCCATTATATAAGAGTGGACTTGTTTATAGTGATATTAACTCAATTTAGTTGCAGTTCCTCGTACAAAATTACACTATACCCTGCCCAAATCCTAACAATGATGAACTGTTGGGTGTGAACAGAATGATGAGCAGAGCTCTAGATGACAGAGGAAGGTGTACAACACTGAGAATTAAGTTCTAATAAAATGTATATGTTGTATAATGTTGTAAGGTTTCATTACTAGATAACTTTAACCATGAATATAAATGGCTAAACTTTGTTGAAGTATTTTTCAAAAAAAAGAAACCCAAAAAACACATTACTGCTGATTAAATCAATACTTGGTTAACTCTTGAAACTTGCAACACAGCATGAACATACAAACATAGGATTGTCATATGTAATTAATAGTGCCATGTTAATATTGCAGATAAATGCTGACAATACTACAGTGTTTGGTATCAAACCTATTTCATTATCTGAGAAGATTTTATTAATGGACATCAACTGTGATCAAACTTAGGACGGGATATGACATCTGGCATGACATGCTTATGTTACTGCACATTCACCCATCGCTAATTTACAAATCCTGACAAGGTATACGGTGTATTTATACGGAAATTACTGAATTATCTTCCTGTACAGTTTTCTATCGAGATGCATTCTATGTCATTTTATTTTATTTATCTATTTTCCATTTTTTCTACATTTATTTTTATTCTTATTTTATTACTATCTTGTCCTCATAAAGCTACCTTCTGCCTTGTCTTTTTCTTGTCTGCCTTTGTCTTAAGGACTTAGGGATACAGTTCACTGCTGGCTTCACTTGTAGAGCTCTATATATAGGGCAGCGGTGGCCTAGCGGTTAGGGCGTTAGCCGGAGGATCGGGGGTTCAAACCCCTTCCCAATAGGTTGCCCTGAGGTACCCTTGAGCAAGGTACCGTCCCCATCACTGCTCCCCGGGCGCTTTCAATAGCTGCCCACTGCTGCACGTGTGCATGGGTTAAATGCAGAGGTCCAATTTTGTTGTGGTTCATGTGTGCTGTGCCGTGACCTCGCAATGACAAGGGTTGTCACTTTCATATGTGACAAATAAAGAATCTTGAATTTCATGGTTATGTCAGCATTAAATAGCAGGATTAAAGTAGTTTTAACCTAAACTGTGTTATTCGTCAAATAAAATTCAATCATTTAAAACTTTTAAACAATAGTGGACATAAAGTATGTGAGCGTCAGCGCTGTTTTAGTGAGTTATTAAGATCATTCACATTTTGTTCAAGAAAGAGACGTAGTAAACAGAAATACTGACCAGGTTTTTACTGCATCGTTCCTCTGCACTCTATAAATCAAATGCTATTCTGTCCTTCTCTGACTAACCCAGTTCCACTGCTGACTGATAAAATATGAGCGATGGAGATGGTGATGCTGCTTCTTTATGCATCATAATTAGGAGCTTGACCTTCCACATGTTTTTTGGGTTTCTCAGCAAGAGACGTCATAGATGCGAGATGGTATAAGGTATCAGTCAGGATGTGTCGTTTGTTTACACGTATGGTTCTGACTATTCCAGAGACAATAAATCTTGGACTGCTGATGCAAAGACTGTTCAAACATAAAGGCTTTAGAATTAAACAGAAGATCGTCTTTTAGCCACAAAGTTTTAAAATGTAAATTTTATTAAGCTGTTTCAACAAAAAAAGGGCAACCGGCTGTGCAACATTCCTACCTGCTCGCAACTAATTTCAGTCTTGTTCATAACAAGACCTTCTATGACCTGCTGTGACCTGCTGTGTTAATTATGCTGAACTCTTTTTAACAACGTAACGACCTACATCAAATGAAATTTCGCTGTTGTGTTTTCCGCACTAATATGGTTGCTGCCAGTAGAGCTGATTGGAGGTGGCCTACACGTTGCCACTTTTTAAAAAATATAAGCTACTCCATCAGAGCTTCATAAACCCTGACCCAACATGAGCAACCAACATATCACATCTCAGCTGGCATTTAAAAGGCTTGTATGGAAAGCCCTTTTCTGACCATCATGGAGTGTTCTGAAAGGCATGGCTGAAATTCCTTATATTCTCCCATGTACTCAGAAACTACAATGTTCTTCTTCTGTTGGAATAAGGCTTCATCAAAGCCAGCAGTCGGGTTAAAAAAGGGGTTTTCATTAAGCTGAGTTTATTTTGAAGAGCTAGGGAGCCGGTGCAGCTCATTTTTTATTTCAGCAGACCTTTAAAGGCACCCTTTAAAAAAAGATCCGTAACCAAACTCCAAAACTGCAGAAGTGAAAGCTGACCTTGAAAGCTGACCCCCCAACATCTTTTAAATGCAAGATAAATTGATTTATTTCAACATTTATTTTCACCGCATTGCAAAAGAGGGTTCTTTATATGTTAAGTAAAGGCAACAATTATCTGTAGCTGCAGGTGGAATATCTCCAAAAGTAAGATTTACAGGAGACACAAACAAACAAAAAACTGTTCTAAGCTTTCAGAGTCTATCATCATGCCATTTTAACACATTTCATAAAAATGAAGAGGTGATGTTTTCAAAGTGTATCCAAAAAGGAAAAGCTGCAATAGAAGATTCTTGTGCCAACAACACTGAAAAAGAACCAGGACAGATTTAAGCACAATCACAACAGTTCTTTTCTGTGCGTCATTCTTGTTTTACTGCAGTAACAATGTTTTTATGACCAGTTATTAAATATATAACATTTCATCCAACTATTCTTCTCTTTACTTCTTCCTTTTTTATTTTTCTTATGCTTATTATTAGTATGCATATACAGAACCACCAAAATTGACTGAATATACAGCCCTCTTTGCTCAGCTATCTTAGAAGCTGAGCAGCCAATCCCTGCTCAGCAGGGATCATCTACTCATCTACCACTTATATAAAACACACATTCACAGCCACTGTTTATTTCTCTTTCAGTAGAGTGACTGTGCAATTGATCTGATGTTAACGGGTTACTAAACCCTTATTAATCTCGTATACTAGAATAGTCACAGCACTTTTCATCATTAACCCTGTAAAGATCTAGTATTTCAAGAAAACTTCCCCACATTCTTCATGAAGACAGTAAAGAAGTCAGTGTAGATCAGTGGATTAGAAATGTCATAAACTTGTCACCTTGACAGATTATGTCCACTGAAATAGTTATATAAGGAAAGGAAAACAAGAAGGGTACGGTGGCATAGTAGATAGCCCTGTTGTCTCACAACGAGAAGGTCCTGGGTTCAGTTCCCATGTGCCAAGTCCTTTGTGAGGGAGTGTTCTCCCGTGTATGTGTAGGTTTCCTTACACGATACAAAGACATGCAGGTCAGGTAAACTGGAGTGCTCTCCAGGGTGTTTCCCCACCTTTCACCCTGTTAGAGTTGGGACACGTTCAAGCACCTCCTGCAACCCTAATCAAGTGGCTAAGAAAATGAGTGAGAGTGCATGAAAAAACTATGAGAAATGCTAATAATTTATATCTGCACATAATGTCACATGCCAATGACACTGAATAATATTAATGGACAAAGTCTGTCATGGCAACTCACAACATAATATGTTTTAAGCAGTGTTTAAGTGGCCTTCCCGAAAAACCACAAGCAATCTGCAGCACCTAAAAAACCACAAGTAATCTCCGCCTGCAGCAACTGCCATTAATAATGAGCAGATGTTTAACTACCACTTCGGAAGAATGCAATATGAACACACATCTGAATCACTAGTCTCTGGATTTATGAACAAAAAATATTATTTTTTCTTTTGCTTTTTACTATTTATTGTGTAGAATAACATAAGTCATTTCAGCTTTTGATTAGTTCACACAGATGGTTGATAATTAGCTAACAGGGCAGCAGCTCTCATTCCTGTCTTCTCTCGGATTATTTGCTATTTAACAATATAGTCTATTCAGGAAGAATTCAGCTTTGATTGCAAGCATAGAAATAAAACAGGCGAAACTAGAACGCAATCAGAATCACTGCTCAATCAATACAGTGTTATTCCTCCTGCCCTGCAGAATGACAGAGAAAAAGCAGATGTTACTACCATTCATGACAGCTTATTATTATTATCATGATTATTAGTATTATTATTGTTGTTATTATTATTGTTTATAACATAACAGCATAGCACTTGTGGTTCTTTAAAGAGCATGTACCTGTGAAAACTCTGTTCTCCATAATCAATGCTGTAAACCTAAACAAATTCATAATGAAAGTGACTATTCTTGTCATTGTGAAACGCAGCACAGCGAAATTCAACCTCTGCATTACACCCATAAGCACATGTGCAAAGCTACTGAAAGCACCCAGGGAGCAGTGATGGGGACAATACCTTGCTCAAGGGTACCTCAGGGCAATCTACTGGTGAGGGAATTGAACCTACAACCTTCTGATCCTGAGGAACTCCATAACCACTAGGCCTTTAACTTAAAAAGTCAAGTTTACACAATATTTTATACATCACAGAATCTATGAAGTACCAAAAACTTTAATCCACTTGTAAAGAAGAACCTGTTGGACGAAGAGTGGAGCCTGAGCCTTTACTTAAAAAACCACTGAACATTTTTTTAAATTATGTACTTTCACTTTGCCGGTTAAAGGCTTAAACATCAAAACAATGAATAATTATTAGCAAATAAAATGTCTGAGCAAATGAGCATTTTCAGCTTGTGGGTGATTAGTCAATAATTTTAGTAAACTGGTTACTGATTTTCTTTATTTATTATAATATCTAAAATATAACATTATATAATATATTTTACAGTTTAGAATGCTTTGTAAAAAAGAATCCCTGAATTGTGGTCATTGAATGACATTTACAAACCCCAAAAAGCTACAGAGGCAAATCCATAATGTAAATGTCATTTATTACATGATTGACTATGTAATTAATGGTATAAACGTGCATTTAAATAGCATGGTAAATGGCAGCAGTAACTCTAAAACTACACATTTTAGAAGATGCCGTCTTAAAAGGAGCCCAAGTGTAACTGCAGATCCTGCTTATCTGCACTGTAGGCGTTTTGATGGAGATCATAAAAACCTTTCTTCCAGTTCATCTTCCCTGCAAGTGTTCCCTTTATATATTGCCGTGTTTTTCATTCAGGATGCTGCGGGTGAAGAAGAAGCGATGATTTAAAACCAGCAGTGTTCTCTGCTTTGCTGGTGCATGCCTGTGCATCTCTCCTGGTCGTGGCCTAATAAACTGCTTAACTCCTTTTTGCGTTTGCCACTGACATGGTTCTGATCTATGGAAAAAGGGAGTTTGTGGTGCCCTAGTATTAGGAATTTATGAGTTTTGTCACCATTCATTACTGCCATACCCTACAGGCAAAACAAAGAGAGACCCTACTGTCTTGGCTTTCTGTCCTGCATGTGGCTCCCCAGAGGGTTCGATGGCATGGTGTTCACCTGCATGAACACACACACACACACACACACTTACACACATGTGCAAACAGAATAAGGTTTATGCTTGGTTGCTCTGATGTGCTGCCGGGATCAGGATGAGCTGCGGACAGCGCTGTGTGACAGAGTGACCTTAGGATGCACAGTTGTTCAAACCACTGTATCTTAAATGCACTTGCATGATTTATTTAGGCCCCTTGAAGGCAACAGGGAAAGCCAGCTATTTTACCAGGTGCAGGAGAAGAGACTTGAGCTGGAGGTGACGCAGATATCTACTCACTCATGACAGTTTTAACAAATTTTATTCACCCCGAGTTGTCACTTTATCAGCTATTTTCTACCTAATAACATTGGCCATTTTATCAGAAACCTGATTTGCAGTTAAGGTTTGTAGTTACAGACCATCTGTTGCTGCACAGTTTACTTGCATTATCTAGCAATGGAGAGGGGCCCAGCAATGGGCCACTGCTGGCCATATATTATTTGAGGGCTTGTGAAAATTGCTTTTGATAGTGTGTGTTGCACTGGTGAGAGTGTATCAGGCATGGTTGTGTTGCTGGAGTTATGCCTCAGTGCAACTGCTGGGTAAAGAACAGTCCACCTGCCAAGAAGAACTCGTGGTGAGAAACTGACGGCTGGCGAAGGGCAAGCCAAACAAGACAAATTGCCATGGAAAAAGTTGCACTAGAACCTACAAGGCCTAACACAGTTGCCGCTAAGCGATTATGACATTTTACAACAGACAGTCTTACAAGGTGTGTGTACAGTAATCCAGGTCCAGACCCCTAATGAGGAAGCTGAGAGCAACAGTGGCAGGAAAACTCCCTAAAAGGATGAAACAGGCACCAAAGCTCAAAGGATGATTCATCCTCCATCCAACAGCAGATACGTATGACTGCAGCACACTTTGACAAGAGAGATTTTAAGGGGCTTTTTTCCCGGGGTCTGCTTGTGATATTTGTGTGAATTCCTGTACCAAAAATGGATATCATAACAGATTTTCCTTCTTTGCCGTGATGTATTTCAAAGTCAAACATCAGTCTCTGTGTGATAACGATGAATAAATAATGCAGCAGTGGCCTACTGGTTAGGGACTAGGCTTCCGCATTGGAAGATTGTGGATTCAAATCCCTTACTAGTAGGTCGCCCTGAGGTACCCTTGAGCAAGGTACCGTCCCCGTCACTGCTCCCCAGGCACTGTCAATAGCTGCCCCCTGCTGCACGTGTTTTTGTGTGGGTTACATGCAGAGGTGTAGTTTCGTTGTGGTTCACTGCGTGTTGTGCCATGAAAAAAAAAATGGTCACTTTCATTTTTTACAAACTGATACAACTGATATGTGAGCTTTGTACTGATTGGCTAGCACATATTGTGCAGCCCCGTCTGAAACACCCCTTATACCTTCAGTAATAATGAGTGCTTCTAGGCTTATTTTTAGTATTAAATTCTTATTCTTAGTACTAAATCCTTATTCTTAGAACTAAAATATGAACAAAAAGTGGTTAATACGACCAATAACACTTTTTGACAATTCCTGCCATCATAGCCTGCTACTCTACCACAGCAGATGTATTTTAGTATCACTAAAACATGAAATTTAACGCCACATGATTCCTCCACTAAATTACAACAATGTCCAATGGCCAGCCCTCATTTCTTATATGTTGCTAGAGAATCACCTTTTCTTTATCTTTGATATATTACGCAGATAATAGTAAAGAAATGGGAACACAAATTTTTCTGCGACATGCTGCCAAGTGCCTAAAGAGACAATGTGTCTAGATAAAGGGATTCCTAATACTCAGCATTCGGCACCACCAGTAAACGAATCACCCGCCTGATCATCGTTTCGTGCCTTAAGTCAGACACTTTGTTGTGCTTGAATGATTCATACATGGGCTACTGTATGTGAAAGTTTGCTATAGTATACTAGCTGAAGCTAGGCTAGGCTTTTGCTGTCATCCCACCTGGTTGCTAGCTTGGTTAAGGGTTGTCATGGTATTCCTTAGCAGTTGCCAGGTCATTGCTGTGTTATCCCTGGTGGTTACTACAATGTATCTATGGTGTTTCAGGTTGTCACTATGATATTGCAAGGTGGTTACTATGAAATCCCAGTAGTTGGCTTTTTATTTGGCAGGATGTTGGCAAGTGGTTGCCAAGATACTGACCATCTAATAGAGACACATATATCAAAGAAAAACTATTGGGTGGACTGATGAACTAAAAATCTGTCAGAAAATTATATTCCAGCTCCGATGATATCTATCAACTCTGTCCAGTGGGGCAGTGGTGGCCTTGTGGTTAGGCCCCGGATCGGAAGATTGTGGGTTCGATTCCCTCACCAGTAGGTTGCCCTGAGGTACCCTTGAGCAAGGTACTGTCCCCGTCACTGCTCCCTAGGCGCTTTCATAGCTGCCCCCTGCTGCACGGTGTTTGCATGGGTTAAATGCAGGGGTCCAATTTCGTTGTGGTTCACTGTGTGCTGTGCTGTGAAGAATAGTCACTTTCACTTTCAGTGAATATATGTTCAGAAATAGCATGTGAACATTCAAGAGTTCAACCAGGTTAAAACACTCAGAAACCAGCTGGCAGTATCAGACATGTGAATGACACAGATGTGTGTGGTGCACTAACACATGTTAACTGTTTTTGCTGCTATACAATACCTCACTGCTGCATTTAGCTGCACTAACATAGTTAGAGCAGACGAGCTGCCATGGATAATGATATCAGAAGTGAATTTGATGTGTGGAATTAAATCCAATGGAAAGAAAACTGTCTGGGAGATTTAAATGAGCCACTAAATGCTTAGCTTTGTACCCTGTTGAATGAGGATTGACATGAAAGCCCTGAACATAGTTGCAAATAAATTGTACATTTAGATGGGATTCTGCTTGCTTGGGACCATCAAAAACAACATATCGTTCACTTGCTGTGTGTGTATATTGTGTTTAAAACAGCAGCGATGCAATACGAAGGGATGATCTGTCCTCAAAGAAGAAAATCACCAAGAAACAACATCTGGATTGCACAAGTGGAACCTTGTATTCTGTTTTTTTTTTTGTTGCTGTTATTCATTTTATTTTTTTTTAGAGAGGAACAATTTGTACAGGACTGGATTTTAAATTGATTTGGAAAATGTATGATAGTATTATATAGAATATATATATATATATATATATATTATATATATATATATATATATATATATATATATATATTTATTTATTTATATATATGTTATATATATGTATATGTATATTCTATTTTGAAACAGAAATGTTCAAATTTATTTCAAATTAAAAAGCATTTCTGCATAAAAAGTAAATCGCTAGAAAGAACAACATTGGAAGCCTGGCAAGTTATTTCTCAATTATATTTTAAAAAATACAAGAAAGTCTAGCACTTTGGAAGAAAAATATGAAAAAACAAAGAAATGATGGCTTATATGTAGTGGACCTATGACATATAGCATGTTTTTATTTCAGGAAGTGATAAAATATATCTCCTTTCATTGAATATACTTCAAAACCAGACTTCATCTGCATGTAATTGCTTCATGTAATGAGGCTGTATTGACTCGCCACCCGTTTGAAAAGGTATTATTATTTTTGATTATGTATTCTTTTTTATTGGAAAATGAATGAACAACTGTAAAGGATGCTTTGACTCAGTTTGTGCTACAGCAGACAGATGGTCTGGCCAAATATAGAGTGCTATTGGGACGTTGTGCTTGATAGAGTCAACTTCAAATGTCATTCTACACCAGAGTAACCGCGATTGCACCCACACAGCAATCATGATGGCTCACCTTGACAGCAGTCAAGTCCTCTAACAGGTTTATGAGTTTGGAATCATGTCTTTCTGAGCTGATAGAAAGATCTACCAGGCATGTTATTTTTATTCCCCATATTTTAAGCACAATCACACACGCATAATATATATGTACAGTACTGTGCAAAAGTTTTAGGCAGGTGTGAAAAAATGCTTTAAACAAAGAATGCTTTCAGAAATATAAATAATGATTGTTTATTTTTATCTATCTACAAAATGCAAAGTGAGCGAACAAAAGAAAAATCTAAGTCAGATCAATATTTGGTGTTACTACCTTTTGCCTTCAAACCAGCATCAGTTCTTCTAGGACTACACTTGCACAAAGGCAGAGATTCTGTAGGATTATAGTCGGTGTCTGATCAACCAATTTTACCAAACAGGTGCTGATGATCATCAATGTCACACGGAGGAGAAACACAGTCATGTTTGGAACAACCTACCAGCCGAGTTCCTTCAAAAACTGTGTGCAAGTGTACCTAGAAGAACTGATGCTGTTTTGAAGGCAAAGGGTGGTCACACCAAATATTGATTTGATTTAGATTTTTCTTTTGTTCATTCACTGCATTTTGTTGATTGATTAAAATAATTGATTAACACTTCCATTTCTGAAAGCATTCTTTATTTACAGCAACTTTTCACACCTGCCTAAAACTTTTGCACAGTACTGTATATATATATATATATACATATACAGTCCCTGACCCTAACCCTGTCCCTGACCAATTTCAGAGGGCTGTTTTTTGTTGGTTAAGCCTCACAGAACCCCTTTCTTATTTCTTATTATCTTTAATATATCACTCCACAATATGCCAGAAGAATATTTGGAAACTAGTCAGAATGTATTTCATATTAAACTAAATTTTTTTTTAGATCAGAAACAGTCCAGTGGAAATTTGTATTACAAAAACTTTTTTTTTTCACAGCACTGAACTGTATCTGTTGTGCAGTGCTGTCGAGGGAGTTTTTACACCCAGTTTAAGATTAATCATCATTATTCTGAGTTGACTGAAGCTATAGCAATGCTCAGTGTTGTGCGGGATCAAGGTATAGGTTGTTAAATAGCCAGGCAGCTGTAATACTGCACGTGCAACATCTGTTCAGACAAAATGAACAAGTGTTAAGTGTGAACATTTGAACAGATACCATCAGTGTGGTGCTCGGGTATTTTTACAGATGTGTGAAGTCTGCATGTGCACTGAGAATGGAATCACAGCAGCTATGCTCTCTTTCAACGCCACCCAGAATGCATTTTCTCTCCATGAACACAGGGGGCGCTGTTCGAGTATGAAATAAAGGTGTGTGTCTCTCTTCTATTAGTTTCTTAGAGGCTTGTCCTTTCCTGCTTTGCTGTGCCTTTAAACTAAAAGGGCCAGTGACTTTCTAAACTCAGGTTTAATCCCGACTGGAATGATTACAGACTATGAGGCTCTAAAACTTCAATTCACTCTTAAAGAAAAACTTTCTATGAAGTCAGTGTTGTGCCTCATTCATCCCAGAAACTCATTACTGACCACATAGTGCTCAGGGTGGGAGCTTCTCAAAGACAAACAGCTGAGTTATAATGACTAAACAGAAGGAAATGGAGAAGAAATATCATCTGCTCTCAGTCTACAGTGGTTCTGTCTTTCTCTCAGGAGTTCATTCAGTATTTATAATTAAGTCTTCACACATATAGACCTTACACACAAGACAGCACATTTGGCTACTTTTATCTATTTTTTTACTCTTTTGTTTGCTTTAAATACTTCTGGAATGGTTGATACTTGTTGATGTGGCGGTGATGATTGTTCTTTTGTTCTTGGTGATGGTGGCAGTGGTACTGGCTTTGGGGGTGATGCTGATGGTGTTGGTGATGGTGATGGTGGTTGGGATGGTAGTGTGCTGGTAGTGTGATAATGGTGCTGATGTTGGTTGTGATGGTATTTGTGGTGGTTTTATGACATTGCTTGTGATGGTGGTGGTGTTGGTGATGGTGTTTGTGATGTTGGTTGTGATGGTGGTGGTGCTATGATATTGCTTGTGATGGTGGTGGTGTTGGTGATGTTGATTGTGATGGTGTTTGTGAAGTTGGTTGTGATGGTGGTAGTGTTTGGGACATTGGTGGTGGTGTTTGTGACGTTGTTTGTGATGGTGTTGGTGATGGTGGTGTTGTGATCTTGCTTGTGATGGTGGTGGTGGTGTTGAAGATGTTAGTGTTGGTGATGGTGTTGTGATGCTGGCGGTGTAGAGGTTGCTGGTGCTGTGGTGATCTCACTGGTGGTTGTGCTGATGATGGTGGGCATGGTGGAGCTGGTATCACTGGGGGTGGTCGTGGTTGGTGGTGGTGTTCGGGGTAAAGGTTCAACAGCCTATATAACCAACATGCCAGAGTGAACACTGAGGGTTTAAGAACTACTTCGCAAGGATAGACTCGTCTTGCGCGCCCCAGCTTAACTCCTGCAGCCCTTCCCACGCTGGTCGTGATCTGAGGGGATCAGCCGGGGAGATGCGGGTTGGAGCCAAACTCCACGTGCAGCGTGTCGGCGTGGAGAGAGTCGTGCTTTGAGAGTATTGCATGTGGGCATGGCCACACACCAGCGGATACCCCCCCCCCTACACACACACACACACACACACACACACACACACACACTCCCCCCCACTCCGCTGCCTCAGTCCCTCCCTCCCCGCATCTCATTATCCTCCGCTCCGTCTGTAGGTGATGTAGCGCCTCCAGTCTGGAGCAGGTGTTCATCATGGCGTGCTCGGGGAGCGGATCTCTCTCTGCCGCACTCTTCATCGCTCTGATCGCGGCGGCCGTTCTGACCAAAGGTAAGGCGTCAAACTTTGTGCAGAGTTGCAGGTCGAGCAGCGCGAAGGCGATCAGAGAGAGAGAGAGAAAGAGAGGGAGAGAGAGAAAGAGGGAGAGAGAGAAAGCGAGGGAGAGAGCTGGGGGAAGCTGGCGGACCTCTCGAACCAATGCGGGGCTTCAAGAAGTGTCTGATCGTTCGCAAACAAAGTGGTCAACCTGCTCTACACATCAGGTCCAGTCCGCTGGGTGAGGGGTTTACTCAGTGAGGCTGGGGGTGTGATGCTGCAGAAGATGCTCAAGTGCACTAACCGCAGTAAGTGAAGTGGAAAGAGGTGAACTAGAGCTGAGTACTGGTTCTTGGGGTCATCGATCTTTGGAAATCGATGGTTGGGCAGTTCTGCAGAACTGAGTCCTGCCACCTCACTTCAGCCCTCTTGCAGCCCCCCCCATCCAGATTTATTGCTAGAACGTGGAGAGTTGTGTCCTGCCCTTTCCTTTAGGACTCACCTCACCCCCTGGACATCACTGGTTCATAAGCCTCCTCTGATCCGTATTTAGTTTTAAAGGAGATCCACACCATCTGGCTGCTCCAGAGAGGGAAAACAGCACCGTATCGTTGGCTGAACGTTTCACAGCGTCAGTAATTGGGCTTTTGGGATTCGCTCCTTTGGCATCACCATCCATCAACAGGTTTGCTGCAAGATGCTGGGCTGAAAAACCCTGAGCTTCCTTGGCATTTGCCTCTCTCACTGCTGTTTTGTGTATCTGACGTAAATCAGTTGTCATGAAGTTCTTCAATGAGGGCTTTGGTGCCTTGAGCCTCAACCCATCCATGTGAGAATGGGCTGGAGCAGCAAACCTCCTACGCTCGGTGACCAAGGTGATTCCTACAGAACATCCTTCTGATTTCCAGTCCAGTGTTTGAAACTTCTCAGCACTTTAATTAGGACAATAAAGCCAACTGTTTATCTCTTCTCCACTTGTAGACACTGGGATGCCTTTAGGCTCCCCATGGATAATTGGAGCTGTGCGTCAAAGAGGATGAAAGGGGTTCCTAACGCTGTGCAACCCCCGGAAAACTGTCATTACTCAGAGTGAGCTGACCTATCGCTCATAGCTGCCACTGTACTGTACGGAGGTGTCTTCGGTCCCTTCGAAATGCACTTTGAGCTGTCTGTCACCAAGCCTGAATCAGTCCAATCCAGATAATGGCATCACTTGCGTGTATTGTGCCATGCCATTTTTGTACAGCAGGGAAATTTTTAATTTGGTTTAGTTCCAGGTTGTGTGTCTGATTAGTGTAAAGGATGCGATTTGTATCCTGGAAACATAGTGCAGCTGTTGCATCACAGACTCCTCTGTCACACTGACAGTACCAGGATGAAATGCAGTGAGCTGACACACCGCACCAATTAATTGGCTCCTTTTTTTCCCCCTCACATGCCTCATATAAGCTTCCACCAATCAAATTGCAGGAAATTCCTCATCTGTATCTGAATTAAAGATCTCAGAGCATTACGGTTCATTTAATACATTTTGGTTATCATTTGGCATGGGAATTTAAGGTTCTGGTGTTTAGGGCAGTTAGTGCATGTACTTTGTTTGTCCAATTTCATGGACATTGCGCTCTGATGTGTGCGTGGTAGTGTTTAAATCACCCACCTGTTACTTTGAAATAAATAACAACTAATAATCCGGCATTTTTGTCCACTGATGAGATCGCCTACATTCTGTTTAGAACAACATCACTCACTGCAATAATTTCCCTTTCTATTTAAAGCCATACAATTTTTAGCTCATTAGATTTGCATTATCCCCTGACTTATAAGCCATCCTCTAATTGCTAAATAATGGACAGCACTACATTATGGTCAGAACAGATGCTAATGTTGGAAAAGGGAGATGTAATGGTGGTTAACTTTGCATGAAAAACACTAAAAATGTTGCTTTTGACAGGATCACTTCATAGGAGGTCGTCAAGCATCAAGCTTTTTAGCCCACCATCAAATTTTTGCACTTTTAAGTGTTTGGACGTATGGCTCAAAGAAAAGGCTTGAATTGGTGTGGAGCCTTTAATTGTTGAAAACCCTCATATCAGGGCTGGGTAATATATTGATATAAAGCATATTTATTTATATAGAGAGCAGAATTATTCCTCTTTAAGTGGATGTAGTGCTGTGCAGTGTGGGAGTGTTTGCGCTCATGATTTTGTGGCACTTCTAGTTCCATAGTCTGCATTTCAACTTCTGCAAAAACGAATATCAGATAATATAAATTGTATTGTGAACATGTCTTTAAATATCGGGATACTATTATTTTCCCCATATCATCCACCCTTACCTCACACTTAACACATATGTTTCTTTGAAGAGCCATGCATTCACATGTTCTTCAATGGAGTGGTTCGAAGCCTTGATCCTGGAAGCCCCCTTGAACATGTTAGTTTTCTCTCTGCTTTTGAAGTGAAAGTGACAACTCGTCTTTTGGAAAACACAGCACAACACACAGTGAACCACAAGCCTCTTTATTTAACCCAAACACAGACCTGCAGCAGGGGGCAGCTATTGAAATCACCCGGGGAGCAGTGATGGGGACAGTACCTTGCTCAAGGCTACCTCAGAGCAATGTCTTGGGATTTGAACACACACACTTCTGATCCTGGGGTCTATTTCCTAACCAGGAAAGACTTGTTAATGAGCTACTGAGCTTGATCAGGTGTGTTGGGGCTAAACAGATGAATGTGGTGTTGGGGGTTCTAGTACAAAGGTTCACCCTACATCACACTCATTTACAAAATGTGTTTCTTTGAAGCGCCATTCATTGGAGTATTCTTTAAAGCAGTAGTTCCAAACCTTGGTCCTGGAAAAAAGGATCCATGATTTTGTTTTCTCACGACTAGAATGCTGTAATGCACTGTTCAGTAGATTACTGAAAAACATGGTACAACAACTACAGCTTGTTCGGAACGCTTCAGAATGTTGTGACACGAATGAAAAAGAGAACATATATGTTTCGGCTTCATTACACGGGCTGCCTGTCTCATTCGGAATAAATGTGAAAATTGTTACTGGCCTTCAAAGCTCCTAATGGATCAGCACCGTCATACATTACAGAACGCCTGAAAGAATCCGCTCCTGATTGAGCCTTAACGCCAGCAAGTGCGGCTTTATTAGAGGTTCCTCAAAATTCCCCCCAATTTGTTTATGCATTTTCTTTATTTTGAAGACTTCTGCATTTTCCTTTACAATTTAGAATTAATTGTAAAGGAATTACAATTTTTTTTATAAAAGTAAAGCATTTTGAGCTGCATATATATATATATATATTTTTTTTTTAAAGAACTGAAGTCTATTATTATTGTTGTTGTTATAATAATAATAACAATGATGATAATAATAATAATAATAATTATTATTATTATTATTATTATTATTAGGGGTTTTGAATAGCTGCTTTCACAGGAATGGTTCTCTTGATAATGCTAACGCTGCTCACAGTGAATGAAAGGGAATAGTTAAGGATTAGCATGATTCTAAAAAATTTTTTTTATTGACAGAAACATTATCATGCTTTACTGAACCCTTCCTTTAAGCAACCAAGTGGATGTTTTCTGGCATAGCTGTGGAGATTTATTTAGCTTTCATAATTTAATCTTTCACAATACAATGTTTGCACTCAAGAGATCATTTCATGAAAACTAAATTCGCCCATTTTATTTACTTCTGATCAGATTCCTTTTATTATTTTAAAATAAAGGAATCTGATCAGAAGTAAATGCTGTTTTATCACTCACTCCCCAATCCATAAGACTCATAGAGTTGCTTGAATAGTCTTTACATCAGCGGTGGTCTAGTTGTTAGGGAGTCGGAAGATTGTGGGTTCAATTTCCTCACCAGTAGGTTGCCCTGAGGTACCCTTGAGCAAGGTACCGTCCCCGTCACTGCTCCCCGGGCACTTTCAAAAGCTGCCCCCTGCTGCACGTGTGTGTATGGGTGAAACACAATGGTTGAGTTGTGTTGTGCTGTGTTTCAATGACAAGGATAGTCACTTTCACTTTCATCATGAACTCCAACACAACTACATCTAGCAAGGCTTCACTGCTTTGTAAATAAGACACAATGCAGAACAGCCAATTGGAATTGGAAGCTAAATGGCACAGTCACAAAACAGCATGTGGATATCAAAAAGGTTGTGCAAGTCTAATTTAGCTTTAGATTTAGATATCTGATGGTATAAAACTGCAAACGCAACTCTAAGGTAGAAAAAAAATAAAATGATGAAAAAAAGATATGAATAGAGGCGAATATGAGCTGTTTAAACCAGTCAGTGGTGAAAGAGTTGAGGGTGATGAATAAGACAAACATGAAATGAGTCTTAACTGTGTGCTTTTTTTTTTTATAAAGTAAACCTACAGTATCAGCACCGGCATCATACCCAACACCTTTTCATATCTTATTAAATACTTTAATTCATGCCTTGCATTGCGCTCTAGAATAAAGGAAATTTGATTTCTGATCAGGAATAATTTGTTTACTTACGAAGCTGAACTCACCATTGACTTCATTCGCTCTGTGGTTTTTTTTTTGTTTTTTTTTTGTAATATTTTGTATTTTGTTTCCCTTGATCAAATAGATTAGGCGAAAGTAACCATGGGAGAAATGCAATTTTGTGCTTGAACCCACAGGGCTTTCATGTTATTCATTCATGATGACACAATAAGAGTTGTTTTGGTGCACTTCTGAGTGAATGCCTCTTCGCTGACTCACTGCTCACGTGGAGCATGCTGTGAACAGTAGAATCTAGCTTTAGTGAATTACCTGTAGCCTTCCGCACTTAGTCTGCACGTTGGTGCCCCTAGAAAAGAGTAAGCAACGATGCTTGAAAAGTAATAAGGTTACTGTAGGCCCGACTGTAGTGCAAGACACTGTTCTAGAGCGCAGCTGATTAGAAGCGGCCGATCGGAGGCGGGCTCTATGGCGAGAGAATGCTTCATTCATGACAGCGCTTGGGTAATGAGAGGGGAATATGATGAGGGGAGGAGAGTTCATGTCTGCTGTGATAAATACATCATTGTTCTCACTCTGCCCTGTATTTTCATGGAGTGAACCCATTGTCTACCCTAGTTACTGACAGCCTGATTCATTTTGGTGCTGACCAAGATGGGGGGAAAAAAAGGATCAAATTATGTAGCTTTTCAGGGCACCCACTGCATAATAGGCCGCTTCATCAAGCAGGCACAGTACTATTAACAGCAGTGTAGTGTCCCAATAATATTAGTGCCACTGATCTGTTTGAGCTGTCCTTGTTAGAGCTTGTGGGTTGTTTTATATGATGCAATTTTGGGTATAGAGTTAGCTCTTTTCTTTTTCTAAAAAAAGGGCATTAATGAGAATACTTACATAACCTTACTCTCAGAACAAAATGCTTTGTCAGGTCCAATTAACACCACGTACTTTAGGGTTAGATGTGAAAGAGCAAGGGCCAGCAGGAGTGTGAACAAAATTGATTCTCAGCTGATTTTTTTCAACATGGCTTATTAAGTTGCTTAGGCGTTTAACTTGTTAAAATGTTACATCTGCCCTGCATGATCTGCAATGATGGATACGCCGAGGGATCATCTTTTCTGCGTGCGTTTGAACATTAGGCTGAACTCCGTCTTGATGTTGAGTAGACGCAAGATAATGCAAAAATACAATGAATGAATAATTCCCCTCAAATGCTTTAAAACTAAAGCAAGCCATCTGTCCTGAAAGAATAAGAAGCAGAAAGTGTTTGTCCTAAAATGTAGTAAAAGCACACGATCCATAAATACGCAAGTAAAATACAGACACCTGAAATTGTAATTAAGATCTGAACACATGATGAAAATCAACTAGAGTACCTAAGCTAAAGCACAGACCGAGAGATGCAGTACAGAGTATCAAATGCGAGGTTGCGTTGGTTTGGACGTGTCCAGAGGAGGGACGGGGGAGTATATTGGGAGGAGGATGTTGAAGATGGAGCTGCCAGGAAAGAGGAGAAGAGGAAGACCAAGGAGGAGGTTTATGGATGTGGTGAGAGGACATGCAGGTGGTCGGTTTGAAGGAGGAAGATGCAGAGGACCGGAAGAAATGGAGATGGTTGATCCGCTGTAGCGACCCCTAAACGGGTGCAGCCGAAAGAAAAAGAAGAAGAAGAAGAAGAAGAAGATGCAAAATGAATGGTTGTGAAATCGTATCTGGGTATGCAGAATTAGAATCAGTTCAAATGATGAGGAGTTTAGAGACTCCCTTTAGGCATGTGCATTATATTGGGCAGATATTTCAGACTGATATTTGATAGTGTAGTCACTGTGCTCTGGAAAAGGAGAATGTTTGGAACTCTGGGCTGCTGTGATAAAAGGTCTATACTGGGATAATATTATTACATTTGTGTGCAGAAATAAATGTTAGAGGTAATGCGGACGCTGGCTGTTCTGTCTGAACTTTTCAGCCATAAGTGAAAATCACACTTTTTCTAAACCAGCAGAGCTGTTTGTGTTTGTTCACTTCACCTTCATCCCCTAGCCAGCCAAGAGTGTGTGTGCACAAGTGTTTAATCTACTGCTGATTTATATTCTTAGACGTCTATAGATGAAGCTATAATGTCATAATCTCAGATTTTGAAAGTTAAATGTAATTTAATGTAAATATGTATCATTTCATGCATTTTATTAATAATATTATTGGTAGTAGTAGTAGTGGCATTGTTGCTGTTAATAATAATAATGATAATAATAATAATAGCAGTAATGATAATAATATGAATAATCATCATCATCATCCAATTTTTATTATCATGATCATGTTCACATTTCAGCATGTTATGAATGCGTATGTCAGCATATCAGCAAATGTACATGAATATTATTTTTAACATTGACCCACAATTGAGTGCTCACTCATCTCTGGTAACCAGTTTCTAAGACCCAGATTAAGTTTAAGACTAGACTTATTAGAGTTTTAATGGTAAAGTGTTGTTGCCACTGGTGCTTAGTACATTACTAGCTATAATCCAAGTTCAAGAAACCAATCCAGTAGCAGTAGAGTAGCATCTCATTTGGATAATCCAGCTCTCCTGTGGCCCTGGTTAGGATAAGCGGCTAAAATAATGGATGAATGGGCAATCCAGCGTATGTTTTTTTTTTTTTTGAAGCATTTTTTTATTGTAAATGTGCACTTTTTAAATGCATTGTGTGAGCCAACTTCATCTTTGAAATTCATCATAAAAAATATTTGAAAGTAACCACAAACCTCAGTGGGATTTCACCCACTTTTCATCCAAACCGGTGACAGAACCTCCATGACTGAAACCATTGCCCATGTCCTTTTTAAAGCCTGTTTTTGTTCTTTACTTCTTCTGGAGCAGCATTGTTTTTCCCATTTCATGCGGTTTAAAAAGCGGGGGAAGCAGGCTCTCTTTATTCTGTCTGCTTCTGTAAATGTAAAAGGTGCTGACTGTAGATTCTTGAAATGTTTTAGTAGCGCCTAAAGATCATAATCAATCGACTGTGAACACTAAAGCCTACAAATGCCCATTTAGAGCAGAGCCTAGTTTTGTTGATTCTGAAAAGTCTTGAGCCAGCTTACCTTCAGCAGGAATTAATTTTTAACGGTTTGAGCTTGAAGTGAGTTTGAAGTTTGAGGCAAGCGTGATCCCGTATGAACCTTTCTGAACACTGTTACTCCTTTATGTTGGCAAATTTTCACCAGCTAAATATTCAATCTAGAAAAATCACCAGCTAAATCACCAGCTTAATCTGTTCAATTTATTTAAAAAATGACCAGCAAAATCTGCCCCTTCTAGTAAAAACACCAGATAAATCTGTCACTAGTCACTATCACTAGCTAGATCTATTCCATCTAGAAAAGAATCACCAGCTACCTGTTATAAATCACCAGGCAAATCTGCTCAGTCTAGAATAAAGGCGCCAGCAAAATCTACCCAATCTAGAAAAATCTACTAAATCTATTTAATCTAGAAAATTCGTTCATGCATTCATTCACTTTCTGCCACTTGTCCTAAGCGGGTTCGCGGGGGAGTGCTGGAGTCCATCCCAGCTCACACAGGGCAAAGGACGGGGGACACACCCTGGACAGGTCACCAGGGATCTAGAAAAATTCACCAGCTAAATCCATTAAATAAAAAAAAAGCACTAGCTAAATTTTCTCCATCTAGAAACGATCACCAGCTAAATCTACTCAAGCTAGAAAAAATCACCTCCTGAATCTGTTCAATCTAGAAAAACGTTAACAATGGTATAATCACAGTAGCAATGATCGTGTGCTTGCACTCTTTATTCTTTACAGTAGTTAGGATTCCTAAGAGGTTCTTGGCCTGAGTTCATACAGAACACTTACTTTGTCTTGAGGTTCCATAAACTCCTCCAGTCAACCTTCCTTTGAAAAGTTCCAAAGGTACCAAAAACAGTCCACAGTCTTGGAGCTATTAGAGTTTTCATCTGCCTAAAACACACCTATAACATCTAATAACTAATGTAAGCTGTTCATGAAGTGGACTTGCTTTGATGTAAACATTTATGAACAGTCACAGTAAGGTTTTTTTGGCTCTTCATTTGTTTCATTTTCTGTCAAGTGTCCAGTGTCAGCCACTAAACAGTTCCATACATATATATACAAATACATGAATAAAGATACAAGGTGCCTGGATAAAGGGGTTCCAGCCACTCAGCATTTAGCATCACCAGTAAACTAATCCGATCATCTGTGCTCATCTGCACCCGTTTCTTCACTGCGTCATGCCTTAAGTTAGGTGTCTTTAGGTGTTTTAATGATTGAAGAATTATTTGCAGGTCATTTTGTGGCTTAAGAAACAGAAACAATCTTATGAAACTGACTCGGGCAAAAACTTGGAGAACTAGTCCTAATTTTAAAAAATATATAAGAAAGATCTCTTTTCACACACACACACACACACACACGCACGCGCGCACACACACACACACGTATATATTTAAAACAAGCTATTACTTTTACTATTACTTCAATGGGCACCATGATTTCAAAATCATTGAAAGGTTACGTAGGGAGCTAAGGGCTCTTTCAGTGGAAAGTACATGTTAGAAGAATGTTCAACTGGATTATTAAAACTTGGTCAGAATCTTCCCAGTTCCCACTTGGTTATAAATACGGTATTACAGCATGGAAGAACAGCACTGAAGTAAAAAAAAAAGCATCACAAATGACTAGTTACTTATTTCAAACTGTAATAAAGTAACAATGACTAGTAAGTGTGAGGGTTAAAAACAATATTCATTTACTACTTCATTCAGGAAGATGTGCACAGTCACAGCAAACATCCCTGAAAAGGCCTGCCACTATCTCTGCTCTTATTAGCAGTAACCTCTACGAACCTGTATATGAGCCACATTTTTTATAGTCTATTTGTGAATCAAACCAACTTCATAACACATCTGCTATCTCATTGATCTGCGTAACAGTCATTTATATTGATATGCTGGGGGAAAAAAAGTTTAATTTAAAAATGCCAGTGCAAAAGCTTTTCTAATCTTAGTTATACGTTCTGCTGTGACATGGAGCACATGAAGATACAAGGACAGGCAGGAATCATATGCACAGGGAGACTGTGCGTTTGAAATGCATCATGTGTAATTAGAACGGTTGCTCTTTTAGTGTGCTTAGAGCAGGCGACAATGATTCCATGCAAACCCATGAGCAGGAATTCATAATGAATGCAAAACAGGTCTAAAGAAAGAATTAACCATTGTTTCCGCTGTGGATCCCTTTATCACGGCCAGAGGACAAATGACAGTTTTGACATGTGCATGTTCATGATCATGTTATGAGGTCTAAATTGCTAATTGTTAAGTGGAAGCACCTTGGAAGCCATTATGAAATAATATATATAAGCATTTACTACACGCATCAGTAATATTATCTATTGATTTGCTCAGTGTCCTCTATTTTTTAAACAATAATCTGCTCAAGACTGTCTAAAGGGACTCTTTTCACGTCAAGCCAGTCCATGATGGTGAACTGAACAGCTATACTGCTATACTCTACAGCTTATTGCTCATACAACAGATTAAACACATAAATAAATCAGCAAGCCCCGAGAACTGAGAACAGCATGGTTTATGGATATTATCCCAGTTGTTGTTGCCAAACGGATGCAATAAATCTACCCAATCAGTTGTGACTTTTTACTCGCATGACCTTTGTTTAAGTCTTTTTGTTCAATGTTAAGCCTGTCAGTGTGAATGTTAAGTGAACCAGAACTACTGTATCATCTTTTTGGTATGCGCCGAGGGTACCAATCTACTACTATTGTATGTGTGAATGGACCTTCATAGCACTTTTCCACCAACAGGGAACTGGCTGCATTCCTTTGGCCAAATATATGTATGTTCAGAACCTGAACTTAATGCATCCCTTCCTCTAGTGATGACACATTCATTATTATAGTGAATCCACTGGCTTTGTTCGCCAAACCGGACCGAGGCTCAAAGAACCCCGAATTGAACTGATTCGAGAACGGGTTCCCTGTTGGTGAAAAATGACTTAAAGAGACATGAAAATGATTTCAAACTTAAAAACACGTGTCCAGCTATTAAAGCCCTCTATAGCTCTCTATGAAGAATCTAACTGACAGTAAATTGTATATATTATCATTGCTGCTACCAGAAGGCTAAATCCCCTTCGCTTATTGTTTAGTTTGTATGCTTTACTTGCCAGAACCACTTGTTGTTACCAAGGCTATTGCATTTCTGCCTGTACTAACAGCATCTGTCATTCTCTATACATACTGAGGTACTTGTCATTGAGAGTGAGAATAGATTGGTGGCGCCAATATGTAGGCCCTCTATATGGTTCTAAATGAGGGAAATACCAGTATGCAAAAAAAAACTCTTTGATACACTGCGAAAGTGTCTAAGATCTGGAGACTGTAAAAGTGCGAATGATTGATCGTGCAGAAGAATGTTTTAAAAACCAGTTAAAAGTGGGACACAAGCTTAAGAAAAAATCTAATACTATTCCTTGCTTTTAAGAGCAACGAGTGCAGAGTGGGTATACAAGCTGGAAGCCATAGTGTCATATTGAATGCAGTCTGGACTGCAGCTCGGATAAGCATTGATCAGTCGAGACAGAGAGTGGGACTCCAGCTGTCTGAGCAAGAGAGAGTGACCAATCAATAGGAGGTACAGATGGTGGCTCAGAGGGAAGGTGCTATTCAATAGAGCTGCTAAATACTTAAGAGTGTCAGGACATTGAATACCCTCAGTGGTTAATCTCATTACCCAAAGCAAGATGAGGCGACGCAACAGCAGCATCTGTCTGCACAGTCACAACTGGCGCGGCGGCGATAGCACCTCTATCTCCTACATTTTATGAGATAAACGCTTCCCCTAATATTCGACTGATGTGTAACTGTGCTGCCGTTATGATGGCGCTCCCTGCTTTCACGTTGCAGTTGAGCAGTAAGGCGTAAGTTTATGAATTATTACACTGTGAAGGGTTGCATTGGGGAATCATGCCAGGCTCTCCATTGTTGCTATGAGTCAAATCCTACATGTAGCCCTTGCAAATTTTATAGCCAGAACAGCTGTACAAGGAAATGCCTCAAAGTACATTTCAATTGGAATTTATAGAATAAGGCTACCTGTTTCACGTGACCTTGCTTGCATGTAATACCTTTGTTAAATTAAGACCATGAGAGTGCACTTACTAATTCAGCCATGTCAGGACTCCATTGACCTCTACTCCTCTGGGAATAAGCCCTATGTATGCAACTGGAATCCCCTTTGAAAGCTGAGAAACAAAACAAGGAAAGACGAAGCCAATCAGTTTTATGAGCATAACATTAGAAGCTGGTAAACTTAACTTAGAGTGTGTTGCGGTTTGCAGACATAAATGTGATTACATATAAAAGCACCAACAATGTGCAGAGTATCATTCTCCCAGTGCTCAATCCTGAATGCCAAAGAGCTGCTATTTCTGGCACCAGTCTTCTGTCTGCCTCTAAAGACATTATTTATTATCACTGGCATTTTCATATATATAAGTGTATAATCAAAGAAAGCCGAACTTTCATAGCTACTTGTTTTGTACAAGTAAGTAAAACCATGAATGTGAAGACATTAAATTGCTTAAATTGCTTTTGTTACTCAGTGAGGATGCAGGAACTTCAGTGCATCCAGCAGTGCAGGCAGCATATTTCTTTTTATATATAATGAGGGGAGAAAATGGCACACAGAAAGTTAAAAGTTGATAAAATGTTTTTACATGTTAATAAAATTTGCAAAGGCAATAGGTATGGAAGTTTACTAGGCCTGACACACTTCATTTGCTACCCCACAGCACCCCCCACACCTCCATTTATCACATTTCTGCATTCTCTTAAGTTAAACTTACCTACTGTTTATTCCCTGTTATTTCTCTGTACAAGCAATTGTCATGTTAACCCAGTAGTTTTGTCTGGTTTGCTAACTTGAATAAGATAGAATACAAAAAAACGTCATGAGCAAGACCAAAGAAAACGAGTTTACAGTGGCTAAAGAGCAGCAATCTTGGTAGATTGGAAGAAAGTGATCAAAATTCACCAAGGAGAAGTTCCCGATGTCGAACCTTAATGATGACTTTCGGTAGAAAATCAAATTCACACTTATTTATGATCTCGGCTTGGATGTCCAGGGGCAATCATCACCTCAAGAGTCAATGCTCAAATAGACACTGAAACTTCAGAGCCTTTTTCTCCATCCATTGAAAGAAAATAAGAAAATAAGTGTAGTGATGAAGTAATGTTCAGGATAATAATCTTGCCACCGAATCAAAGTGTTGAAACGTTTCTTTCGTAGACATATCTGCTTAATGACATGAATGGCAAACAGTCTGAATCTCATTGCAAAATTATGATATGGGGGAAAATGACTGGACTCTATTCTGCAAAGCTGGGCTGTCAGCTACCATTGGAGAAAGCTGGAACCAGCTTGATGGAGAATATTGTTTTTCATTAGTGATGTCCCTGCCTTCAGGCCTGAACAGGTGCAACAAAACACTGATTGTGATCCCCCCCCCACACAATTAGTGATTCCAAAAGTGCCATTAACTAAAATAATTGTATCAGATTTGTTTGAGGTATGTTTCACAAAGCCAGAATGTTCAGCTATTCAAGTAAATTAGCTTTGTGTTATAGCTCTGATTAGTTTATTTCCTAGGAAGTGGAAATACTGGGTGAACATCTTCTAACTGTGGTCATTCTATCATTTCTGCCAGGTGTTGTAGAGGCATCGGGAAAGCTCTGTGGCTGCTCAGTTTGCTTGCAAAATTGTGAATCTATAATCTGTGCAGAATGATGAAACAGAAAGGCTTCCAAAGGCCTTTTATTATTTCAGCCATGTCCACATTCAGCTATGTTTTGTGCAAGCAGATAAATGTATTGGGTATGAGGATGCCTGTGTGAGAGTCCTCAGTCTGAACACTCCTTTGAGAGACTCCTGAGTGTGAGAACTCTGAATACCAGTCTCTTCAAAAAGCGTTATTCAGACTGCCTTGATTGTTAGTTAGTGCTATACAGGTCGGTGACATAAAAGACTGAAAAACAAGGTCGATACCTATTCAGCCAGAAGCCTTTTAAGCCTAAAAATGAATAATGATTCTATTTTACTACTGTTCTTGCTTCTTAAGAAGTTAAAAAAGCTGCCATCAACTTCAAGTAATTGTCATTTTTAAGAGTAGCTACCAAAAAAGTACTTCCCCAGAAGCACTCATCATGAATTCGCAAGCAAATAAACCTTAAAGAAAAAGATGACAGACACATGAACTGTTATCTAATTAGGCAGTAGAACTTTAGAGGGAGTGTGTTATCACCAACAGCAGCATTGTTGTGATTTGCTTCCAGGCACAAGCCAAAGGCAAGAGCTATAGATCATCACAGCTGTGCTGTTATTTGCGATAACGCACAACCTTGAGTGTTCTACTGCTTTTGTACAACAGTTCAGGAAATAAAAATGGTAAATCAAAAGCCCTGAACTTTTTACCAAATATGTTTTAATTCTGACACTTTCTCTCATCAAAAAAGTTGCAGTCATGTAGAACTATGAAACTGTTGCAACAGCTTCAGCTCACCTTTTTCAGTATTTCCCAGAGTGGCATCTACACAGTTTTGTTCCAGCCAGTCTGTAAAGCATTTCACAGCCAGTCTTGTTGGTTCCATTATTCATTTCTAATTCCAGTTTTTGCAGCGGATCTGTTATTATACGCACACCCGTGACTCATAGCACAATAGCCAATATGCAACTGTTCAGGCATGATTTGAGGAACATGGCAGAGTTGTTCACTTTCAAATTTCCCAGCTCTCAATCCATTTGAGCATCAGTATGAGGTGCTGGACAAATTAGTCCTACACATGACCACCTCACAGCTTACAGGATGTAAGAGACTTGATGTCTTGGTAACAAAAACCCCAGCAGTCCTTCAGAGGTCTTGTGGAACCAATCTTTAGAAGGATCAGAGTTGTTGAGTGGCATGAGTGGTCTGTGTATAACACCACAAGTGCATGCCTCTAAGCTTATGTTTTATTTGAGAACTCTGATTTTAGCAACATTAAATAATTAAGGACAAAAAGGTATAAATATCAGGCTTTCCAGGAACTTATCAATTAATTACTTTGAATGAAGTTACTACTGGTAATCGAACAGATTATTGGTAACAGAATAATCACTCGCTCACTCACTCACTCACTCACATTCACTCACTCACTTTCTTAGCCACTTGTTCTGATTATGATTGCGGGCTTTGCTGGAGCCTATCCCAATTCTAAAAAGGCAAAAGTTAGGGAAACACTCCCAACAGGTCACCAGTCCAATGATCAGTTTTACATTTTTAACTTAAATTATTTTTGCATCCGCTATCCCAATTCTGTTGGTCCCAGTTCACCCACTAGTTAGTTTTCCCCCAATCACTTGGTACCACCAACACTGGGAGGGTAAAGGCTGGTTTGTGCTTCCCTTGAGTGCTGCCTTATCTTTTCCAGCTTATGCTACCACAGTGTCATTGTACAGCAGAATGTTTGGAGGGCGATGCTAACCTGTTATATCCAGGGTGGTGAGACGAGAGGTATTGCCATCCTAGCCAACTAGATAGAGCTTCCATCCACAGATGGCAATGGCAGAAGCATTGTCAGATGAATGTTTCCTGTCCTCTGTTGTGCAATTGTTTTTGCACTGATTGTTGTCCATCTGCGCTCGTTAGTCCTGTCTGCACTTGTCTTGTGTTCTGTGTGGGATGTTAGATGTCGATGTGTAGCACCAGGGGTCCTGGAGGAACGTTGTTTCTTTTCACTGCGTTCTGTGCATATAATTGAAATGACAATAAAACCTACTTGAACTTGAACTTGAAAGATTGAGCTGAGCAACCTCGGTGAGGTACCTCGATAAAGAAATGCCTAGCTAATTGTGCCAGTTGAAAGATAATGAAGTCAGTCTTTTAAGTTAATGAGGTTACTAATTTTCTTTGGTTGAAGAGTTTTCATTTTCCATGCATAATGTGGTTTGCTTAAAAATATTAGAATTTGCACATGCTGTATATAAAATAACAGAAACTTTTCAGATGGCAACGGATTCCTTTCCGAGAGCGTTGTGTCTCGGTTAAGGAGCCTTTATGAATCCTTGTTTCAGCAGAGCTGAGAAAGAGAATGATTTATAAACTGATAGGGGTTTCACCCAACATGACAGAGGTTTTCAATAACATTAGCCATGCAGTTCATAGCATGTATTAATATACCACCTCTGAAGGTAATAAGCGTTCTCAATATATGATGTGAGTGTGTTTGCCCAAGGCTTGACGTGTGTGTACAGTTGGTGCATTAGTGCATGGCGTGCGGAAGGTGCCTGGAGACAGTGCTCAAGATGAATGAAAAGGGCAAACAAAATGAAAGTGAGGATAAAGCAAAACAGTGCATTATTCCGGCACAGCGTGAAGTGTGCCCTGGGAGGAAAGGGATGACATCTATCAATTAGGCAGTTTATACGCAAATGTAAATAAGCTGCCTGGAGAACTGTAAATAATTAGTTCCGCATAAAGTCGGGGGTTAAACAGCAACGCTGTATGACGCCGGCCCACGAGCACAGCGACTTGCCTCTAAGAAAGGTAGTGCCAGAACAATGGTTAATTCCCTCTGACAGAGAAGAGGTTATCTAAGCCATGGTAATTGGGTTGCAGCCGTGGAACTTGGACTATTTGTGAAACCTCATTCAGCCCCTCGCGTTTTATCAGTGCTTTTGGACAGACAAAGAAAGTGTTGCTGAGGAGAAGGAACTGCCAAAAGGTTCGGGGAATTTGTAGGAATGAGGAGCTTTCCAATTCGGGGCTAAAAGTGATGCGTTTCCTCCGAGTTTTGAAAAAAAGGTTTTTATTTCCACAATAAAAAAAGAAAAGCAAAGAATGTGTGTGTAGTACCTTGGACAGTTTCTATTTGATTGAGTTGTTAGTGCTGATTAAACATTTTGAAAGCATTTGTGATTCAATTTGTATTAAAAGGTAGTTGCTTCTTGATAGAGACCTTCAAGACAAATTACAAGCACCAAGCGCTGATCTCCTGGGCCCCCACTTAGCCGTCTAAAGTGAACAAAGCAAACCAAACATTACAAATGCCTAAGCACGAACCACTGGATGATGAAAGCATAAGACACACAGTAATCCATGAAATGGTAATCATATCATTTGAGATGATTAGCCCTCAGCTATTGCAGTCGGTCTAGAAATGTTTATGTCAATACAAGATGAAAGGAGAATTCTTGAAAGAGTGATGAATGGATTGATGATTCTACCCATCGATTAGACAGAATAACCTGTCAAACAATGTCTTTGTGAGCAACAGCGATCATGTTTGATGGTCAGAAGGAACATAATTTAAACAAAAATAGTTACTAAACTGAAGGTTTTTTTTTTAATCGAGTCAACTGGATCAGTAGAAGCTGCTGTTTGTGGAACTTTGCTCATTAAAAGTGCAGTTGCTTAAGCAAGTCTGAATATGTGGCGGTTCAGTGACGGTAGAGGGCGCCCTGCTCTGATTGTGCACACCTGGGCATTGGGTGACAGGTGTGCCTCATCGGGGGCTGCTGTTATAAGCCCCAATGGGTCAGAGCAGGGCGCTGGTCATTCTGAGCATTCACCTCTGTGTTATGTTTTACACACGTTTCGTTTATGAGTTCTGTGCACGTTATTTCTGTTATTAAAGTTCAGTACGACGCTCTCTGCTCTGCATTGATGTCCAGCCTACGACACTACATCATTATAGAATATGAGCTCTTTAGTAAAAATATTACTTTTATTAGAGAATAAAAATCTTTCCAATAAAGAAATTAAATCTTGACCCCATGATTATAAATCATATAGAATTTGAAAACGCTGTGTTTATATATGCACAGTATCTCCTTGTCCTGGGCATTTCTCTGCCTTTTGCCCCAGAATCATTTGCATAGGCTTTCCCCTGTATGACCCTATTTAGAAGAAACAGCTCAGAAAATGGATGGATGGTGTAACGTTGGGGTGATGTGGGCAGGACGTAATCACGGAGCCGGGATTCTTAGACTGGACTTTTATTAACTGAACAAAACAAAACATGAAAACAAGCGCATGAGAATGTCTGACGCTCTGCTCTGACTCACTGGGGCTTAAGTAGCCAGCCCCCAATGAAGCTCACCTGTGCCCTCATGAGCCCAGGTGTGCTCGGTCAGAGCAGAGCACCCTCTACCGTGACAGATGGAGTGTTTTTTTTTCTCAAAAGAACACAATGATTCTGCATATGATTATAGTTTTTACACATTCATTACACTTAACAATTAATGGACTTAATAAATAATTAATAATACAACAACGTAATAACACGATTAAAGGTTGGTGAAGGGCTCTTCCAGATTGATGACATGGAGGCCCAATAGATGTTCAGCTGAGATTTCAAACGGATCAAGTTGGTCAAAAAACTTGAATAAAATAGTTTTTTTCATTATAAAAAAAAAGTACAGCCAAAGAAGAGGGGTTAGAGATACCGTTTTCTGAATAAACCCTGAAAAAATGTGCACATTTGGGAAGCATGAACACAAAGAAAGCACCCATGGAATGTGATCCATTCTTTAGGACAGTGGTCCCCAAACTTTCTCTGTAGGGCCCCCGTTTTCAGGATTACTGAACCCCTCCCCCCCCATTCAAACTACACAGGTTCAGATTCAAACTTTATTTGAAATACAACTCCCTTTTCTAACTGAGTGAAACAAATGCAAATACTAATGGTGTAATTTCACCACTGTTGGAGAAATACAGAGCATACTGAAGTTATAAACAAGAACAAACAACTGTCTCCTCAGAAATGGCGCCCCCCCACAATTCTTCTGCGCCCCCCCTCCCCCCAGGAGGCACGCCCCCGAGTTTGAGAGCCACTGCTTTAGGATAAATGGCTGATTGCAGGATATGCAAGACCTCAGACAGCACGACGTGGCCTGTCAGTGAAAGTTGCTAAAAGCAGTTAGCAGCCATTAGCTGCATGGTCCATTCCCAGTGTCAGCCACATCCGGCCCGGCCTTTGCTGCCTGATTGTGGACTCTGATACAGATTTAGACAGAAAAGGAGTTTCTACACTTAATTACACCTAATTAGTTTAATAGAATGCTTACATTTGTAAAGCTTATCTAACTTGATCACAGTTGCTGTGACTAAGGAACGCCTGGGCAGAGCATGGAGAGATCAACTGGTCATTTTGACCTCTCCATGATCTACTCTCTTCAGCTGAAGATTAAAGCCAATTCTAGAGCTCTCTCCGGTTATTGTGAGGCATGAATTAGTCTGAATCACCTTTTGGGAGATGAATGGTGTTGTTATTTTTTTTTCTTGTCCTTTTTGGTAGAAGGTATTCATTGAGTATGCATATTAATTAGTCATTTTATTTCCTGGACACAGCGGATGCATTATGTATGTCTGTTTCTTGTTTCCGGCCATTAGTCTTCGCTCAGCGAGTTACCTTCCAGTATTCATCACCTCCTTCTCTGCTGACATCAGTGCAGCCTTCCTCAGGCTGAAACATCTCTCTCACTTTTTGATAGCTCAACACATTGCTGTTGTCCTGCTACCAGACATTTACAATGGCCTAATTATGGTATATTAAGCCATCACGATGACATATGAGCTCGTCACGATATGCAAAGTGGTATGACAGCGGTGCTCATTGTTTCTTTCAACAGTCACCCAAAAAGCCTAGCAAGAGGGGCTTGTGTTGCCTTTTGTGGATGTAATTAGAAGCAGAATTTATGGCACCAATCAGGCTTTCAGTCAAGCACGGCCTATTCGGAGGTGACATAGGGACGTATTGTTCCGTGATGCTGACAACCTGTTGGAAACGGAGCATTGTATACCAGCTGTCAGAACCCTTTTATAAGACCTGTCTCTTGCAGCCTTTTAAATCATTATCAGTCTAGCTTGTTGGTTCACATGACATATAGCCTTTATATAACCTATTAAAAGTCTGGTGCACCCAGGCCTGCAGAAGTGACATTGAATCTGTCAAGGTGCTAACTGTATTTCCCCAGCAAAGCCACGAAGTGCATGCCAATGAGCTTCTTATTGTTGTGCTTTTCTGTGCGTTGCTTGAGTGGAAGATGCCAGCGTCACATGACGGCATAATAATGCTTAAGAGGCTAAAGCCCTTTTCACGCATGCTTTATGTTTTCAAGATGACCTTTCAGAATGACAGCCGCCGTGCTCGACAGTTACTCTCTGCCAACCTCCTCCTTCGACTTCTGTGTTTTCCTATCGCTCGCTTTTCTTTGATGCTCTTTAAGGATAAGAAGGACATAATGGTAGAGTGTCTCTTAACTGTTGTTCAGGGGCTGGTGTGAACTTGGATGCTATCAGCAGCAGTTTCATACTGAATTTAGAAAGTTATGACAAGCACTTTGTTCCACCCACCTTGGTAATTTAGTTTTCGGTCCTCAGTCTGCCAAAACCTTTATTCTGCTAACTATTTACATGATATTCTGGCTTGGAAAGTTTTACAGGCTAAAATGAATGTTATGATTTCATCTATTGCACTTCAGTCCTTTGAAATTATGCCTCTCTTTTGATATTTTTAGAAACTATTATCAAAAGAGTGAAAGATGAGCAGAAAAATTTGTTGCAGCAAGTTCAGCCGGATCACATTCCTTTGCCTCTGACTTTACTTTGTCAAAATGTAGCAACTTTAATTAACATTTCACTGAAAAGCTCATGCATTCAATATCGATCATATATGAATTCATGTTTGATGTTCAAAAGATTGACCTGAAAATAATTATGAAATAATTGCACGTTTTCTTGATTAAACAAAAAACAACTAAAGTTCCTAAAGTTTTTAAAAATCTCTGTCCCTGAAATGTCTTCACAATGAAAATCACATGGAGGTCTTAAAATGTGGTCAAAATAAATGAATTAATCTTTGCATAAACACAAGTTATACTTCTTCATACCAACAAACGTGGCATCGTGTTTATAACTCCTGCTTTAAACAGAGCATTTCAGTCCGTTTTATGAGCTACAAGTCAGAAATGGGTATCATAAAATAACAGCATGACTTTGTCAGAATTGACTACAGATTGTAAGGGATATAAAAAGTCTTTGCCCTGGCCTTGCTGTGCTGGCAATGGGGATGGGTTGGGGGTGGGTGTGGGGGTGGTCTGGGATTTAGAGTGGTGGGCTGTGTATTGCTAAGTAAGTCCAGACAGATTCTTCCTGTCTGCAAGGACACAGTGGGATAAACTGCATGCACAGGATCTAAGCTCTCTCACAAGGTTTATTTGCACCTCCAATTAATCAGCCATCACTGGAGAGAGCTGCTTAATGTCAGGCCAAGGATTTTATTAGCGATGTCCTTTATGAGTTTTAGTGAGACTTATGCCTTCCTTGAGTTTTGCATTTGCCAACATTGAGGGCTCAAAGCAAAGCCACACCACTGTCCTCCACTGTGTTCGAGTTACATTTCAGTCATAGCAAAAAAAAAAAGAAAAAAGAAAAGTATTATATTCTACTAAAAAGGTTTTAACCGGAACCCTTTCATTTCTTTTCAACACTTCATTTCAAAGGCAAGGCAAGTTTATTTAAATAAAACCGTTTATGAACCATGGTCATTCAAAGTGCTTTACAAACAAGAAAATAATAAATTCATGGGTTTGAAAATGTATCTCGTTGGTGCTTCTCTAATGCTCTCCATCAACTGGTTCCAGTTAATAGCAGTGCAACAACTGCATGCTGCTTCTTTATCTTTAGTTTTTACCTTAGGCAGGACTTACTGACCTGTTCTTAACAACTGGAAAGTTCTGTTGGGTGCGAATTGCTGCAGCATATCAGACAGGTAAGCGGGGTCGACACCATTTGTTCCTTTCTTTTACTTTCAGCGAGAACTGAAGGCATTTTTAACCAACTGAAGCTGTTTGATTGTCTTTTTTGGCGTGAGTCTAAAAAAAACTATGCATCAGTCCTGGTGGAAATAAAGACATGGGAAAGTTTTTCTTCTAAAGAAGATCAAAAGTCAATTTACTTTTTTATTAACTTAACATTCTATGTATAAAGGTTCTCCGGAGTATCTTTAGGTTCTTTTAAGAACCACAGTTTCACGTGTTCCAATTTGATGCTTCCTTTATTTTGTTTGTTTTTTAATTTTTTTATTTTAGTTTATCACATATGTATGATATAACACCAAGTCATAAAATAAATACTTAATTACAAATGAAAGTGACAACCCTTGTCATTGCGAGGTCACAGCACAGCACACGTGAACCACAACGAAATTGGACCTCTGCATTTAACCCATGCAAACACTGTGCAGCTATTGAAAGCGCCTGGGGAGCAGTGATGGGGACGGTACCTTGCTCAAGGGTACCTCAGAGCAACCTTCTGGTGAGGGAATCGAACCCACAATCTTCTGATGCAGGGGCAACTCCCTAACCACTAGGCCACCGCTGCCCACAACTAACAAGAATGGCTTTAACATACATATTTTACAACAATTCTTTTTTTGAATTCTTAGGTTGCTATGGCAGCACATATACTAAAATTGGAACGATACAGAGAAGATTAGCATGGCCCCTGCACAAGGATGACATGCAAAATCGTGAAGCGTTCCTTACTTTTTAGGGCAATGGTGTCCTAGTGTTTAGGGAGTTGCCCCTGCATCGGAAGACTGTGGGTTTGATTCCTTCACCAGTAAGTTTGCCCTGAGGTACCCTTGAGCAAGGTACCATCCCCGTCACCGCTCCCCAGGCGTTTTTAAATAGCTGCACGGTGTTTGCATGGGTTAAATGCAGAGGTCCAATTTCGTTGTGGTTCACTGTGTGCTATGCTGTGACCTCGCAATGACAAGGGTTGTCACTTTCACTTATGTTTAATGACGATCCAATAAACAATTAAGTACCAAAAAAAGTTGATAACCTAAGCAAACAGCATTGCAAAGTATTACGGATGGCCCATAAAAACAGAACATTTCTAAACCGAAAACAATCCTTTGTTTTTGTTCCAAAAGTATCCAGACAGCCCATCTAATGTGTGAGCCCACTGCTCACACACACATCATTGTAAACACATTACTTGTGTATTCTCCATAGAAAAGCACTGCCAACAGAATGGGCCATTAGTACACTAGCTTAGACTAGAGGGGAATAAAACCAAACTGCATCGAGCTGTGGAGGAGTGACGCTATGTTTTTAAAGTGATGGAGCTCCATCCAACACATTTGGGATGAGATGAGAGCGGCGTTTTTGATTGAGAACTTATTGTCCAATATAAGTGTCTGAACTCTCCAAAGTTCTCTTGGCTGACTGCAATAAAATTCAACAATATTTCACCAGAAAAATTTAAGCCCTCATTGATCAAACATGATGTTTAAAGTTCAATTGTTTATCAGGTGAGTTTTAAAGGTGCAGTACGTTCAATACCCCATACATGTACATACATATATGTAGCTTTTAATAACCTGAAGACCTCACATATCACATTTTTCTGAAAGTTTATATTTTGTCTAACATACATTTAGTCTTTTCTGTGGTTAAATGTATTTCTTTTTACATACCCATTTCCTAATCTCTGTTTGCCCTTCTGACTTTTTGATATTGTGGCTTTAAGAGTGATACATGTCACTGATTTCTGTTGTGATGAGCTTTCCTTTGTTATGATTGGCTGTTGTTTCTGACCTGAAAGCAGTTTGTGAAAGAACAGGACTAAGGACTGCTGTGAGCTGTAAGGTGGATATAAATTGTTCATGGCTTTAATTGAATTTTTAAAAGAGCTGCTTGTGACTTAATTAGCATACAATGATAGGATAAATATTTATCTACTTTTATTTATTCATAACACAGTTTTTTCCAGTTTGTTCACTTTTTTCTGATCTCCAAAATTAATTTAATTTAATGCAAAACCTGAGTGAAATTAACAATACACAGTTTTGTACACTGTGATCTTGTAAATTCCTAAAGGACAGAAACACCAGTATCATCAATGTGAAAAATAATCGTCTGCTTAACTTTAAGGACTGTTGTGTCTTTAGCAGCAGCGACTGCAATCAAATGCTTCCGGTAACATGAGCTCCGTCTTTGGGATTGCCTTTCCTGCTCTTTTTGGGTCCTGCTACAGCCTCTCAATGAGGTTCAGCTGGGAATTTTGAGCCACACCATTTCAAAATCTCATTTATGCTGCATTTTGTTTTGCAGGTCAGGAACAGCTACAGGTAATGAAAATACAAAAATAAAGAATTTCAGTATAATTTACAAATACTTTTATACCGAATTAATTATGGATTGTATGAACTGGTGACATAAATCATTTTTAAATACTGCCTTCAACTTTAATTTTAAAATGTGATTTTTTCATTATATGGGCCCTTTAAGTTAAAGACTGGAGTGAAAAGTGGAGTGTTTAGAGTCAGCCTGAAACATTATTGCCGCAAAGGAATAGAGCTCAGAGAGATTCACCTTGTTGATTGTTAATATCGTGAAGTACAGTTTTGGCCACAATCTGTGTACAATAATTCCTTCCTAGAGGCGTAAAGGCTTTTACTGTCTTACTGAAGTGGTGGCGCGGGTGTACACTACTTACTGAAACCCCTGGATTCAGAAAAAGGTGGCTCAGCAGGTGTCTACAAACTTTAAGAGCTTTTGGTTCATTTTTCCAGACCCAGATTAAACCTATAATTGATAAATAATTACTTGGTGCTGCAAATTAGTACATTAGTACATTAGTAAAAAAGTTTAGGCTTAATTCTGTGGACTTAGCCCCATAAAAAAAAAAACTGCCTTTACCAAAGTGTGGCTTTGCTCTCTAATGAGATGAGTGCAGTTTTGCATCATATATGTGACAGCTTATAGTTTCAATTATCTCTGTTTCATTATCTCTGTTTATTTTCTGCCAGGAACATACTTCAATCAAATGCTACGCTGTACTCTTTGCCCTTAAGATTATTTTGCACTTTGGAAATTTCAGAGATGAATAATCCCGCATGCTTAATTCTAATGGAATACTTAAGCAGCAGAGGGTGAAATCATTCATAGATGACAGCTGGGCCCCTGCAGATGCAGTGCTGAGACTTCAGCAGCTTCCTTCACATATTACAATCATCTAATCACCCTGGATTAGTTACATTATTAAAGCCTTGTTTGTTGAGTTCAGTGTTTTTGCACTGCATGCGTGCTTAAAGTTTGAAAGTTACTCCAAGCCCACAGTTTTCAGAACCCAGAACAGCTCCAAAAATACCACCAAATGGGTGGGTTTTCTTCTGTAGGGCTCCCTCGTATCCACAATAGCTGCCAGTGAAAAAGGTTGAGAAGCCATCTGTCAGCATTTGTGGTTTGCTGCAGCAATCTGTACTGGGCCAGTAGAATCTGCTTTCGCTATGGTTATAGTGTACAAGAGAGCTGGGGAGCTGTACCGATTGTGAAGCACGCAGGTCCACGTCCAGGAGGAGGAAAAATTGCATTTCCCTTCTTCAGGTGAACAATTCGAGTTTTAGCCGTGGGAGGATAACTTTGTAGATTTGTTTCAAATGTATGGCAGTTTAGCTATCTTGTTAGCTTGTGTTTCTGAAGCGTTAAAGAACATGATCGTCAGCAGCAGAATTCTGTTTTCCAGCCTTAGCCCCACTTATTTTAGGAAACTTTACTTGGAAGTTTCAAAGCCGAGTCAAATTCAAGTCAAAGTCAGCTTGGTTGTCATATCCAAGGGTACATGGGCAGGAATGAAACAGCTTCCCAGGGTTTCACTCTTACATAAAACATGACCAATAACCATGGGTGGAAATTTCATTTCACTGTTGGGGGGCACATTAAACAGAAACATTTCTCAAGAGCTGCTCCTGAGGGGTATAGAAAAGTAACTGCCAAAAGTAGGCTGCTGTTGCACTTAAATGTATAAAGTTTAACTGAAGAAGCAAACTCTGATGTAAACATGTACAAATCCATTATATAATAATACATGTGTCTGTCACTGGTAGCAAACCAAACTGAAAATTCGTTTGAAATTGGTTGGGATTTTACTTCAGCAAGTTGTGATGTTGATTCAGAAATTCAGAAACATGTGCAATTCAGTCTTTTGTAAACACTTCAGGTCATGCAATACGAAGTCACAAACAGTTGGAGCAGCCCAGGCGGTTTGAAGTGGTGGAACAGAGATAGCATGTTGTAGACCAACATTCCCCTTGAAAATAAAACTTCCTGATAATAGTGTATATAGTGTAAAAGTCAATATGGCAATAAAAAATAAAATAAAATATCAGAAGAGTGCACCAAAATATCTCTAGTGCCTACAAATTCCCCAGTCCCTGGACATCTGCTTATACTGATTAGAGCTGCGGAGGGTGCTGGAGTCTATTCCAGCTCTCACAGGGTGAAAGGCAGGGAAACACCCAGGACAGGTTGCGAGTCCAGTCCTCCGCAGAGCAGATACACAGAGAAAGGACCATTCTGTCTGGGAATCAAACCCAGGCCCTGATTACAGTACTACACACTGCGCTACCGTGCCAACCATACTGTATCATTTTAGCCTAATGTGGCACTGGTGGTTGGATGGGGGGTTTGGGGGGGGGGCTATACTACAACCCCTCATATATATGAAAAAAGTGAAAGTGAAAGTGGCAACCCTCATCATTGCAAGGTCACAGCACAGCACACAGTGAACCATATATGCTTTATGTTTTACAATATGCTTTACTTCTTACTTTGACTTTTAACTTAACTGCAGACAGAACAAGACCAAGATATTTCATCTTTTGTCTGGTTAACTTCATTTGAGACCGGGACAATTAAGGGTTAGTAATGAGTAATAAAATATCTAAATAAGAATAAATAAAGAAGTATTTTTGACCAGGTGCTGCCAAAAGGTGATTGTTTTCATGATTTGGTACCGTATCCACAAAAGGCAGTTTTTAAAGAGGAAAGATCGGCAGAGAATCACCAGTTTGTCAACATGAGCAAATTATTCAAATGTTTAAAATAACGTTCCTTGTTCCTAGAAGGGATTTCCATATTTCTCCCTCTACGGGGCCTAATATCATTAAACGATTCAAGGAATCTGGAGGATTTTCAGGAGGGAGAGTGCAAGGCAACAAGCCTAAGCTGAACACCTGTGATCTCTGATCCCTCAGATGTTGCTGCATCCTGAACCATCATTTATTAATAGCTGAAAAAGCCACTTGGGCAAGAGATTACTTTAGCAAACCTTAAGCGCTACAAGACTGTTATGAGCACAGGTACAAAAGCCAGGTTTGCCATGCTATACATCGGGGCAGCGGTGGCCTAGCGGTTAGGGCGTTAGCCACATGATCAGAGAATTGGGGGTTCAAACCCCTTCCCAATAGGTTGCCCTGAGGTACCCCTTGAGCAAGGTGCCGTCCCCGTCACTGCTCCCCGGGCGCTTTCATTATAGCTGCCCACTGCTGCACGGTGTTTGAGTGTGCATGGGTTAAATGCAGAGGTCCAATTTCGTTGTGGTTCATGTGTGCTGTGCTGTGACCTCGCAATGACAAGGGTTTTCACTTTCACTATGGGGTTGTGTCAGTGCCCCTAATAAAGGTCATTTACACTTCTGGGAGGTACATTGGTCATTTAGAACAACATTATGCCTTGATGACTGTTTTTTTCGAGGGCCGTTCATGCGTATTTTCAACCAGACCATGCAAAACACATGCAAACACATTCATGGATATGGGAGAAAGCAGGGTTTTGGAACTGGACTGGAATTCCTGTAATCATGACCTCAGAACTTTTATTTATCTAAAACCGACCAGTATATATACATATAGTATAATCATCTCAGCTCTGGTCACTATGAAAATTTTTATTTATCATATTTAGTATCTGTCTGCCTTCTATTCATGTGCAAATAATTACTTGCATCTTTTTATACATTTGATTTTTCCCCACTGAAGTCCACTTTTCCCCACCTGTTTGTCAATATAGCCATACTGTACGTCTGTACAATCATTTCCAAACTTCTTTAATTTTATTTGTTGCTTTGCAGAATCCAAGTTAACACAAACACATCTAAAATGACGATCACAATCACAAACCCTAGAAACTCTAAGTCAAGGTTGATTTTGAGGAAAGATCTTCATTTGCCATGTAACCTTTTTGTTGTATCCATGTTGTTTAAACTTAAAGAACTTTTATTTTCCAAAGAATCATCCTTTAAAAAGTTCTTTAACGAAACCAAATACGGATCTTCTATAGCATCGCACTTGGCACCTCCATGAGCAGAAATGCTGAACATGAAACACTTAATGTTTAACAGAGGAAATCATTAAACCGTTTTCTTCAGACAATAGAGTTTGCAGACTGCATGCTAAAGTCCAGTTTAAGTGAAGATGATTTAAAATGGCTTAGAGTGCCAGAGTGGGGGTCGGGTAGGATGGGAGAGTTAATTATGAGTTCAGGTAGGAGGCAGGTTGAGGAGCCTGATGGCTCTGGGGTAGAAACTGTGCTTTAGGCTGCTGCTGCTGGACCGGATACTTGCTTCTGTTAGCCAGATGGCAGGAATGTGAAGAGGTCTCAACTGGGGGCTGCGTTGGGTCCCTGATCGAAGTGCAAGATGAAGGGGGAGTGGTGTCCCAGCGATGCGCTGCACTGATTTCATCACACTCTAGAGGGCTTCGCAGTTGTCTTACCAGGCCGCTATGCTGCTGCTGATTTTTTCTACAGATGGCTTGGTAGAAGCTGGGAAGAGTTCTGGAACATTCACAAAGGAAATAGCATTTTTGGACCAATAAATATTCTACAAGTATACATTTTTTGAAGGTAGTGAAGCTAATTACCCTTTCAAATGCAAATTAGGCTGTGTGTTAATAAGTTAGTTTGGTGGCTTCTCTTGTACTTCATAGAGTACAAAAAAATATTACAGAGTACTAAAGCAGTAAGACATAAGAGGATGTGGTTAGAACAGATTTTTTGTTAATTTTTTGGAAATGCATATGCTTATGCTATGTCATTTATTTTCTTATTTTATTCATTTCTGGGGATTATTTTGTTAAAGGGCTTGGGATCTGGATGGGCACTGTGTAGTATATAATAACTTCTGCATGCTTAACAATTAAAGCATCACAAATCATCCATAAATTCATCTCTGAAACTAATATTATAGTCAGCCTGAAAATATTTAGATCCTACATGTTTGTGGACATGCAATTCTATGAAAAATCTTTAATTAGTATAAAAGACTAAAATTACATGTGGGGTCTTTAACACTCACATATCTTACTCATGACTTCGCTACATTCATTTAGAGCTCCACTGATTTAAGCAGTCAGAAGTGTGTTTATTAAGTGTTTTACAGCTTTAAATGCGGCTTAGCCAAATAGATTTGTACTACGAGAGCTGTGAGTTCTGTAAAGAGAATTAAGAATAAAGTGGAAGAGGGTTTGACTGAGATTTAAATGATGCTGTAGAAAAGCCATCATGGACACCCTGAGTTAATGAGTCCTAAACTTTGAAGCACAATCCATGCTTTCTACTGATAATTCATTTCTCTGAAAGCGTTTTTTTTTTTTTTTTTTTTTTTTGGTTTTTACATACTTATTTTTTTTTTGTAATCTAACTGGTCACTTTATTGGAAACAATTTACATTCAGGGGCTGGTAAAATGCACCTACAGGGTTTGTGTTTCTGAGTGGCTGGTGTGCTGGTATTCTATTACACGTTTGGCACTTTAGAGATACGTTGTTATACTGTCAATGAATCCTGCAGAGGTCACACAGAATCGTATATTTTATGGGGTCTAAGCTAACAATCACTGATCTGTTGATCTTCTTCTTCTGGATGCTCCCATTAGGAGTCGCCACAGCAAATCAGCTGTCCCTCTAATATACTCATTTCCATCCTCTTCGAGACGAAAAATCTTTAACTCTGCCACCTCCTGCTCTCCTGCCTGTCCTTTCATCATCTGTATAGCTTAGCTGGTCTCACTGCTGTCCTGTAAATCTTTCCTTTCACTTTCTGGCATCTTTCTGTCACAGGAGTGATGCCATTCATCCCCACCCATTCCAACCTGCCTGAGCTCTCTTCTTCACCTCTCTTCATTGCTCCCAACTGTTGATCAAAAATATTTTAATTCCTCCACTTTTGTCACCTCTGCTCCCTAAATCCTAACCAATCCACTTTCCTCCCTTTCATTTACACCCATGCATTCTGTCTTTGCCCTATTCACTTTTGTTCCTCTCTTCTTTAGAAGAGAGGAAAAAAATCTCTCCAGGTTCTCCTCCATCTCTCCTCCATCTCTCCATCTCCAGGTTCTCCTCAAGTTGCTCCCTACTCTCACTATAGATCATCAGCAAACATCATCGTCCACACGGATTCCTGTCTAACCTCATCTGCCAACCTGTCCATTACCATGGCATACAAGAAAAGGCTCAGCGCTGATCCCACCTCTCAGTCACTCCTACTGCAGACCTTAGCACTGTCACACTACCCTTATATACATCCTGTAGCACCCTCACGTACTCTGCCACACCTGACTTCCTCATACAAAACCACAACTCCTCTCTAGGCACCCTGTCATATGCTTTCTCCAAGTTCACAAAGGCACAGTGCAGCTCCTTCTGACCTTCTCTGTACTTTTCCATCGACACCCTCAGAGCAAACATTGCATCTGTGGTGCTCTTTCTCGGCATAAAACCACACTGCTGTTCACTGATCATCACCTCTTTTCTAATGCTTGCTTTTCCCATTACTTCATGCTGTGGCTGATCAACTTTATTCCTCTGTAGTTACTTTTGTATCACCATTATTCTGGAAATTCAGTATCCCTTTTTTCCAACAGTAGCTCAATTTCCACCTGCACCCTGTTTGCTAACAGTATTGGTGGTGGTTGTTGTTAACCCAGGCCTCAACCAATCGACCGCTTTGCCGTTTCACGATCTGTTCATAACGTTCATAAACACTCTTTATAATGTTCTTAATGAATATGTGTCTAGTGTAAAAGTGAAGGACTAAATTGTTAAACATTCAATCTACTCAGATTAATCTAACACTTAACATGCTTTACTGGCTTTATCATCTATTCAAGTGCCTCTTTTTGTCCTGCTTTATTTTTCTTAAGGGGTTTTTGTTTAATGGTCTTATTCAGTATATTCTGCCTTTGTGGTGCTATAATTCCACACTGGCATTTAGGCTTTACTACTTCCCCTAGCGTGCTACTTTTTCCTCATTTTTAGATTGTCAGTACTAAATCAAATGTTCACTGGTTGGCACTTAAGACCTGGGTGGTCTGTTTGGATTCTTTCTGGCCAGCTGTGTGCGCCTTCCAAAATGGTTATAGTGGAAATAAGCGTTATCATGCTTGAGAATGTTTTACCAACCTGTCAGATAAACTCCATCAAGGCCTAAAACGGATGAACAGCATGGGGTTGTCTCCATCAATATTCTCTGTCTCAGCTGGCATACTTGAAGGCCCTGCAGATTTCCGATTTGTCTGTTGCTCTCAGTTCCTAAAGATGTTTTCTGAGTTTCGCACAAAAGAGAGGCTTTGCCCTCCTCGCACAAGCAGTTGTGTCGAGGAGTTGAGTGCAATCAAAATTCATGCATATTTTAATATCGAGGGGGCATTCGAGTGTTTGCATCCCCTGATTTTTTCTTTTTGCTTTAGAAGAAATGGAGGAGAATCCTCGAACTTTAACACATTCATTGTTTTAAAATTCACTTGATCAATATGTGCCTAAACAGAGTTTTATATGCATATTCTAACCAAAACTTTTACTTTTCCATGCAGTTTCTCTTGCGCCATTTTCCGCATGGTCTCTGCCATTCTGCAAGGTTGAAAAAATCAAGCAAAATCAAGCAGAGGTGGCAATTTTCCAAGCCCACTCAGTCTACCTCCATCAAATGCGGCCCAGACGTCTCGTAAAAGTGTGTTAAATGACTGTATAATGGATATAGCGTGTACAGTGCATGATCGCCCACTGCCCTCAAAGCCTGCTGACTGTCTGTGTTCTTAAGCTTGTTAACTTTGGACTTTGCTTTCATTTGAATTAATTTTGCCCTGTTTTATTTTAAAGTTGAAAACCTTGCTGTGACACCAGAGCCGACATATCAATGCAGCACCCCAACAAAACCGAATCCAACAGTCAGCTTGCAAACAGAGGATTGAAAACTGGAGCGTAACGCACAACCAGCTCCCATCTGCTGCTACAGAAATAGAAGGGTATTATTAAGTTCCTGCTGAAGGGAAACGCCCTATGTTTACTCTAGTGTCGAGGTCGTGTGGTGATCAGAGGGTGTGTTCATGTGGCTTTCGGTTTTGAAGTCAAGCTCCAATTAGACCGTCATGGTCAGACTATGAAAACCTACGGGGAGATTTTCTGTTATGCTGACTTCTCAGACCTCCATTTAAGAGCATGTGTGAACAGTTTCCTTTTTTAAATGATATGTGATTGAGCAGGGGCATTATTTAAAACATGACTGCTCACAAGGAGTCTAGTTCAACTTTACACCTCAGAGTGAAAGAAAATGACAAATAAAACAGCTACTTTCGATGTGAAGGCAAAAGAAAAGTACTTATGGAAATACTAATTGTAAGAAGGAATCTAGTTTGGCTTCTGTTTTATTTCTTTCTTTCCTCTAATATGACTGGAGCACATTATTGTCATCACGCTCTTATCGGAATATATTAAACTGGTCGTGATCTAGATGCAGTTTCTAGCAGTTTTCATGCTGCTGCGCTCTATTCAAATCTGAGAACTCATTTTCCTCAGCAACTGATTCCCCAGTGCCTCACATGATGCAACCCACTGTAATTCACAGTCTCTTTGAACTTTGCCTTTCATGTCAGTCATCCAAATGTTCCTCTTTTTCATTGTTTTAATGTGTTCTTTGTCAAAGTATACAAAAACAAACGCAGAACAGAGGTCATGGTGGACTGTTCACAGCACTAAAGTACTTTAGTGGAGATGGATTTTGTAGATCTGATTTGGGTTGTATCAATGTGGGGTTGCTTTGGGGTGATGGCATTTGCACTCCAAAAAAGGTCTCTAAAGGATTTTTTGAAGCAATGTAACTGAAGAACCATTTTGGTTCCTTAGAGAACCTTTGATTAATTTTTTTTTTACTTTCTTCAGATCTAGGCAAGACGTAATTGGAGTCCAATTTTGCTTCTTTACTTTCTTGTAGAGCTTTGTAGAGCTGGATTGATAACAAGCTAGAAGTCATGGCTACCTATTAAATACGTCCCCAAATCTTCTCTCATTCTGCTGCAAATAAATCTGGCTCGTCATTAAGGTGGCACAGACATCTCAAAATGGTTTTAGGGTATAGCATGACTTACTGTAGGCTATAAAACTGCAGCAGGCAGCTAGACAGCAACAAGGGCTGGAGTTCCTTCAAATTTATAAAAATCATTGTCACCAAACACTTTTCTAGATCAACACACATATTCCTTGGGTGGTTTGTGAAAAAAAGATGTCTAAACTGGCTTGAGGCATTTGGCTGCATGATGTTTTGTTTATTTTTATAGCTCACAGTAAGTCATACTGAGTCCTTAACCACAATGATGAGTCTGTGCCACTTGGAGTGAGTTAGGAGAAGTTTAGCCATGAATATACAGAAAATAAGGTTTGCATGAAAAGTCACCAGGAACACGTTTTTAGGACCATACATCTGGGCCAAGAACTATTTAGCGGGCCTTTCAGGGTGCACTGTCAGTGGACTTACCCTCTGTTTGGTGATTTATAGAGTGAGTTTGGTTAAGAAAGACCTTGCACTGCTTGAGTGCTTCACCTCCAGGTGGATGGGAGGAGGGACACCCGGCTCGCTGACCATGGACTGACCATGTGGGGAGGTGGGGCAACCTTCTTCTAGAACGAGGAGAAGGGTCAGCAGATGGAGGGCTGACACGCCGCCGGCCCCTGTCTGCCGAGCGGCTGGAGGAGGAGAGCCGAACTTGCATTAGTCACGGTTCAGGGTGCTTTCCTGCACTGATAAAGGACTCAAACACACACACACCCAGACACCACAGCCTTATCTGCACACTGGCACAGGTCGAACTGAAAGAAAATATGTTGTTTTTTTTCTCTTCTTTTCTTTTTTGGGTGCCCTTATCATTTCAGGTTCAACTTGTAATGCTTAAAAGTGCTCACGATCACAACAACACATTCCAGTGGATGCAAGCCCTGTAACAAATCTGTCCTAAACTAGCACAAACGTACATTTTGCAATGTCATCTGATCTGGATCTTCATACTAGTGAGCTCTGCCAAAACATATTGTAATGCCATAATTTACAAATCAATGAAAAAAGGAGTCAGGAAAGGAACTTTTCAGAGGCGGACTTTGTCAGGTGCGAAGCAATCAATGGGTGGATGCTGTGATTGTGCTACAATCATTTCTCCTGATGGATAACAATTGTTTCATGCACACAGCGTATTAGAACTGTATTAGAGAACCTATGACAACTACACAGTTTGGTGTTTTTTTAATGATTGAATTTAGGATGGAGAGCACTGGAGAGAGAATCAATTGTGTGTAGTGAAATTCTCCAAACAAATAAAGATGTTTAGACAAAAATAAGATATGTGGTAAAAAAGATCAGAACAAAATCAGATCTGATCTTGATTGTATCTGTGCTGAACCACACCAAAGTAGTGAATGGAATGGTAATAAATCAGAACTGTATTGTTTTTGTGTGGAACTGTTGATGTTTTGAGATGCTTATAGTCTTAAAGAGAGGCTATAATCGTCCAGTAAAGTTTCAGTATTAGTATCGAAAAAGAAGAAGTCTGTACTGTTTTCTTTCAGGATGTATAAACATTTGTATTATTCTAATTCCGCAAACTGATAAGTTGGGTTACAGATTGTACTTACTTACCTGGGGGAAGTGTTTTCTAAAGCTAAAGGTTTCGAAGTGGGGTCCATGATATATTGTCAGGGAGTACCGGATTGTATTTATTTATTTATTTGTACATCAAATGACATGAGACGTGAATAAAATGTTCTTTGTGACATTGTATCAGTTATCAGTTATGACTTCTGAGCCAGTGGTCTATAAACACTGGGAAGTCAGTATCCTATTAGAGGTGGGCAATGTGGCAAAAGCAAAAATTTTCTCATAAGTCCACAAAATATGTATCATTATTTAGTTTAGACATTTAATAAATAGAAACTTTAAAAGTGATATTTAAACGTAATCTTATGATGCAGAAATGTCTACTGAGTTTGTTACAATGTGACCATTGTTTCATTCTGCCCTATTTCCTATCTCCAAACAGGACCGTTTTTCCTCTCTTTGCAATGAAACTGTTATGTATACTTCCAGTACTGACAATGCTATTGATATATAGCATTTCGAGACAAAGATTTTCAAATTAATAAAAAATACCAACATGCCCATCCCTTAAATACTGAAAGTCTATAAGTCCCTTAAATACTGAAAGTCTAAAGAACCAAAAGTTAAGGGTTTTTCAAAAGAAATGTCCCTTGCTCTCTGTTTATTGATTGCTGCCCAGTTCATTTTAAAGCAGTGTCAGTTTCTTTTCAGACAGTACAGCTACCTGTCCTGAATCAATGTGTCTCTTGATTTATATTTCCTACATGAAAGTGAAGTGAAAGTGACCATTTTGTCATTGTGAGACACGGCACAGCACACAGTGAGACACAGGGAAATTCAACCCATGCTTTTCACCCATACACACCGTGCTGCAGGGGGCAGCTATTTAAAGCACCCAGGGAGTAGTGAGGGGGCGGTACCTTGCTCATGGGTACCTCAGGGCCTCAGGATCCTGGGGTCTAGTCTCTAATCACTAGACCAATGCTGCCTCATGATACATGATACTATGATTTCTACTATGAGGCCCTTTCTGAACATCTGGATGAGAATTTAGGATTGTCTGACAGAAATGCTTTGGAAGTTATCTGGCTAACTGAGAACTGCCACCCTGTGATGTACTGAATGGACTTTAAAACAGAGCTAGTATACAGAGAGGAGGAATCGAACAGTAACAGATAAGCCAGTATGAAGATGTAAGGATTTGGGAATCACTTTTGATCCTTAATTATTTTCAAGCTCTCCTGGTACTTGACTCATACAAGGAGGTCAAACTGTTAGGCCAAGGGAAAAACGCACCATATTGCATTCAGCCCCTCCATTCTACCACAGCTCATGGCTCCAATTGGGAAGTGGTGATTTAGACGACCCCCGCAGTCTACACCACCTGTGATATTTTTCCATGTCTGGAGGGCTAGAAGATTTCTTCTGCCAGTAATTCTCTTCTCAATGGTCTAACACCTTGATACCAAATCTTTTATTGTGAACTAGGTCAAATGATGGTGGGGAAAAGAACTGCAAGGAGTTTGACAAATGCTCCAAAATGAACAGGGCTACTGTATGTTGCTAATAATTAGGCAAAATAACTTTTCCACTACAAATAACAGCTTGTTCAATGAGTTATATGCATTTTAAAATGACCATACTGCCACCATTTTTAAACATTTGTGTCTTTATTCTCAAGTTGATTTTGTTCATGTGCCTTTTGTATTTTCACAGGGAAAAATGGGCCTGTATTTACTGATGCTGGAAAATGTGCTTTAAGTAAAATAACCATGTAGCTGTGACAAAAACAAGATTGACATAAATTCAAAATAAACAGAAAGCATTTCAATAGAACAACCGCTGTTAGCTTTCCACTATTCTTTAGCATCAGCAGTGCTGCCCCTCTATCACAGCTACTTTTACCCTAACATATTGGAATTCTTATGGCATAAGCCGTTAGTGAGAAGTAAGCAGCAGCCAAGCAGCAGAAGTCTCTAAATCAAACTAGCTTTCTTTAACCGAAATACGCAGCGATGCCTAAACTGTGTTCACTGTTCAGCTGTTTTACGGCCGCAATATATCTGCGGTAAAATAGGTCACAGAGCTGCTGCCTCAATGTGGTTTGTTTTAGTTTTATGGCATCCTCAGGACCATCATCAAAGGCCACGCATATGATTTACTGAATGCGTCATTGACTTAACACAAAATGTTGAGATTCACCTTGCGAAAAAAAGTCCAGGTTTCCATTGATACTGGCCAAGAGTGTGTTAAAGCTGTTATATCAAAGTGGCTTTTATTTGTTCGTTCATTCAATCGTTCATTAATTCATACATTTTTCTAAACACTCAATTACAATATCTTTTTCGGTCAACAGGCCTAATTCATTCAGTCCCGTTTTTCACACACCAAAATATATCTTAGAACAATAATGAACACACCTGCAACTTAATGAGACTCTTCCATAAGAGATGGGGGGCAAGAGATAAAAATATTGAAAGTGTGTATGCGTGCCCAGAACCTGATAAAATGAAATGCTGCTGTTGATGATGGTGTCTTCCACTGTTAGTGTGGCTTTGCCTCTGTTTAAATTCTCAAATTTGCTGTTCAGTGCTTTACTGGCTGTGGGTTATAAATAAGACAAATCATAAAATTTCTACCTCACTTCCCCCATGAGAATGATTATCTTCTTTAAAGTATATCATCTGGAAAATGCACTCGGTGGTTTGCATAACAAATTTGAGCTTTGGCAAAGGAATACGGCAAGGGGACAATATTGTCGTCCCTTATTGCCTCTGTTCCCTCTAAAATGCTCGCGTTATTTTCTCAGTGAAGCCTGAATGAGCTCTGTAGTAAAGGTAGAAGGAGATGAAAGTAGTATTCTAAGTGGACTGAATCTCTTGGACAGTGTATTAGGTCACGGCGGTTCGTGCTTGAGGGTTGGAAGCACCAGCCTCTTCACTGTCATGTTCTTTATTAATGGGTCTTTAGTGAGGGAGAGCCAGGGGAAATGGAGACGAGCAGTTAATTTCTCAATGTTGGTCTTTGGCGAGGACAGGAGGCCTGTCATGGTGACTTGTCCTCTAGTGGTCCCCTGCAAGCTGGCCATCAACTGCAGCAAAGCCAAAAGAAGAAGAAGAAGCTATTCCTTCAAACTTACAGGGCTGGATCAATAAGCAATTTAGAGAAAAAAGCATCAATAAAAAGACTGCAATGATCTATAAATGTCAATACTTTACAATTTAGTATGCAGTATAAATAGGTACATTTTAGCCAGTGGCAGTGACAAAGTCAGGTCAGGTATGCGTTTTCTCCGAAGAGGAATTTGTTGATGGCAAGTACGTTTAGGGGTTTATGTTGGATGCAAACAAAAAATTCTGAGTTGGTGGTAGTTTTTGTTTTTTTCAGTCATTATTTTTATTATATTTTTACACTTTTATTTGATTTTTTTACCATTAATGGACTGTTTTCTTGTTTACTTTGCCTAGATGCAAAAAGCATTGTCACAAAACTACCAATTTGTGCAGCATTGATAATTATCACGTTTCACAGTGATAAAAAAGTACTGCTTTGCCAAACATTGCATTATAGTTAAGGTGGCATCAGAAAAACAATGTAGCTGTGTAATTATTTCATGTTTAGCATGACATCTGTAGTATCAAGTTTCAAGCCATGATTTAAAGCCCAAGGATTTGTTAATGACAAATAAATCTTAAAAAGATATAAAAGATATGCCTATAAAGTTTTTCCAAATAAATGTAATGAATATTTTGGAGTTTGGAACAGTGTGTGTTAAAAACCCTTATGTGTTATAGTGCTTTAATTTAGTTTCAACTAAACTACATAAACATTGTCAGGTGATATATATCAGGTGGTAGTGGTCTATCATACAGCCAATGGACCATGAGGTTGCAGACTCAAATCCCACCTCCAGAGCTACCCCTGTAATTAGGAAATGGACTTCACCCTGAGTTGACTCAGCTGTCCCTCTAATAAACTTCCAAATCCTGTCCATCCTCATCAGTCCCAGTGTAAAACCCAGTATCTTTAACCTTGTTTTTTAGGAGGTGAAGAGAGTGTGAGATGGGGCAATGAGTATGAAGCAAGAGATCAGGGGTGTGATAATGAAGGGAATTAGTGCATATTCCCTGCAAGTAGGTTGTGAGAAAAAGAAATCTGGTTTCTAATCAGATTTTTTAACACAATCTTAGAAAGTGAGAGGATGCCTGAAGAGTACTGGTACTGAATTTCAAGAATAAGGGTAACTACAGAGGGATACAGTTGATTAGACACAGCATGAAGTTATGGGAAAGAGTCATGGAAGCTTGATTAAGAAAGAGGTGATGATTAGTGAGCAGCAGTATAGTTTTATGCCGAGAAAAAGCACTACAGATGCAATGTTTGCTCTGGGGGTGTTGATGGAAAAGTACAGAGAAGGTCAGAAGGAGTTGCATTGTGCCTTGTTTAGGGCAAAGTGCCTAGAGAGGAGTTGTGGTTTTGTAGGAGGACATCAGGACTGGCAGAGAAGTATGTAAGAGTACAAGATATGTATGATGGCGGTGTGCCACTGGTGAGGTCTGCAGTAGAAGTGACAGATGCATTTAAAGAGGAGGTGGGATTACATCAAGGATCTCTGCTGAGCCCATTCCTTGTTTGGAGTGGTAATGGACAGATTGACAGACAAGATTAGACAGGATTTCCTGTGGATGTTTGTAGATGACATTGTGATCTGCAGCTTGAGGAGACCCTGGAAAGGTGGAGATAACTAAATATGTAAAGAGGAGAGGAACTGTATTTTACTGCGTTCTAAAACTGAATTGTCCTTTCATTTTCTCATTGAGACTTTGTATATAGAGCTATTTAAACAAAATTACTTACAGGGTATCAAACACTATGATCTTTAGGTTTTTGTATTTATTATGAAACATTGGTTTATTTTTATATTTGCAAGCATTTTGGATGTGTTGTACAAATTAAGCCAAACATGTCCTCCTTTACTTTGTTCTAGTGAAGGACAATATTTTCAGAGCAATCCTGTCTTGTGTAAAAGGGAACCTGCTAAAGGACCTTGTCAATGAATGAGCAACTGCATCGTATTCTTCTCCTAGCTGAAGACAGCATCCTACTTTCCCAATCCAGCTCATGAATATGATGCGAAATGGATTAGCAACAATGAATATGAGCACCCTATGCTATTGAGAATTAAGAGGTTTCATGCTGGTTACCAAATTGGGATAGCTTTCTCACTCCAATTCAATGTGATAAAATCTTATGCTCATAAAGAAACACAAATTTAATTGTTTCTTTGCAAGGGCTGCTCATTTTTAAACAGTTGCTATCAATCCAAATAAACTGGAGTGAATTTTACAGTGTGCCAATGGTAGTTATTCCATTTGAAACATCTAGGAAGAATGTATTTACTGTAACCTTCCCTGCACCAGACTGAGATCCTGTAAGGGATTCATTAAAGTCACGTCTTTCTATAAATGTTCCAGCATGAAGGCTGCAGATGAGGCATTAATCACTGTCATTGAAATAAAAATGCAGCATGCTATTTTCGATTAATAGCAACCTCTATTAACCAGCTCATTAATATATAAAGCAATCACTACAGGCTTAAATATAGATCGCTCCAGAGACCCATTTACAATTTCTGAATATTGACATTGTACATCATATGCATCAGCAGGCTAGCTTCCATGGACCAAATCCGTCAAGGTCGATGAACACCCTATGCAAAAGTGAACAATTATTTGCTTTGATAGATTAGAAATAAGAGTGGATTTTTAGCACACTGATGCTCACAAGTGCATATTTGTTCACCAAGGACTTTGAAATTTTTACTACAATTATCCAAACCACTAACCTTAACACCTCTATTAAGAGGAGGACTGCTTTCTGAATATTTTCTATCATTTTGTAATGAATAGTAAAATTGAAAAGGGGGCTTTTTTCTTCATACTTATTATTCCAGTTTAGTACATAAATGATTTCAAAAGAGAAAGAATTAAACAACCTTGTTCCCTTTAAAACGAATATGAAAGGTAATGAAATGATTATGTGGTTCAGCACCATTAAAACCAGAGTAGCTTATTTCCACTTTGCATTGAAAAGAACAATATCATAATTTATTGGATAGATATTTTATATTAATCCGTGCATTTAAAATCTAGTATAATCTCTTGAGTACAGTTGCAAGACTGCATGCATAGCATGAAATCAAAGATCTCATTTTAATAATTTAAAGCAAAATACATCATGCAATGCTAAGCTGCATGAATGCTGTCAAGGAACACTATGGTTTCTGGCTGGGATCCGTCTTGTACTTCCATGCTCATCCAGTTCAAACTATTGGAGCACCTTATAAATGTGAGTATAATTTTTATTATTAAATGGTGGGTGACAGCCCATCAAATGAAATATGCAGAATTTTGAAAATAAAACATTTACTTTTTCTTCGCATGGATATTCTATGCATCTATGGGCATCTATGACTGATTTTATGTTTAAACTACGGCTAAAACACATGTGATGACAACAGGCAATAGAAAACAGTTTTATGCATGACATAGCAACAAACACATGCACAGCCATTTTATTTTGATGGCCATTTTATTGGAAACACCGTAGAGTTGCTTCTCGGGGGTTTAAAGCTGCTGACTGTAGCCCACCTGTTGTTGCACAACTTATCACTTACCCACTTCCACATCCATCAAAGCAAAATGTGATAAGTTACTGTGTGTTGCACTGAAGTGAGCGTATCAGACATGGTAGTGCTGCTGCACACTTCATTGCTACTGCAGGGTTGCAAGTAGTTCACCAACCAAAAATTCCAATGAGCAATGGTCTAGGTCTTGAGAATTTTTTTTTTAAGCTAGCGACTCTAGTGAGCCTGTTAAATGCACATAAACAGTAATAAACTGTAAACCTAAAGCCTGCTTTCAACATATTACAATTTTGTCACATTTGTTACATTTTTGCACCATTAGCTCAAGGTACCTAAATAAGGCAGATCAGTGTGCTTTCTATAACTATAACCTCTATAACATATTCCCAAACAAACCTTTAGAGCACCATGGCTCTGCATTATGTACTTTGTTATTCAGTCAGTGTGCTGCTCTAGGAGTTTAGGTGCCTCACTTTGGGTGCCTCACAGGCGTTGAAATATGCAAGAGATAGAATTTTTTCCTTCATCTATGCCCTGGGTCACCAGGCTGTTAATAATGACATAATGACAGGCTTTCTCCATGGGTCTTTGGAGATGAAGGTCTTCTAGAAGCTTAATACAGGTGACAGTAACTACAGTAGCTTTGTTTATGACACCTTAATTAAAATATTGTCCACTATGAGATAAATGTTCACACTCACACTCAATATACCTGAGTTTTTCAGATAGCCATGACTCTCCAAGATGTTCTTTGTTTTCCAAGATACCAGCAATAGTACTACAAGACTATTATATTTTATTTTACCTGTGTTCTCCTTTTTTCCATTAACCTATCTATACTGACATTATGTCACTGACAAGATGTGTCCATGACATTTGAGATGAAGCTCATCTAGGAGCTGAAGACAGGCAATTATAAACAGCAGCTTTGTTTATGACTTCACAGGTGCAGACTTGTACCATGATGAGTTTGAACCTCCCGCTAAAGCGGCGCTCCAAAATTCTTGTAATGTTTTTTGTCCTTCATGATGTTCTGTGGTGATATGATATCTGCAGCAAGTTTGTTCCTGGGGTCGAAATGCACAGGTGATGTGCCTTTTCCATCCATCCTTGCCTTGGGTGACCAGGCTGTTGATAATGGCATAATGTGACTGTCAATCTGTTTATAATTGAGCTGTGCACCATTTTGTCTCAGAGCAGCGTGCGGTGAATGAGTGGCGCAGCCAGAGAGGGAGTCGGGGGCCCTCTCAGTCCATCCATCAGACTGAGCCGAGCCGCCGCATGATTGCAGCGCTTTCCGACATTGTGAGGGAGATGGCTGCTGATGGCAGGCCTGTCTCACCTCTGTGATCAGAAAATACATTTGACTCCTTTTGTGTTGTGCTCCTCTGGAGAGCTGTCTAAAATGCAGGGTACAAAGGGAGATACAGCTGCTGCCCCCTCTCAAGTGTGATTGGTCTCATTCGAAAGGAACAGAATAGGCCTTTGTTGTTTGCCAGCGCGCGTGTGGGAAGGGTGTTTGTTTGTGTGTGTGTGTGTGTGTGTGTGTGTGTGTGTATATCTGTATGTGTGTCAGGGATAGAGCCTCATAGCCATCATAGCATACATAGGCTCTGTTAAAATGCTGGTTTAGGAGACTTGCTTAAGAATGCCTCTTTTTACCAAAAGTACAGAATCAAATTTTGGTCACAGTACTCTGCTTATGTAAAAATGATTCACTCTACTGTTTTTGCTGTTTTTTAATGCCATTTGCCATTCAGTTGAAGTTATAAGGGGTGTTTCAGCATAGGCTGCTTTTAGAACTAGAGACAATTAGGAACACCCATACGGAAAGTTCATTTACACGTTAGGCACAGTAACAAAGCAGCCCATACAATTTGAAGGGGCAACAAGAGGTTGGAAAACAGTCTTCTGAACGAACGATGATGGTAAATAACCCAAAAGCATCTTAAGTGGACCTTAGAGGTAAAATAATGCAGATCAAAATGCAGGATTGTAAACTCTTTCATGAGACACTGGTCCAGTTGTAAGATATTGTGAAAAATCATCCAAAAAATTGCTTATTGAGGTGTTTTGAACTTATTTCATGCTGCCCTTGAGTTCTGGGCTCTGCTGTGATATTAATGCTTCATCACTTTGATTGGCTAAGGCAAGCATATGCCACATTAAGAAACAGAATCGATGAATCATTGTAACAGATGTTGGTCTTCTTAGTCTTGGCTTCACCAAGTAGCCAGTACAACTTTAGTAGGTCTCACATTACTTGGCTGCCCATTTTACATATTCTCCCACACAGGCTGTTAACCAGAAGTCTCAGCTCAGATCCAGACACCTTATGTGAAAACTGCCCAAGACGACTAACAGTTGAAAAAAATAGGTGAAAGGGATGTTTCTAACAACAGAAAATGAGTAGTTCTCCAAAGATTTGAAGCCTTGCAATATCCATTCAGTATATTCATCCTCTGCTGGAAGCTGAAATGAGTTTTTCGAATGAGGCAATAAAAAAGGGCAGCATTAGTGTGTAAACAAAGAGTATGCAGCATAGCTACTGAATATCCAGGAAACAGGTGCAGTAGGCTTTTCCTGTAGTTCAGGCTGAAAAAGTTCTGGCAAGTACACTAAAGGTGTTTTACAACTGCACCAGAAAACCTGTAAGTCTGCTATTTCCATTGGCCAATGATTCTAATCAGTGTTGAACCTAATGTTTTGATTGTTCTTTCACCTGCAGCTGAAACTATAGCAAATTCTTGAGGACAGATAGATCTTGGTACGTAGATTACTACACAGCTAGTGTTAAGCTGGCTGGCAAGATAATGTATCGAACCCCTGATCATCACGAGGCTGTGTAAGCATAGATTTTGTAACATGGTATGAGCGTATGCCTAGAACCTTGCACTATGCAATTCATGTCAGCCAATACTTTATGCAGGCAAGCAAACAAGGTAGGTAATTAGCCAATTAAGGCCATTCAGAGTGGTGTGGGGTTCTCTCTTAAGCAGAAAATGCACTGAAACCAAGTTCCACTGGTTTACGTTTAGGTCAATCCCTGCTTTATACTGTGCAATGGGAAAAGACCCATATACCCTCTGAGCTATTAGATATTAACTTTCCCCCGACAAACTCCAACTAATTAGGCTCCATTAATATCAAAGGCTTTGTCCACCTGTCGCACTGCACTTTGAGTTTCTCCAGCTGTTGAATTGGCCACCAGACTCGCTAGCAGAGCGTGTGGGACAAAAAAAAAAAGGGAAAAAGTTTGAATCTTACTTCACTTTCTTCCCCAGGCTGTATTGTAGCGCAATGAGACAGATGGTCCATTTTTTCCTCCCCTTTTCTTTCTCGAAATCAGCACGAAGAACTGAATGTCTGCCTCCGACTGGGCCTCTTTGTCTCTGTGCATTGTGTAGTCCCTTGTTAATTTCTTCAAATGAGAGAGCCGGCCACAAAAAGAAGCATCCGCCTCATCTGTCTTCACTGTTCTCTGGTCCAGCGCTCAGTTAGTAACTGTAGTTGTATAGTTGTGAAAGAGACTCTTGAATATGAAATGAACGGCTGCATAACAGACACGAGGCGGCCGTAATGGCGCATCCTCGTGAAAATGATGCCTCCGTAATGGGAACTTCTATTGTTTTTCTTCTCACAAAAGTGGTCGAGAGTGGCCCAACAAAGCCTCTGAACAATCACACTGTGCCATCTAAAGCAGATTTGCCTTCTGTTTAATCTGCGAGATAAAGGAGTACTGCAACGAGCCCGAGTGGCTTTCTCCATCGAAGCTCCGTTTGCCTGTTGTTCTTTATCTCGTTCTCCTTATGCGAGCAGCTTCATTGTGTTGTTAGTGTGTGTGCTAATTGCTTTTTTTGTTTATTTGTGCTCACTGAGAAGAAGCCCTCATGTCATCTTTTCAGCAGATCACACTGCAGTGCTAAACAGATATAATTTGAGTGCAAACTGTGGCTTTTGTAACGGGAAAGAGCTAGTTAATTGGTATCTTGGGAGAAGGCTGCATATGTCCCTTTGTTGCCAGTCAGTCGGAGGTAGACGCATTAGATACCAGGGAACAGGCCATAATGGTGACAGTGACCTGGAAGGACTGTTTTGATGTAAAGGATGAAAATAGTACCTTTGAAGTATTGAAATCTTTTTCTTTTTTTTTTACTGGTATAGCCAGTCCACTTCTAACTGTAACTTAGTTTACACTTCTAACATAACTTAGTTTAGCCACAAACTTTAAAGAGCCATAGAAAGGAAAATCAAACTTTCCCAACTTTTCTGATGTAGGATGTAAACATTGTTAACATTTCAAAAGCTCCTTTCCCCACATAGAAGCTAAGCTGCAATAACCTCCCCTTTTCAATTCACTGGATCTGTGATGTGACAGAGTCCAGTGGAAAACAGACTGTTTACATATATTCTTAAAAGGTACGGCACAGTAAAGGTACAGTAACCTTTATGAACTAAAATGGTTAAATAATATTGGAAAATAGCTCAAATATGAGAATTATGACACAGCTCAAACGTTAGCAGTGCGAAAAAAGAAAAATAAGAGAAATATTTTAGAAATGGAGCCTTGAGTTGGAGCTCTATCGACGTGGTAGTCATAATCCATTGCAGAAGTCTAAATAATGAACTGACGGATTATGCTCAGTGTTGTGAAGGAACGTTTCAACCGATGACAGATCTATGTTCAAAAAGGAATGTGTGTGTGTGTGTGTGTGTGTGTGTGTGTGTGTGTGTGTGTGTGTGAGAGAGAGAGGGGGAGAGAGAGAGAGAGAGAAGAATGAGTGAGTGAGACAGAGAGACAGTGAGAGTAAGAAGTGTCTGCTGAACTCAAGGGAGACTGCCAGATGTTGCAGGTCTCCATGACTCCCTAAACTGCACCTCTTCCTTTAACAGTTATATATTTATTTTTTGTCAAGCGCTCCAAAATAAGTTAATTAAAGCTGAGGACAGCGTGGATGCCATGAGATGTTGAGAAGCCTATGATAATTAGTAATGAATAATTGCTCTCACTTTGATTTATTTAGGCTATTCCATGCACTGATGCAATGATAAATAGTTGGCTCGTGAATATTAGACTGTGTCTTAGCAATACAGCTTCAGTGTATCCACTGTATGAATTAAAGCAGCTCCACTGGTCACGGCTACATCACCATATACACTCAGTGGGGGCTTTTTGTGTTGTTTTATGAAAATATGTTGTGATGAATTTCCCTCTAACTTAATCCAATAAAAAGTAACCATACTGTACGAACATACATAATTCATAGAGTAAACAACATCACATCTCAAAGGCATCATTTCCATAAACCATTATACTGAAGGCTGACTTTCTTCTGAGATGTAATTCAGACCCCTCAGTGGAAAAGAGAAGTGACCTGGTGCTGACCTTTTGTCAACCCTCCATCAGCATGATTGATCTGGCTGATTGTGTGGTTCCTTATTCCATTACACTCCATATGCCTTCCCCAGCCCCCACCCGATGGACAGCAGGGAAAGCAAACAGGCTCTGGACATGCTGCACACAGTTATTGCCCAGCTAAAAAAACACAGCTTAAAGTTGACAGAAAGATGGTATTAAATGAGAGTTTTGCCATGTTTTTATAAACTGCATTTACACAAGTATCTGGTAGTGATGCATCAACATGAAAACCCTAGAAAACTCAGAACCCACTGAAACTTGAATAAAGAGAAAAACAGTTATTAAAATGATTAGAATATGAAGGCCATACTATGTACCATAAAACTGTCATCATGTTCTCAACAGCAGAGAACAGTTGTTTGTCCAATAAGAACTTTTTTTAGTCATCCTGTACTCTGTTGTCATTTTCAGGTCATGCTTCTGTAGCTAGAGGCTTTGGGTTCTAGTGATCTAGTGGTAGGATACTCACCTACAGAGCGAGAGGTTGCAGGTTTGAATCCCACCTCCAACCTTACCACCTTTGGGTTCCTGAGCAAAACCCTTAACCCCAAGTTGCTCCAGGGGGACTGCCCCTGTAGTTAGGATCCGTACGCCACTCTGAATAAGAGCTTCTGCTAAATGCTGCAAATGTAGAATGAACAGTGATTGCTGATCACTTTTCTGATGCAGAAATGGTGAAATAGTTCCACACAGCAGACTTTTTCAGTGTTAATCTGAACTCAAACTCTTTTGTGCAGGAATCCTTTGAATTGAGTCTTATATTAGCTGTAACTTTTTGGTGTTGTTTAAATTTTTGGGCATTCTTAGAATCACAGTCGAAACCCCTTTAAGTAAATAAATGTATCTATCCTAAGATGCACCATAATTAACACAAGCGTTTACTCAAACAAACAGTTTCTGTAATCAGCAAAAGCGCTGCCAATTCAATGGGATGTTATGGAACATCTCCACATGTTAATGATCAATGCCAAGCATCACCTACAGGGGTATAAAGCCCCACAGCATTGAGCTGTGGAGCGGTGAATCTGCTTTCTCCGGAGTGATGGAGCTCCATTCAATACCTTTGGAATGATTTGGAGAGCCATTTGTGATCCAGAATTATATCATCCAGCAACAGTGCTTGACCTCACTGATGTGCTCAAGCCTGAATGCAATCAGATCCTCACTGCAATGCTTCAAGATTCAGTATAAAGCTTTCCTAGAAAAGCAGGCTACTGCCTCAATAACATTCATTTCTTTAAGCCTGTTATTTGAGATATCAGCTGTTTATGAAAACATTTCATATGAGAATTCTTCTTTTATTTGAAGAATAATATGAACTAGAAAACTGCAGCAGAAAGATGGGTCTCATCAACAGATGTAACTTTGTTTGCCAAGATTCTGAAAGATGTAGATTTTCAGTGACTATATCTGCTATATTTCATCTATTAAAAAAGCCAAGAGCCACCTGTGTTGAAATGAAAAGCACATTTGAAGTGTGGGGGTGGGTGATTGTCAAAATTCAGCCACAAGCAAAACAAATTTGAACCAAGCAGAACGCAGAATGCAGAAAAATGTGCACAGTTATGATCAGATTAGCTTACCATTGATATCATACTCAAGGATGGGCATTTTTTCTTTAACTGCAACCCCATCATCACATAAAACTACCAATAGTGGGAGGGTGTAGCATGTGATGATGTGAAGCCGGTCACAAAACTTTTTCATGCTGCCTCTATTGAAAGTGAAAGTGACTATTCTCATCACTGTGAGTATACAGCACAGCACACAGTGAACCACAACAAAATTACACCTCTGCATTTTACCCATACACTCATACACGTGCAGCAAGGGGCAGCTATTTAAAGCGCCCAGGAAGCAGTAAAGGGGACAGTACCTTACTCAAGGGTACCTCAGTGCAACCTACTGGTCTGGGATTCGAACCCACAACATTCCAATCCTGGGGCCAACTACCACCGCTGCCCTGGTGTATTGCAATTTCCAACTCAACACACTTGGTGGAGAACTTTGTGGAGGTTTAGCAGCTCTGTTATGTCAGCCAACAGACTCCCATGCTGCCCAGCACTATGCTGAGAGTGACGGGGGAGAGGGAGGCCATTGTGCCCACCCCCAGAGAACCAATTGTACTCTCTTGGACCCCAGGCTGTGGATAGCTGGAGCACCAAACCTCTGATCTCCTTGGTGCTAGGACCAGTGCTTGGACAGTTTGGATATCTCAGCTAATTTTCTGCCATGAAGTTCACAACAGCTTAAAAACAGGCACAGCCCGTTCAAAAACGCTGAATGCCATGACTTACCTGCAAATTATGGCAGCTGCTAATTATGCATTTTTACTCTATTGCAGTTTGTTCTTGTTGGGCAAAGATTACTTTTCTCCAGAGTCAAAAGTGCCTTTGTGGGCTGAATATGGAGAAGTTTGAGTCCAATAAAACTGGCAGGACTTATTTCCATAACGCAAACTATTTGATTGCACCGCATTGCTCTCTTAGGGCAGAGGTAAGGAATCCCACTTCAAATAAGGTGTGCTGCTTCTCATTTGGATGTGAAAATATCCCCTTTCCTTCACCGTTCCCCGAGGGCGCTTTCTAGTGATGCAATTATGTCATGCAGATGTTTCAACAAGCAAGTCCTTCACATGCAGGAGGAATACAGAATATGCGGAAGGGTCACTTCACCTAAAAATGAAAAGCCTTTTTTATCGCATCCACATCAACGTTCGAAAAATGGACTTCGGTTCGTAAAATCAAATTTAATTGATAATCTTTTTGCTCTTGTGCTGGAACTCTTGTTATGTGAATTCTTCATTTGTGGCATTGTGACACCATATGTGCTTCGCAAGGGATTCAAGGATACTCTTCAAGATTGATTTTTTTTTCTACATTGAATATTGGATGTTCAAGGACATGTGTGCCATCACTTCTTTTGCTTACAAATGAACTCATCTTTTTTTGGTGCTGCATTTGTAAGGGACTTTCTCTTTCAATTGAAGAGAAGAGAGTGTACCAAAGTGTAATGAGATGCAGTCATGGACAGGTTTTTGATGCAAGATGTAGAAACATGCCCCCAGAGTTGGAGTTTGTGTTCCTTGTGCATTCTTGCTTTCAGGGTTTACAGCATTTCCAACACAGCCTTGAACCAACTCGTTTAAAAAAATGACACGGAATTATGAGCATCTTTCTTATCCTTATATAAGCTCCACATAATGCATAGGTTCTATTGCCTTATAAAACCTTACATATAGTTTTTTTTTCTGGAACTGAACATCAAATCCAAAAATTCTTATAGGAATTTCAGTTGTACATGTGTGTGTATGCCCAGAATGTACGTTAGTTCATTTCCAGTTCTTTGCTCCACTACACTGGTTCTCGATTAAATACCTAAAATAGTTAGATAAATACATAATACATGAGATACATAATCTAAAGTCTGCTGTGCTTACTCTTTTACTATTGTTTTGACCGTAGCAAGGCTGGATCATGCTTGGTTCAGTGATTAGTAGATCAGTATAAACAGGATAGCTTGGTGGAGGAACGATGACCTTCCATCAGCATTAGCTGTTTTTTTCATGGAGAGACTTGATTCAGAGAGTCCATGGTCACTTTACTGGAAGAGAATTTGGCCAATGGTATTAGGAGAACAGTTTTTAAAGCACTATGAGTGGGTTTGCTTTAAGAATTCTCTTCATGTGTTCTTATGTAAAAATCTGGTATAATTATTACTGTAGGCAATAGAAGATTGACCTTTTTATGATCATATTCAGCCCTGCTCAGATATTTCCATGGAGTGTTAAGTGGACTTTGACATTCGAGGGTTAGTCTGTTGTAGGCAGAATATTGAAAATGTCTCGCAATGGCTGTAGCTCGTCACATTTTACAAGGAGTTCCCATTTTTTCTCTGCATCTGTCAGGCCTGTTACTAGCAGGTTGAGTGCCCTTATTCAGGAACGGATCTTGGAAGTGAATGAAAGATTGAACCAAATGAGTGATCTTGACTTATTCTCTTCTGTTCTTAGATTTTGCTGCCTTGTCAATAGAACTGAATGAGCTTACAGCACTGGCATAGTGTGAGCCAGTGCCCCTAGCCAGACAGCTCAGCTTTTGAAACATTTCTCAGATGGCTGTGATATACTCTAGCGGCTGGAAATGGTCCTGAACCAAGCTATGGCCATCTCATTTTCACATACATCCTGCAAGCTCGCTCAAATGATAGGATCAAGATCTAATCACTATTTCTTTCAGTTAGGTGTTGCTCTAGTTCAGGAGGGCTCAGAACATTTTAGTGATTTCTCTGTTCAAACACACATTATTTAAGGTAAAGAAATTCACATGTGACATGAGTGCATGAAATCCTCAAAGATTTAGCGGGTGTGTTTGAAGATGGTAATCCTCAAACAGTGCCAGACAATGGCCTTACAGAACCAAATGTGAAAACCCAGCAGTAGATCTTTTCTTCATTATATTAATGAGATGCACCTAGCTTTTTGGTGCTCCTTGTTGATATATAGTTATAAAAGACAATGCATGATTAGTGTTAGACATGCTCTAGTGGTCAGTTTCATACTAACCATTCTTCGCTGGATGCTTTTGGTTAGTGGTCTATTCTCAATCCATTAGTGACATTAAATTGTAAGTGTCAAATAAAATTTGGTCAGCGATGATCCCATTGTGGCCTTTTTGTATAATAGATGAGGTAATATATTTGCAGGGACATATAGGCTTCAGCTGGAAATGGGAAAACCTACATAGTGCACCTATATGGCAAACCTTTCTCATAAAATGACCTACAACAGTGTTAAGGGTAGGTGGCTGTAATAAATAGTAAATAATAAATAAACCTTTTGTTTACAGCCAAAACTTAGTTTTCACATGCCCTCTCATTTCTAGCCCTAATCATTTGCTTCTCTTTTTCAGTGGATTTTTTGTGTCAGTGATTTTTCCTTGGTGGGAATGGCATCATGCAAACTGCACTGCTGTAGTTGTGTAGAAGCATTGACAAGCTGACTGTCTTTGACTTTGCAGACCATCTGCCAGCGTATGTTTTGTGTGCATACATATGCAGCCTTGATGAGCTTCCACTGCAAGGTATTCTGTCATTCAGAGTGTCCAATACAATATGTGTCAGACAGATTTGCCAATATACTAGTTCAGATGACTAGACCGAAGTTATTTCAAATGGAAGTCCATGCAATCAATTTGTGTGTAATTAGTGTCAAGTCCGTATTGAGACCCTGAATGCTCTGGCCTTTTGGCACTCCTTCTCATGGATGGTCTGCTTTCTTGTTTTCATGGCCTCTTCTTTTTATAAGCCTGGTGTAAAATGTTACATCTTTTATCTCTTCTAAAGAGCCTGTCATTGCTCTTTTTATGCATATGATGGATTGATGGAACTGTACTAGTAGCAGCCCTGTTAGCAATATCCTTTAGACATTTCTCATCTCCTTGCTTTATCAAATGTGTCCACCCACCTCAGTTATTAAGAAGAACAGATTATTGTGATTCTGTGTTTTTGAAAACCTGAAGTGTGGATTTACTCAAAGTGCGAGCTACTACTTTGTAATGTTATTTTTTTTCAAAACACTAGCTTGAAAAATAAAGATTTGAGGTAGAAGGAACATTGTTATAGCTTCAGACCACTCAAAACTTTAAAACCACAAACAGGAGAAGTGAATAATGTTGATTGCCTCAAAACAACAGGACCTGTCAAGGGCTGGGGTGTATTAGGCCTGTTCTGATCATGTTTACTGTGGACAGTCACATTTGTTTGCATTAGGGCAGTGGTGGTCTAGTGGTTAGGGAGTTGCCCCAGATCGGAAGATTGTGGGTTCGATTCCCTCACCAGTAGGTTGCCCTGAGGTACCCTCGAGCAAGGTACAATCCCCATCACTGTGCCGCGGGCGCTTTCATAGCTGCTCCCTGCTGCACGGTGTTTGCATGGGTTAAATATAGAGGTCCAATTTCATTGTGGTTCACTGTGAGCTGTGCTGTGATGTCGCAATGACAAGAATTTTCACTTTCATTGAGTAGCTGCAGAAGAGATGGAATCAGCATGCACCATGAAAAGAAAGAAAGCTGGTGGAGGCAGTGTGAAACCCTGGCTCCTGACGATCACGTGGATGTTACGTTGACATGCAGACTACTTTAACATTGTTGCAGCTCAAATACAAAAGGATAATGTTCAGGAAGAATTTGAGGATCATAAGAATGAATTTAAGGAATTAAATTGGCCTCCAAATTCCTGAGATCTCTACCTGATCAAGCATCCATGGGATGTCCTGGACAAACTAGTCTGATACATGGTTACAATGGCTCAGAAACAGCTAAAGAGAGTTAGCATCATGCTTGTCTCATTGGGGTGCTCAATACTGTCTATAAAGTGTCACAGCTCTGTACAATGTGCACACAGTTATTAGAAAGTGAGTATTTTGAATGTATCATTGGTTTATAAATATATTTCTATTTTTCTGTATATATAACTGTATAAACAGCTGTATAAACTTGAATACTAATTGAAGATCAGGTGACGTGTATTTGTGTAATGAGGGAGGGTGTGGCCTAAGGAGATCAACACCCTATATCAAGGTGTGCACAATTATTAGGCAACTTAGCAACCTCAGGCAAAATGGGCCAAAAAAGAGAGAGAACTAACGCTGAAAAGGTTTTTCAGAGGGATGCAACACTCTTAAATTTGTTAAGATATTGGGGCGTGATCCCAGATCCATCCAACGGTTTGTTGCAAATAGTCAACAGTGACCCAAGAAACGTGTTGAGAAAAAAAGATGCTAATTGAACGTGAAGCTACCAGGAACCCATGATCCTCCAATTCTGTCATATTCCAGAACTGAACAAACCTGGATTTTCCAGAAGTACAAGGTGTTCAGTGCTCAGACACATGGCTGAGGTAAGGAAGGATGAAACCCAACCACCACTAAACAAGACACATCAGTTGAAACTGGAACAAGGAATATCTCAAGACAGATTAGCATCTTTCAAGAAGACCATGATTTTTCTGTGTGGCTCGCCAGTGAAGGCTTTAAAAAAAAGAACAATGACATGGCCCTCTCCCTCACTTGACCTAAACCCTACTGAGAACTTGTGGACCTTCTTAAACGGGAGATTTATAAGGAAGGAAAACAGTTCTGCTCTGTCTGGGAGGCTGTGGTTTACAAAAAGTTGATCAGCAGATCATGAAAATGACCGATTCCATGAATGGAAGGATTATGACTGTCAAGTTTCAGGGTTATTAACTGATAGTCAGGGTGGTTTGACCAGGGAGGGGGGCATGGCCGTTACCTGGTGAAGGTGATCAGTAACATGATGGAGGGGGTTTGTCTGATTGCATATCGACAGGCATAAATAGTCTTTTTGCACCAACAGAGTGCACAAATATATATAGAAATGGTTGGTGGCTCAAGACTTTTGTTTCATCTCTGTAAAAGCAGACATGCAGTAAAAAGACAGCTTCTTAAAGCTGTGGCTCAAGTGAGGTTGAAAGATGATCAGGTAAACTACAATAAGCTCACGAATCTACATGCATGGTTTCACAATAAGAAAGCAAAAACTGGTCTGATAAATCTATTAAAAATAATCCTCCAATCCATTCAAGCTTGAAGTTTATCAAAGACCATTGATGAATACAAAAACAAAACACTCCAGAAAGCATTTCTTGCTTTATCATTGTTGAGTGTTGTGTGATCAATTGATGTAGAAAAAAATCAGATTCAATCCATTTTAACACGAGACCGAAGCATGAAGAAATGCGGAAATCTTGAAAGAGTATGAAACTGCTCTGTAAACCCATATGAGTGTTATAACAAGAGCTCAAAGGGAAAAAATTACATTATTGGGCCCTTTAAGCCCCTAGTCCTTCATAGATAAATTATGAATAGACTTGCCAGAAATGTACTAAGTAAAAAAGAAAAGTTAGAAGTTGTGGAGAGTAATGGATTTCACTGAATGAAAAGCTCTGGGTTTTTATTTACCACACATACTGAGAAACAATATATTAAAAACACAGCTCCCTCCTTCCTTGGGATTCCTATAAAGAAAAGGCTTGTGTGCATGGCAGGGTAGATTTAGAGGTGGGTTTGTGCAGAATTATGCTTTGCATATTGCTTAGGGAGTGCAAAACAAACTTCCTTTCGCCGTCTCAGCCTGCTTAGTGGAGCCCTAACCTTGTTTCCCCTCCATATTTTCCCTTCCCTGTGTAATCACCAGTGTTGTAGACAAGACATGCATCATATAACAGTCTCTAAATTAGTGGGTACCACTCGAGCATATTTAAAGCCATCTGTTTTTCAGTCAAGACCGATCCCAGAGGAGCTGGAAGTGAAATGCTTTGCTTTTTCCATTTTTTTTCCACCACGAACTGGTCGGCAGAGGATGCAGAGAGTGGGACTAGATTGATACAGTAAGAATGGAAGGCCAAGGCGGAGGAGTGGAGCTGTGGTTGGGTTGTGGGGGGCCATCACTATACTGCGGATCGATGGCGTAGGGAGGGATAAAGCACCGGCTGTGGAGCTGCACACACCAGCTCGCCTGTCACAGCTCAGCTGCTTTTAATTAAATGGCTTACCATAGTGGTGGAGTGTCAGTGTGAATGGAGAGTGGCGTGGATGGGCTTTTTTCCCCCTCCCTGCTTCTTGCCTCTGAGCTAGATGACCTCTTCTCCTTACCTTCCCTCATTACCCTCAGCACAGCCATGTGGGTGTGTTATTTTTTTTCACATTCTTAGAATCCAAACGGTCTCCACTCTATGTCATTATTGGCTTACCACAACACAATCATTGCAATGGGTGTTAATACTGGCCTTGGGTTACCAGACAAGCTCAACTCAGTGCCATCAACCTTTTTGTTTAAAGGCCTGTTTTTCCCATTGTGTTCTCAGTGTAGATGTCACTTGTGTTTGTGACATGGAAAACACGGCCAAACAACACTGGGATTTTACAGATTTTAATATTGTGTCACAAAATTGATATTATACGCATGTGAAGCATTTACAAACCTGCGTCAACCTACTGCTACATCAAAAAAAACTAATTTCAGCACAGTGGGCTGCTTCTGTAAGGCACATTGAATCTTTCAGATACAGTGACCAATGAATTTTGTACCTAATAATTTGGATACCTGGTGTACTGCATTCAGATATAATCCCCAGTCACCAGTCCAGCCTACCTCCTCCCTCCTGTAGCCCTGTGGGACACAGTAAGTTGGTTTCAGGCCACAGAAGACCCAGATCATTACTGTAGTCCTGCTTCTAATAGTAAAAATTTTATTGCAGAATATACTTAGAGATCTTTCATAGGGACACTATTAACATAAGTACCGTGCTGTGCTTCCTTAAATTCATTCTGGTTTTTGCCTGCGGTCTGAGAGGCAGATCCAATGAGTGTGCTCTGAATGAGTCCAGAGAGAGAGTTTAGGTACTGAGATCTCAGCCTAGCCAGGTCTGTTCCCAAGGGAGCTCCGACAGATACATCGATATACATAATGAACTTGCCATCTGTAAAGAGCTGGCCTATTTAATGAATCTGTCCAATTTGAAATGGTTAGGTCTGTAATAATAAGTGTGCAGAAGTAAGTGTGTCACAATAGTGTTAGAGTCCAGTGCTTTTAATGGTTAGTTTTTTTTTGTTTTGCCTAAAAGAGTCCTCATAAAATATGTATAATTCTATATAATAAATATCCAAAATAAAATCAGTTGGGATTTGGCTGATACATACATTTGGCAGATATATTTTAGTATTTGATTCTTGTTTCTCTGCTTCCTTTGCAAAAGACAGAAGGCATATCAGACTCTTGGCTTGTAGTGAAAGGCTCGCCATTGTAAATGTTTTCTAGGCTGTCCGTATTCAAAGAACACTGGGTTTTGTTAGCTAGCTGAAATGTCTTTTCAGAGGCTGATTTGGTCAACTGCAGCACTTTGCCTACACTTGTGTAAAGCTGGAGAAAAGAAGGGTCCTTTCTGCCAAATGAGAGATGTCTATTTCCCCGAGGCGAGTGTTTTTTGGCTGGTAAAACAGGGTTTATCTGGCGATGTGGAGTTCTCTGGGCTGTGCTCCGTTGTTGAGCATGTTTATGGCTGGACGTAGTAAATAGATGCTCACTTAAAACCCATGAGTGCCTCAGGTTGTAATTTTCAACCAAAGCTGTGACAGTTCATACCTCGCCTTGTTTTATGCTTTCTTTACTGGGGTTTGCTTTACTGGGGAGATGGAAATGTGGTGGGTCATGATGCTGCACTCAGAAAGGACCCAAAACACATTCAATTCATAAAATGACATGAACGTAAAATGTTAGTTTTTTCATCTATTATTTAGTCTGGTTGAATTCATATTAGTGGTCTAGCTTTGTTCACAAGTTGCAAATATTGTAAGGTGTTCTACTGACCACTATATGGCTTTGTTGATTTTACCGTGACCAGACTTCATGTTTAGTTATATTTATCCTTTATCTGATACTTTTATTACCGTTGGGTAATTCTTATACGCGACTGTAAAATAAAGAAATATATCAAAACAAGCTAAGCGGAAGAATAAAAAGTTAATTATTAACATACACTTTTAACCTAAGCTTGCTTAGATTTTATAAATTGATTATATTCTAGGGCAGCGGTGGCCTAGTGAAGATCTTGGGTTCAGACCCCATACTAGTAGGTTGCCCTGAGGTATCCTTGAGCAAGGTACCGTCGCCGTCACAGCTCACTGGGCGCTTTCATAGCTGCCCCCTGCTGCACGGTGTGTGTTCCTGTGCATGGGTTAAATGCAGAAATCCAATTTCTTTGTGGTTCACTGTGTGCTGTGCTGCGTACTCACAATAGCAAGAATAGTCACTTTCACTTTCATACGATAATAAATATGAAGGTAAATGTTATAAATGTCTGAGAATATTTCATGTTCAATGAGAATATTTCAATGTTTTCTTTTCAGCTGGTTAAAGATAACACAGGTCTTTCCGTGGCTTGCTCAGACTTATGTTGTGTATAAGAAAATGCTCCCTGACTTTACTTCTTTCTGAACTTTTAATTGTTCTTTATCTTTCACTATCCTGCTGGTGAGTTACTGGAAAAGTCATGACCTTGCTTTGGTTGCTTTGAAAATAATTATTACCGGTGTATTTTTCAGCAACGTTTTGCTGACATTTCAATGCAAGCAATTGTTTAAGCCCTAGGGCTAGCATGGTTAGTACACAGAGATATTATGACTGAGTCGAGCATTATTATTATGTTGAAACGTAAAGCTTGTCTAAACTGTGAAAGCTTGAAAACACTTTTGACATGATCCAAGAGAAGTCAAGTGACTTTCGGGGTGAAGCTTTGGAGGGATCAGGTAGGGCTTAAACCACTGATTGTGTTTTTGATCTGATACCAAGTATTACAACGTGAGGAAGGACTGAAGAGGGATTTGCAGGCCGATTGCAATATCCATTATTATTATATACACATCTGCTAATGTCTGCATATACACACTTACTCACTGCAGAAGTTGGGATGATGTGTACTAGAGTTTTTTTCAACAAGCTTACAGTCAGGACAAAATCAGTAAAAAGAAAGCATTTCAACACTATATTCTAGCATCACATAAATAATCTGCTCTCCCAGACTGCTATAAATGCATCATCGCATATTAGTTAAAATGTCAGTTAAATATGAACATTGGTCTGATGCCAGTGTAATTTTTAAAACAAATAGATCCCAATAAAATACTGATGTCATGCATCGTTATAACAAAAGGTTAATATTACCATACTGACAAAAGTCTCCTTGCATAAATTTAAGGGGGATTTCTGTGATTTCATACATCATAAACAAGTAAACACGGACATCGGAAACTTATATTTGAAAGTCTCATTTGCAGGGAAATGAAGTGCACTGCCAAATAGAGGGACTGTATAGTTGAGTGAAATGACTACACATGATCTACAATTATTCATATGCTTGTTTGTATGTGTCAGCAGAGGCAGTGCAGAAGTAGCTATTTGCCTTTATCATATACTATAACATTGTTTTCATTTATTCAGCATAACAGTTTCATTAAGATGGATAAGCAGAGAAAAGAAAGCTCTCTGTATCCATACTTTCATATAATGATTGATTCTTAAAAGGACACAGCAGATTGGATGTATTGACACTCCAGTATCGATTCACACATCCCTAGGAGGGCTAAAAGACAGGTTATTAAACACGCTCTGCGTTTTAAAGGCAAGCGCTCTTTATTTCCTAATTGTCAATGGAGAGTGTTTCTGAATGTCCCCGTAACAGGTGAGATGGATCATTTTCTAGGCTTGTGTGTTTTTGTATTTGTAAAGCCATAGCCGTTTCCCACAGCTTTCTGAAGTGGAACAACAGGCCTGCCAAAAGATTGCATTAAACAAAAAAGCACACCTTTCTAGAGGATTGCAACTCTGCAACGAAAAGGCAGTAACTAATCAACCCACCTTATTTCTTGAATAGCATTATTGTCTGCAGAACACAGGCTGAATACACTGCAGCTGCGAAGTGAGAATATGGTTCTTAACACTCCTCTCTCTCTCCTTTCTTCTAGGTAAGCACTTTTTCGTTCTGGTAATGGTGGATCGCATGGGCTGGCTGGTGCCAACGAAGGCAGGCGAGTCTGATTAAGGTGACGTATAGCGGCACAAAGGCTTAATGCATGGAGGATAGATGTGCATGCCTACAGCAAGCAGCTGACTCAGCATCTCGTATTTATGAGCTATGGCCACCCATCAACAGCTGTCTAAGCGCTGACCACAACCACACAACCTGGCGCTACTGAAACTGAAGGCTCTGCCTCAAGATGAATGGTTTGCCATCATTGAAATAACTATTGTGCTTCAGTAGTGCGGCTGTATTAGCACTCGCTGGTGAATTCCGCTGGCAGAGTTTGTTTTGGAGGACAAGTGGATGTGTCATAGTGTTAAAATGCTCTGTGAAGAGACAGTGCTTTGTCGAAACATTTAAAGCCTGTGAGGGTGCTCTGAAACTAGCACTGTCACTATTGGTTTTATTAGTAGCTGTTTTTCAGGGGAAATTTTGAGAGACTGCCTGAGTGGGTTTCCTCTCTTTCACTGGTGCTCCCAATGTTAAGCTCCCATTGTGGAGACTGAGCAACACAAGGGTTTATGGTCACCTTTTGTGAAATACCTGTTGATATAAAATCAAGTTGTTCCATCGAGGACACGCATTTCAGTTTATTTTTTAATTGAGCAATCAAATAGAAATTAGTAACTAAATACAGCTATGAAATACCTAAATTTTTGGGGCCTTGACGTTGGCTGGAGGTTCTGTAAATTCTCCCCTGAAAACAATCATACAGTGTGTTTTCAGCTGTGACCATGAAGGTGTAGACCAGGCTTGCAGAGCACTTAAAGAAACTGAGAGAAATCCTTATTAAACTGCATGGATTAGGGACGAACATTAGACAAAGGCTGTCAATATTGATTAGGACTGTCAGCAAGTCATTTACGACAGTTTATCAAGTAATCAGAGAACTAAAAAAGGCAATAATACATTATTTATATATTATATATTAGACAATACTCAAGGAAGTTAACATCCAGTGGTTAAGTAGCTGAACAACAACACTGTAAGCTTTTAATATTATTATTATTATTTTTGGGATCTACCTCCCACTTTCTCCTGTGAGCACAAAGCATGCCCCCAGAATGAGGGTTTCCATCAGAAGGCAAATAGAGTTTGCAAGCATTTAGAATGGTCATGACATTGCAGGCCTATAAACAGCTGCCATTTGATCTGTAACCATTTTCTGCTGCAAGAACAGTCAAGAGTGTCTTTTCTGTCCAGTGTTTCTTTGTAATGTGCTTTCAAGAGTTTTCTCTGAGGGGTGGGATATATTAGGCAGCAAGTGAGTGGTCAGTTCTTGAAGTTGTTGTGTAGGAAGGAGGTAAAATGGGTCTCCAAACAGCAGGTCTTGAGGGTTGTTAAAGGTATTCAGTGGTGTGGATGAAGCAAAAATGGCCTTAAGCAAGGACAACTACAGCATATGGGGCTACGTAGTTATAGACCAGTTAGCATCAGAACTTCAATCTGGTAATCACTGAAAATCCCTTTCAATGTTGACTCTTAATGGACCCCTTTCTTCATGTTACATTTTTGCCAACACACTGTATTTTCGCCTTTAGTACTATGACACTGTGCAGGGCACTTAATGGATTCTGCCATGTTTTTCTTGTTGAAATTGGGGGTGAGGTTAGGTTTCATGTGAATTTGTCTTCAAAAGAGACTGAGGGACAGTGGGAACACAGGCAAGCTGTCTGGTCCATAGTGTAGATTAGTCTTTCTTACTGTTGAAGAAGGCTCTAGTTGAATCTAGCATATGCATCCTGATCATACAAACTGGCAACCCTACATCAGAATATAACACTTAAACATATGCATCTTTTTATTGTGTCATCATTGCCGTGACAGAGCTTCCAGATGCAATGAGGGGGCTTTTTTTTTTTTGGCGCTTTTCTATGACACTGAGCTAACGCAGCCCACATTAATCCCCATCTGTGTTTACGTCCTGACAGCACAATTTTTCTGCCGTACAGTGTCGCGTGATATCCACATAATTATCCATTTTGTAAGTTGCCCAGAGTTGCAGCTCAAACAGATGGCACTGGATGCAGGAGGTGCACTTGTCCACATGCCACATTCTTGTTATTTTCCCACTTTTGAAATGAGCCAAAGGTTTGCATTTCTGAAGCAGCGCAAATGTTTTGCATACTTACGAGCCCGAAACGCTCAAGCCAATATTTTCATTACAATATCTGAAGTGGAATGAAATAATTGTAAGCATAATGAATAAACGTACGGATAAAATGGATTTCCTGCAAAACTTACTGAAGACTGATGACTGAAGTAATAAAGTGCAGAAATCACAGCCTATTGGTAAGCAGTACTGTTATAAAAATACAAATACGTTTATACTGTAATAGTCCTCACTCCTGCAGTCTGATATTGAAATGATTCAATGTTTCTTATATACTACAGCTGGAAAAAAGATGGCGCAATGCGAATTTCTATTTTGTGCTCTTATTCTTAAAATTTTAAAGACCCATTACAGTTCACATGTTTTCCTTCTTATGCAATGTGGTTTGAAGGCCACAGCAGGAGCACAAGCAATGGTATTTTAGCAGAGATGTCACTGATGTCCTGCTCTGGCCTCACACAAGCAAAGAATGCCTTTCCAGGTGCACTTATAGTGCAATCGTCATTGGATTTTCAGCACTCATCTGAATATTTAAGCGATCATGTGAACAATGTACCACAGATTCTCAAACTGGATTACAGCAGATCTTTTAAAATATCAAATAAAACAGCTTGTGTTTCTGCTCAGTGAAGTTACTCTGTGCTTGTGCACTACGATAATGAGTAATGCGGTATCTTTCATTTTGCAATGTCTGCACACGTGCATGAATATGAGCTGCCCACAAAGCAGTAAACTATACAGACCTCAACACTAAAACCACAAAATGATGACACATAATATCACAACAGCATTATGTGCAAGATAGAAACATAAAAATGACCAAATCAATATTTGCCAGTAAAGGCGTCCCTGTTTCAGAGAAAACTGCAGAAACGTTTTGAACTGGATCACACATGCTGGCTCTTGGTTGTGTATGGATAGTCTATGGTTAAGATGCAGATCTTTGTCATGCATTTAGAAAGGTCTATTTTTTACTGACTCATGTAGACCTGAAGGTTTCCCAGCATCACACGACTTACTGTATGTGCTCATCTAAGTACTAATCATACTTTTTGGATCTATCGCATCCCCACTATGACATTTTCCATAGTGTTTGAGATCACAACTCTTTGTTTGCGATACTGTCTGGAGAAGTGTTTTCCAGACTGGTCCTCAGGGCCCCCCAGATGGTCCTCATTCTTGCTTCAGCGCAGGGAGACAGAGGGGTTCTCTAAGGACTAGCTCGCTCCGGCAGAGATATCTGTGGGTTTAAATGAATGAATGGAAGCTGTTTAGTTTGGATTTGGAACTTGTTCCTTTCTCGTTTAGGTGGACATATTTGCCCTTTATGTATTTTTTTCTTCTGGAAGATGAAGTGGACTATAATTGGAGGGGAGAAAGGTGCATTAATTATGTAGGGCAATAAGAGCTATCTCGAGCTGCTTTATCTGGGTGAGTGATACACACTGTCTAAATCCACTCTGCATTATACCTCCGATCACTTCAGTCCGTATCTTATACATAACAAATGTCTCGTCAACAGCACTTCAGAATCTTTTCCATTATTGTCTACTGGAGATAAAACTCTGTGTAAATGAAGAGTCTTATGCCCCCCACCACCCCGCCCCCTTTAGTATAATCAGCAGAGCTGCAGAGCCGTCAGCCCTATTTGTTTACAGAACTGGGTCAAGCACACGTTTCAAGTGATAGACGTGTAAAGCAGAAGAAGAGAGTGTTCAGAGTCTGTATATGTAGTCTGAAAGCATCTAACTAAGGAAGACGAGATACCATATACAGGACTGAAGCAAATTGCTAGCAGTACATATGAGGAGCATTTAACAATGTCAATGTGAAACTTTTCTAAAGCAAATGCACTGCAGTTATAGAACAGTCAACATTTACAACAGCTTTTACTTATAATGCAAATTGCACATTGTTGAAATTAGGGGCAAATCTGGGGGAAAAAAAAAAACTTCCAAATTTATTCATTACCAAGTTTCTGCTTATTACTTGTACTCAAAGCAAGAGATGGATAAAACCACCCAATTTATTTTTTTTTACCTGAAATTAATTGTTTGTGTGAGGTTAATATTCAGATACCTGATTCTGATCTCTCAAAACACCTTCTTACAAACATTAAAAGGGGAATTTCTAAAATTTCTACATCGAAAACCAATAAAATGTGGAATCATATCAGATTTTTAATAGTATTAATGATCTACTATCACATACAGTCCTCTCCCAATGAGCTGCAACATCAAATTCATTTGTTTTTGCTCTGCCCTCAAGACATCATTTGAGGTTGAAAGCAAAAGATGAATAAGAGATGAGAAATTAGATTTTCAGCCTTTATTTTTATTTTAATAGACATGTATTACATGTTATGTTGCATACAATAAACTGTCTCGTGTATCTGACCACCCAGTTTTTAAAGTGACCAAAAGAACAGAATGCTTTAAAGTAAAATAAAACAAAAGGCACTTGACGAGATCCCATCCACCCCTAGCCTGCAAGCCTGTGGTCCACTGAAGAAATTAAATTGTTGGTTTCTTCTTCTACCACTGCATATTTAGGGTATTATTCTGCTCTGGGGGGTTCTCCTCTTCAGGAGGTGAAATGCATGTTTATTTAGGTTAAGATCTGAGGCATGACTTGGCTTGTCTTAAACTTTCCAGTTTTTTTTCCTAACTTTTCCAAAGTCCTTTGTTAACTTGGCAGTGCGTTCTGGATCAGTGTCTTGCTGCATGATTCATTTCCTTCTAAATAGTTTGGATGCAATTTCTGGTAAATTATTTCTGAGACGACATGCTCCTTAAAGTCCAGTTTTGCTCCTTTAATATGTTTTGGTTTTTGTCCAAGGGGAAATGGGCAGATTTATAGCTGTTAACAACATAAAGTTCCAAAGAATAGTAAAATAGAAAGCCTGGAGTCAGTACAAGTTAAAAATATATAACTGCAACTGAATATGGTGGCAGGATGGTACCACTTAGCTTACATCCACGCATATATAAATCAATAGATGATTATTAGAGGTTATTTAGTTTATCATCAAAATGCAGAGTTGAAAGTACATTAACACCACCGCAATATTCTCTATGTTGCCTACCCACATACCTCCAAAAGAGTTATCACTAATAAAGTAAATATTCATTTCATCTCCCAGTTGTATCTCACTGCCTTTTGAAATTCAGCAAAGTGAAGTTTAAATAGAGAACCCCAGAAAGAGAAGTGTACATTAGAGTTTGTTGGAAGACCCTGTTCTTTTTCTACATTTAAGCAGTTATTTATTAGCTGTGATGTAATGGGCTTTTCAATCATTGGCTTCCGAGCTGCTGGATAAAGCGCTCTGCTCCCATTTCTGTTTTTTTTTTTTTTTTTTTTTCTCAAACTCTTTGAAATTGCAAGCAGCCTGAGAATATTGAGTTGGAAAATCTGATATAAATGGGTGTTCATTAAGCTCAAAAGCAGAGTGAGAGGCCAATATCTCGTCCACAGAGAAAGAAGGCATACGTCTATCAACAACCTAGGTCTCTGACTTTGTTTTGTAGAAAGTAAAAAGCTTGTTTTGTAGCTACAAGTCATTTAGTTCAATCCTTATGAGGTTACATACAAGCCTGTGTGGAAACATGCCATTCACGAAGCTCGTGCTTGACAAACACCAAGTGAAATACCCTCAAGGCTGCTGTCATGTGTCCGTTTTAGGGGAAAAATGCTGCTGTTAGTGGAGCATATTGGCAGTCCGCTCATGGTGAGTGAGGGGGAGATCATGCCCCCTGTAGCATGTCAGAGAAAGGGCGCCGAGTGTTCCAGACCTTTGGTGATTTCCAAATGGCAGTCATGACCTTTATGCAGTGTTAAAACAAACAATTGAAGGGGTAATAGGATGGGTTGGAAATGAGGGAGTAACCCTGACATTACACACCATCTGTTTCTGCAGCAGATGGCAGCTACGGAAGTCTACATGTGGCATCGTTTTAGAGGTGAAGGAGGCAGCATTTTGATCAGGGATCAGATTCAAATCTGACACATGCGATTAGAGCAGGGCTTTTCATTTTAGGCGCTAAACTAGTTGACTCGTCCATCCTAGTGTCCTTATACAGCCAAGCTCTTATCTTTATTTACTGTAACACACTGCGATACCATGTTTTAAATCAATGATTTCAACGTGTTATTGATATAAAGCCATTTTGGTTGCTCAACATTTGTAAATTACTCTTCATTAAATATTCACTAGAACACTAGGAATCTGTAAATTAAGACATGTCCAAAATGAAGAATACCACTGCATGAGGTGGTTTCAATAGATGGTTTTCCAAGCAGAGGTTCTCAAACCTGGTGCTGAACACAGCTGCCTTGAGCACAAGAAAAATAGTCAGTTATCAGTTTGTCGATTAGCTAGATCAGGAATGTCATAATGTCATATGTACATAATGTAGAAAATCTATACCAGTTAAAGATAAAGGTGACCATATGTCAAAGGCAAGAAGCATAGAAGAGGAGGATTCACTTATATGGTCCAATGTTACTTACTTATTAGCCTTTTTCTGGCCTTGAGCCACGAGCAGTCAATTTCAGATGAAAATCAAACCCTTTGGTCAACTATAGGAAGCTCATTTGAGACAGCGACAGCTACAGATTAGAGATCCGAAGCTTGGAACTCTGAATGTCATTTTTTGACAAACCGTTGACAGCTAAGGAAGAGGAGAAGGAGGAGGAAGAACAGGAGGAGGACGAATCAAGGCTCTATCTCATGCCTGTCTGACACTCTCTTGGATATTGGGATTTTTTCCGCTGAGACCATGCCTTTGGTATGGAATCACATTGTTCCGAGATGCAATTATCAGAGTTGGGAGAGCTGTTCTGGTGCTGAGGGCTGCCACTGACTGAAATGATCAGTCAATTAAACTTTTTTCCTTGTCTGTCCATTATGTGCCCCTTTGGGCTCCTCTGGGAACAGCGTGGGGAAATTCCCTGGCAGCGCCACCCTCGTCCTAATCCAGGCCTGTGACTGCAGCGTAGGGATTCATTACCGTCCGCTGCACATTACTCCTTTAGCTAATGAGATTTCATTAGAGTGAGAAAAGAGGCGCAGGTCCCCCTATAAGCCAGAAGAGTGTTCCATTCACACTCTTCCCATCCACATGCTGTCACATGTTCTTCGCACCCATCTTTGATCGAGCCCACCGAATGCCGGCTGTATGGAGCGATGTCTGCCGACTGTCCCAGGATGTTAATTATTTCTAACCCGAGATGGAAGGGGATGGAGCACAAGTCCGTTTGATATGAGCGTCTTAAATGTCAATTAGGTATGATGACAGTTTTCTGCACTTCCTCTACCGGCTGCCTGGTATAAGTCATCTTCAAAGAAATTACTCTCTTTTTCGCTTTCCTTCTATAGTAAGCCCATCTCCTCATCTTCTTCTTTAACATCAATATATTATGTTTACTGCAGATGGATATAAATATACAATATATAGCATTTGCATTTTGTCTTATTTAATATCACATCCTTAATAACACATCCTTTGCAACACATTCTGCTAGATGTGAATTACACCAAAAATTTAAAAAAAATTGAAAATGGACTGCAAATCAGTTTGCATGGGGTCTCCACTTCATATCATTATCATATACAATAAACATGGTTCTGTATAGACAAGTTCAGATCTTTAAAAAGTCCAAAATTGTGAAGGATCAGACTGCAGACAACAGTAACCTTTCCTCATATTGGCACAGTGGTTAGTGCTACAGCGTTACAGGTCACAGTAAAAAGGTCTTGGATTCGATTTCCACATGGGGCAGCATCGGGCTTTTCCATGTTGAGTTTTCATCTCCTCCCTGTGTCTGCGTGGGTTTGTGCCAGGTACTGCAGTTCCCTCCTACAGTCCAAACACATGAATGTCAAGTGGACTGGAGTTGCTAAATTGCCCTTAGGTGTGACTTTGTGTATGTGTGTGTTTGACTGTGTGCTTGCCTTGTAATGGACTAGGACTGGGTTTTTCCCTCTATGCATGCTGGGATATGCTCCAGCAACTCTGGTTAGGATAAGCAGCTGCGATAATGGACATAATTTGTACTTTTTGACAGCATTTCCTTGCTTGCTTCAATGAGCAACAATAGAAAAATCATTGTATAAATTGTAATAAGGCATATACACCATACATCATGTAGGTGCTCGACTAAGCTGAAGGGAAAGTGCAGAGCTATAAAGCAAAAGTCAAAAAATAAGCTTCTCTGTAGCTGAACCTACACAAGGCAGCATGACTGCAAGCATGATCCTCGCTCGATGTGTCTCTGCTGTTAACTCTTCTTTCCAACACAGAGACAAGAGTAAGAGTTACTGACGGCAGAAGAAAGGTTAAAACATCAGGAGGTGTCTACCCTGCAGTGTGATAATCTCCCTGAATGTTGCAGTGCAAACCAGATTCTTTCATCTTTATGGTTTTTCTCAATCAGTCTTCTAATGAATTGCTGCCGGAGTTTGCTTTGCTGGCAAAAAAAGGCCAAAAGAGCCCAGGGACTAGCATCATTTCCCTGAGTGAGTTTACACTGCTTGATCGGGCTTAAGGCTGAATGAATATGGCTGGAGAATGAGGAACACTGTGACCTTCTCACATCCTCAAACATGTGATGCCCGGTGTCATCAATGACTGTTAATCCATTATGGTCAGTTCTCTTACTCTTACACAAGGTGCACATTCAAACTCTCAGATACTGCATGTTTAAAGTCAATCTAAAGTTCAAACATATTTATTTGGTTACATTACATGTTAACATTCACATCATCTAAGGAATGACATGGCAAAAAAAACTATATCACACTCTTAAACATGCTGTACCTGACAAATGAAAAAGATCAGTTAAATTCCACTTTTAGTTCATTTATTTCATGAGACTTTTAATTATGTTATACAAAAATGGGAAAACAAATGTTTGTCAGTTAAAGGTCTGATAAAGCATGTAATTAATAAAACTCTGTCCTTTTTATTAGTATTTTGTGCATTATGCTTTACAGAGATAAGCAAAATTCACAGTACTGTATTATAATAGAAGTGTCTCTTTTAATCCTTGATTAAACTGTGGTGACTATTGCACTCGTGGTTTTTGATTACATCAACAGGCATTGAAAAATGATATCAACCCCACCATTACTGAATGAAAATGCTCGGCTAAAGGGATGGGCTCTGGCACCATAACTCTGAAATATATCCCAGTAAAGAGGAGACAGGTTATGCTTTGTGAATCATAACATAGGGGCAGCGGTGGCCTAGTAGATAGGGAGTTGCACTCCCCGGAAGATCATGGGATTGAATCCCTTACCAGTAGTCTCCCCTGATGTACCCTTGAGCAAGGTACCGTCCCCGTCACTGCTCCCCGGGCACTTTCAAGAGCGTGTGTGTGATGCAGAGCTCTAATTTTGTTGTGGCTCACTGCTTGTTGTGCTGTGTTTCACAATGACCAGAGTAGTCACTTTCACTTGAATCACAGTCTAATAAATAAGTCACAGTTTTCGCTCACTGTAACATCTTGGAATTGAATTATATCTCCCTCATAGCTTAACAAAGCAAGCCAATTGCAGTGGATTCTAAACTTTATATCCCCCATTTGTGCTCATAAGAAAAGGAAAGATATTTCACGAGGATTTGCTTTTATTAAAAAGTAAAATATTATTTATGTGTAATCTTTTTCTAGGATGTGTTCATAATTTCTTCCAGAAAATCAAGTAATCATACTTTGTTGATGTTCAGCTTTATGTAATTGCATTTTAGTAGTTCAAAAAAAGAAGACACTTTTTTCCACCTATGGTCATGAGGGTACCAAAACTGGTAACACCATGCAGGAGAGTCTCAAAGCATAACTCTGCACCCGAGGAAAAAAAAACTTGGGTCACTTTGAAAGTGACTTTTATTGTCATTTATTGACTATTGTTGTCATGAAACGTGGCACAACACAGTGAAATGAAATTCAACCTCAGCTTTTTACCCAAATACATTTACCCACACATGTGCAGCAGGGTGCAGCTACCGGGGAGCAGTGATGGGGATGGTACCTTGCTGAAGGGTAACTCAGGGCAACCTACTGGTCTGAGATTCGAAGCCACGACCCGCCAATCCCAGGGCCAACTCCCTAACCAATAGGCCAATGCTGCCCCTCAGAAGTACAAAACTTTTTTATCATCCATGACAAGAAACGGCACTGAATGCATGTGCGAGAGTCTTTAAGAATACTGGATTATTTCTTTGATATAGTCATTCAAAATAATGCAATAAAATATGTCAACTTCTGCAATCATCTAATCATTAATTTTTTACACAAACGAAGATACACCTGCATTATACCTGTCGTTCCCACTCTGCTCTCTGGTCAAATATCAGTATTATTTACAAACTGCACTGCATGTCACTTTAAAAACAGTTTGATTTTATTTCCTTTTGTTTAGTCGCTGAGGCAGGTAACTAAAATATGGGGTCATACTTATGGTTTCCTGTGGCTGGATAAGCTAACCCCCCACCCCAGCTTCTTCAATAAGATATATCACTAGCTCAGTGGGTCCAAACACTCCTGTTGTTTCTGTTTGGACTTCTGTTTGGTGCCGTAGTGGATTCAGTTGTTAGTGGTGATCGCTGCACAAGGCCCATTTAGAATTCTCATTGATCTCCATCTCGCTGCACCGTCAGGGCTGCTGCTCTCTGTCAGATTCATTGTTGTCCTGCACCTCGGTCTGTGATTGCATTCAGCCGCTCTCGAGCACGGCTATCACTTTCTTAACCTGTGTAGCCTCTGCCTGATGATGCTTTTAACTTACCTGTAAATTGGAAAAAAGAAACGAGAAAGAAGTCAATTATTGCGGCGAATGAAATACTCATTCATGGAAACCCTGCTGGACAGCGAGGGGCTGCTGAGCTTGCAACCATTTGAGCAGTCATTTAAGACCGTTTTACTAATTAATGCTTAACAAGAAGCTGCCATGATCGCACCAATTGTTTCAGTTTAAACAACCAAAATTATATGAAGGCTGAGAATATTGGGCAATTTTTTAAACACATTAGAACGCATTAATGTCCTAAAAAGAAAAAAAGACTAACAAGTTTGCTTAGACAAACATTGTTACTTTAGAAATGGAAAGAGTGACTTTAGAGGGAGAAGGCGGTCTTCTTTTTCTTTCGGCTGCTCCTGAAAGAAAGCGTTCAACACAGCGGATCATCCGTTTCCATTTCTTACGGTCATCTGCATCTTCCTCCTTCAAACCAACCACCTGCATGTCCACTCTCACAACATCCATAAACCTCCTCTTTGGTCTTCCTCTTCTCCTCTTTCCTGCCAGTTCCATCTTCAACATCCTCCTCCCAATATAGAGAGGGAGAAGGCAGTTATAATCAATATTCTGGTCAGGACTACAGAAGATGGAGAAAATTCTATATTAAGATTTTATTGATACATATTAGGACTGGGATTTATTTTAAATGTCTTGAAAACACATAAGTAAATCCTGCCAGAGTTAATGAATGGACTCTTTTATAGATATACAGAGAGAGAGAGAGAGAGAGAGAGAGAGAGAGCAGCGAAAACAGAATCATTTTAATGGAAGCTAATGTATAATATTATATTCATTATTATTTCATTCATTTTGAATAATTTCTTCTCCATTTGTCAAGAAATTCTGACACAATAGTAAGGGAAGATGGCATTTTCAAATGAAGCCAAAAGTAAACAACAAATATGGTAATGTTTTCTGACTGCAACTATATAATACGGAGCAGTGTGTGTTTCATGGTTTTAACACAGCATCAGAAAATCAGCGTACCGTTGTTGAAAACCATCTCACCAGTGCATTCTCTTGCGAAGGTGATCAAAACTAGACACTTTGCTCCATCTTATAAAACTGTGCAGGGGTGGGGGTGGGGCGGGGTGTGTATACATCTGCTATGTATGCAGCCGGGCAGTAATCACTCTTAAGCTACTTATAAATCCATGTGGTTGTGATTTTTAGGGGTTTTTTGTTGTTGTTGTTGTTTATTAGAGGGCTGCTGCAGCAGATACTGAAAAATATGAATACTTAATACAAACTATTATTCCTTACCCATGGGGTATGGGTTACTGTATGGGTTATCATTTAGAATGAATTAATGTTTAACACTAAAAATCAAACCTAATGAGTTTTAAAATCCGAATGTGAAAATATAAACATCATTGCATCCCTGATGTGCAGCCCTCACCTGTACTCTACTTCTAAGGTAGTTTTTTTGCTTTTCTTGGATGGAGTAAAGTTTGCAGGACTGGGCAAACTGCACACATTTCAGAGCCTTAACTCCTCCCAGGAGGTCTTCCATTGGCTGAATTTGGTCTGCTAGCTCTCAGCTTGCCATGATGGATGACAGTATTGTTATTCAGCATTTTTCCGGTGCTCCACTGCCAAAAGCTTGTCTCCTCCATTGCCTATTGTTCTCCATTCGCAGTGAGAGTCACCTCTGCACGATTGAAATAAATGAGAGATAACAAAATTGAGACATTAATTAGGGGCTTTATCTCCCGGCAAAATTACACCAGTAAACGCCTACAGTATGCATCCATCATGATGCTTGAATGGCGAGGTCAGCGGACAGGGGTCATATGTGAGATGAATGATATGTCAAAGAAGCTTTTAATAGAAGTTTAAGATAATCAGAAATGATGGACACTCCCTCGTACAATCTTCTTACTTGCGAGACTTACCTGTATGAGAACATGCTCTTGCTTTTATTCACTAAAGCGATACTGGGACTCTACTTTATGCCTGCCTGCTGCCCCTGTAATATGCTGTTATTGTTATTGTCTTTATAAGCCTATTTCTATGGACTGTTGACGAAGTGCTGGGCCAGAAGAGCAGACCCAGCTTGCGGTTGCTGATTAGCACAGAGACTTACTGTGCCATTACCACTTTATACATTCCCCCAAATAATCAAAACTGATGTATCATAGCAGTAACTGTGTCCTCCATGCTTTAGTTTTGTCCACCATTTTTAAATGACAAAAGATGCTAACAAGCATTTTCTCTTTTCGTGTGTTATGTGCCGTGTTAATTCACTACAGAAACAGATGTTTTGCCAGGCAACAGTCAAAGGCTAAAATAGTTATAAAGGTCATGGAGACAAACTGTATATACAATGTGTGTGAACAGTTCAATCACGGATCATTCCCATCGGAGCTGTAATTCACTCTAGGTGTTGACCATCCATGTCAACCATGGTCCATGATGGGCCCAACACTGGACATTAGCAAGAAAGGACGTTGGTTGTTTTTAATATGGATGCCAACATGTGGCTTTGAGCTTTTTTCTTTGCTAGATTTGGAATTATAGCATTGTTTTGTTCAGTTTCCATCACTTCATTTGCTTCCTAAGCACTAAAGGGATATACCCCTGCTGTGTTATTGTGTTTTGACAAAAATAAATCAATATATTATTTACATGATCAACCAAAAATAATAACACAATAATCAAGAGCAAATAATTATTTACTGCTTCAGGGAATTACATCATAATGTAGATGTGCATTCAACTCAACATCTGGCAGTGTTTTGAGAGTTGTAGTATTCTGTGACTTGATCTGATAGAGTTTTATTTACATTGTTTACAACCAAAGAATAATGTACTAATAACACATTTAGGAAAAGCTCTGCTGCCTTAATATTTACAATCATACTCTTATTGCAGATTTTAAAAAAAAGCTTTGTTGTTGTTTTAGTTGTTGTTTCATATGCTTATCAATTAAATGGAACAAATCTTGGAAAGAAGAAATTAGTAAGTAAAATTTACTAAGAAATTTAGAGCTTAAATATATAAATACATATACATATATAAACTACTCAAAAAATCATGTGTATAGATACAGTACTGTGCAGAAGTTTGTTTATAGCATTTTTTCACACCTGCCTAAAACTTTTGCACAGTACTGTATATAGACACTGCTCAAAAAATTAAAGGAGCACTTTTTAATCAGACTATAGTATCAAGTCCGTTATACCTCTGGGATGTTGATCTGGTCAGTTAAGTAGCAGAGGGGGTTGTTAATCAGTGTCGGCTGTTTTGGTGTTGATGAAATTAACAACAGGTGAACTAAAGGGGCAACAATGAGACAATCCCAAAAACAGGAATGGCTTTGCAGGTGGAGGCCACAGACATTTTTTCCTTCCTCATTTTTTTTTGACTGCTTTTCTGTAATTTTGCATTTGACTAGGGTCAGTGTCACTACTGGTAGCATGAGGAGTTACCTGGACCCTACAGAGGTTGAACAGGCAGTCCAACTCCACCAGGATGGCACATCAATACGTGCTATTGCCAGAAGGTCTCAAGAGCAAGGAGATTCCAGGCGACAGGCAGTTACTCTAGGAGAGCTGGGCAGGGCCTTCAGAAGTCCTTAACCCATCAGCAATACTATCTGCAGGAACAGGATGAGTAGTGCCACAGCCCTATAAAGTGACCGCCAGCGGGCCTTGGTGTAAATGTCTCTGACCAAAACATTGGAGGCACGGACAGATCCGTACAGGATAAGTGATGGCTCCCTGATTGCCATTAGGTATCGGGATGAAATCCTTAGACCCATTGTTAGACCCTTCGCTGGTGCAGTGGGTCCTGGGTTCCTCCTGGTGCACGATCATGCTCAGCCTCATGTGGTTAGAGTATGCAGGCAGTTCCTGGAGGATGAAGGAATTGATACCATTGACTGGCCTCCATGCTCGCCTGACTTAAATCCACTAGAACATCTCTGGGGCATCATGTTTAGGTTCGTCCGATGCCGCCAGGTTGCACCTCAGACTGTCCAGGAGATCAGTGCCCTGGTCAGGATCTGGGAGGAGATACCCCAGGATACCATCCGTCATCTCATAAGGAGCATACAAGCACGTGGGGGCCATACAAACTACTGAGTACCATTTTGAGTTGCTGTAATGACATTTCAGCAAATTGGACTCGCCTGCATCAGTTTTTCAGTTTAAATTTCTTTATGACTTAAACCCTCTGTAGGTTGATCATTTTCATTTTCATCACATGATGTGGCTTCCTAACACATTCCTAACACATTCCCCATTCCATATCAGTATGGATATCCAGCAGGATAAATTTTTTTCCAGTTGAGATTTGATGTGTTTTCAAAGTGTTCCTTTAATTTTTTTGAGCAGTGTATATATTTCTTTTTTTGTTGAGGGGGGAGCAGTTACTAAACAGTTCACCAGATCCCATCATATCCCAGTTGAAAAATCAAAAACTTATGCAACGTAACAGACCCGTGTGATACAACACTGATGCTAAGCTTATCAACTGTGTCCAAGTCCACTACTGAGGACACTGTTCAGTTCAGATATCCTTCAGAACAGCTCAATTACACTCAGATAAATAATCCCTCACACACTTATTTATTAGCTTTAGTAGCAGGAACATTAGTGTCTGTAATGAAGCAGTTGTGCTTGTTGGGTTCCTCTTTAGAGGATGTGTTTGATGCACTGTCACACATGTTTTAAATAATAAACAATTATTTATTTCAAACAAATTAATAAACAAGCATTGATAGTGTGTTTTTAACTTACACTTTTTATTCCATGTTCTCATGTATTTACCTTACAATATAGGAGTGCCTGTTTTCCGAACTCTATTCTTAAAGTCATAGTGCAAACCGAAGACATTTGTTTCTGGGTGATGACTATCAGCCACAACATTAAAACCACTGACAGGTGATGTATAATAATCTGATCATCTTATTGTGTTGCCACTATGCAAGGGGTGGAATATATTTAGCAATAATTTAAAAGTCAGTATTTAAAGTTGAATTGTTGAAAGTATAAAAACCAGAGGTGGGAAACCCTGTAAGGAAGCCTCTTTGACAGGGGGCCAAATTGTAAAGGCTGGATGACAGTGTTGTAGCATCTCCAAAACAGCAAGTCTTGTGGGGTGTTCCCGGTACACAGTTATGAGTACCTGCCAAAAGTGGCCCAAAGAAGAACAACCTGTGAACTGGTGATAGGATTATAGGGACCCACAGCTCATTAATGTGTGACGGGAGCAAAGGATGAACTGTCTGTCCATTCCTGTGGATAGTAGGACAGATTGCTGAATAGGTTTATACTGGCTATGACAGAAAGGTGTCAGAACACACAGTGCATCACAGCTTGCTGCGTATGGACCTGTAGACTGGTCAGAGTGCCAATACTGACCCCTGTTCACTGCCAAAAATACAATGGGCATGTAAGCATCAGAACTGGACCATGGAGCATTGGAAGATGGTGGTCTGGTACATTATATGATTGTGTTAATGGCACCAGGGTTCACTATCAAAGGAAGGAAAGGCGGCAGAGGTGGTGTGATGCTCTGGGCATTATTCTGTTGGGAAACCACGGATCCTGGCATTCAAGAATGTGTTACTTTCAGACGTACCACACCCCTAAAGAGGCAATGGCCTCTTTCAGGATCATGCCCCCCAACACATTTCAAAAGGGAGGATTTGAGAAAAAAGTGACTAATTTAAGGCTTAACCTGCAAAGTGCCTAAAATGTTAGATCTACCTTAATAGCAGCAGTCATGGCAATGACTGAAATAATATTCCTCTCGAACACTAGTGATGTTTAAACAAAATACTAACAATTTGAGAAATGGTTGCCGTAAAGATATATATGAGTTTGACCATATAATGAACCACAGCAGCTGCATCTTTTTGGTTTTCTGTTAAACAACAACATGACAAAATGTCATCCAGGATCTCAGTTTTAACCTGAGTAATTACCACCCTTACACTGTGTGAATATTTTATGTTAAATGTACCTTTCAAAAAATGAGACCTATAGTGCATTAGGAAAGTTTTCAGAATCTCTACAGTTTTCCACATTTTGAAAGGTTTCTGACTAATTTAAAAATAGATTCAATTTATTCTCTTCAAGCTCCACTCAGTACTCCACAATGAAAAAGCAAAATCAAGTGTTTGGAGTATTCAGTTAATATATTAAAACATCCAAACACATTAGTTTTTAGGCCTTAGAGTGCTCTGGAGAGTCCTGTGGGAGTGAAAACCTGACTTTCAGCATCCCCATCCCTGCAGTCAAACATGGTGGTGGCAGGGACTGGGACTGATAGAGGGAAAGACAGAAGCAGAAAAATTTTCTTTTTTCTTTTTAACTATCAATCAGATAGCAGACAGCAATCAGAACCCAATAATTAAGAAAACCAGTTTTCAGGAAAAATCTGTGGAAAAAAAAGGAATTTTGAATTTGAAAAATAAACGTGCTTTTCGTGGATGGAGTAAAGCTTGCAAACTGCACACATTTCAGAGCCTTAACTCTTCCCAAATGTGGAGAAATTATGGAAAGATTGAAAGAGTTTTGAGAACATTCCTTATGCACTGAGAATTTAAGTTAAGAACTTTTTCTTCTGTGAAGACACAGTTTAGGAGATGTTTTTGATACAAATCCAATGATATGCTTTAATACTATAAATCAGAAATGAGATTTTCTGTGCTTTCTAATGTTTATGTGGCTGATGGGCGAAGCTTTTCCCTCCTAAGGATGTTTGTGTGAGTAGTCCTGTGGGAAGTTGATGTTTACTCAATTAAGGTTAATGTGCTATGTCCATTAAGGGTGGGAGATGGATGAAACGGTAGGAACATGTGGTGTTAAAAGCTATCATGTATCACCTGCGATTATTATTAACGCCAACGCATTTTACTGGAACATTTACCAAAAATGATAATTATGTGCAAGATTTCCATCTCCTCAGCATAAATATGCATGTGTCAGTTTAAGAAATGACCCATGTGTACCAAGACTTGCATTATGCAGGAAGTTGTTTTGTTTTTTCCTCCCATATTGTCAGAATAATCAGTTCGCATGCTCAACCGCCTAGCCAATTACATAACGTCCGCTCCTCATTTAAACAATTACAGTTCACAATGCAAAATCTCAAAGGTAGTTAGAAATAATGGCAAGTGATAAACAGGCTTATCTCACCGCTGCTTCATAGGCATTTCAAAGGGCTGCAATGGAGAGAAGAAGTGCACTCTAATAGGCTGATCACAGGCTGTGAGCTGGCTCTCAGGAGCTGCCTAATGAAGACATGTTGTGCCAGACCAACAGACACATGGAGCTCAGTGGGGCAGAGAGGGGGGTGGTGGTACATGGGCAGTGGCAGAGTAGGCTAAATCCATTCTCAGTATTGTTACTTTACTAAAATGACAAAAAGTAGCCACTAAAACCAACTTCAATGCTTAAAAGTACAGAAATAAGAAAAAAAGAAAAACCTAAACATCATAAACCACATGAGTCACCAACTTTGGTTTGGGTTTAGTGTGTTGAGAGAACTTTTGTAGATGTATTCACTAAAAACATTAGAGTGATACTTCTAGTGAAGTTCTTTACTATAAAAAGCTAAATTTCACTAAAAGCATGCCTTGGCTGATGACTTTAACACTCACACTAACTCACACTGCGATGTCCTACACTCACACTAACTCACACTGCGATGTCCTACACTCACACTGCGATGTCCTACACTCACACTAACTCACACTGCAATGTCCTACACTCACACTAATTCACACTGCGATGTCCTACACTCACACTGTCTCACACTGCGATGTCCGACACTCACACTCTCACACTGCGATGTCCTACATTCACAGTAACTCCCACTGCGATGTCCTACACTCACACTAACTCACACTGCGATGTCCTACACTCACACTATCTTACACTGCGATGTCCTACACTCACACTATCTTACACTGCGATGTCCTACACTCACACTATCTCACACTGCGATGTCCTACACTCACACTAATTCACACTGCGATGTCCTACACTCACACTAACTCATGCTGCGCTGTCCTACACTCACACTAACTCACACTGCGATGTCCTTCACTCACACTAATTCACACTGCGATGTCCTACACTCACACTAACTCACACTGCAATGTCCTACACTCACACTAATTCACACTGCGATGTCCTACACTCACATTAACTTACATGCCAATTACTCTCACTTACTCTGCAACATCATGTTTTTACGCAGGAAGGTAAATTGAAAAGGCTTCCAAGTAGCAGGTAGTTATTATGGGGTAACAGGTGGTCTGTGTACCTATGCATTAGTTCGAACCTGAAACTGTGCTGAAAGAAAGCAGTATTTGTAACTAATATTTCACTGTTACTAACACTTAATACTTTTTTACCTCTTGCTTATCAGATTATAGTGAATTTTGGTATCTATTTTATTTACCATCTTGAAAGTGAAAGTGACTACCCGAGTCATCATGAACTGCAGCACAGCACGAGTGCAAAGCACAAAGCGAAATTCAACCTCTGCATTTCACCCATACACACATGTGCAGCAGGGGCCAGCTATTGAAAGTGCCCGGGGAGCAGTGAAGGGGACGGTACTTTGCTCAAGAGTACCTTAGGGAAACCTACTGGTGAGGGAATCGAACCCACAGTGTTCGGATCTAGGGCCAACTTCCTAACCACTAGGCCACTGCTGCCCAAATTGGACTTCTGCATTTAACACAAATCATGTAGCAGTGGGCAGCTATGAAAGCACCCAGAGAGCAGTGACAGGGACAGGGACAGGGACAGGGACAGTACCTTGCTCAAGGGTACCTCAGGGCAACCTACTGGTAAGGGGTTTGAACCCACAGTGTTCTGATCTAGGGCCAACTCCCTAACCACTAGGCCACTGCTGCCCAACATCTTGTCACACAAAATAATGATTCATTTTTAACCTGCAACTAAAGTAATAATTTATCTTGATCAAATCTTCATTTTAGTGTACTTTATTATAGGGTCGATTCCAGAAGTCAACATGCACAGTGCCCAAGAGGGGTTGAGACCATTCCTAATGCAATAAACATCCATTTAAAAAGACATTGCAGACACAAGAGACCTGTAGGACCATGAAATGTCCTGCAATATTGCAAAACTATTTGCAAACCAAGACAATGCAACAAAATCAGCTTGTATTTTGATTGAAGCTAATAACCACCCACCTCTGTGCAGGGGATGTCAGCAGCTTTGCAGACATTTTATAATCTCCTCCTCCTTCTTATATGGAGCTTTGGTCTGTTTTATTGAGGCAGCAACAAATTATAATCAGAGTAAACAATGTCAACACTGCAGAAAAAAGACACAGTGGCTCATCTATGCCGAGCTGATATTCTTCAGGCTGTTATCTGGATTATTCGCTGCATCAGAGCACTGCATTAGTGCCAGTGCGAGTCTTGGCTAAGGAGAACCTGAGATTGCATGAGAGTGTGAGATGAGAGTTTCCTGTTTCATCTGGTCCAGCCAACTTTGTTCGGCTCATGGTTTGCACCAGTAGCTCCTGTCAGTACAAATTTCAGCACAGTCAACATTGCTTCATAGTGCTGGAATGTGAGAAATACATGTGCTGACAGCATCTGAATAATGAATGATCCCACATTATGTCGTTATCTGTATTAAACTCTAGGCTAATGTGTGACATCAGTGGATATTTCTGTGCGGGCGGAAAAAAAAAGAGACTTAATGGCATGCCAGGGTTCAGAAAAGTGGCAAATTTATGGCGAGCAGGAGCAATTTATAAAGCATCTCCCAAAACACTGAGCCGTGCGCTCCTATCCTTCATTTAGATGAGAAAACATGCAGAGGGGTCTATTGGTCTTCCATGACATTACTGGATCTGGAGTGTGCCGGGGCGCTCGGCTGCAGAGGTCGTTTGGAGCATTGATCACGGCTGGCATTTGAAGGACACAGTGGCACCTTTTTTTTATATCCTTTTTTTCTCCAGGAGTGTGTGTGATAACTTTAGCTGGAGTGAGATGCAGCGGGCCGGTGCTGCTCTCCTTTCTTTCAGTCAGGATGCTGATATGTCAAGCAGCTGGCAGGAGTGACAGGTCAATCTCACAGGAGTCTGTTCACAAGTGCTCGCTATACATTTTTTATGGCAGCGACTTGCTGGATAATGATGACGATTTCAGAATCTGAGCTATGTATGCGGTGAACACACAAACCGCCAGACTCAGATGTCGTATCAAAAGCAGCAGTCAGCGCACCTTCACCTTCTATCAGCGGTCAGTTCAGTTCAGTGCAGCCAGCCAGCTATCTGTGCTTCAGTGGATATAGTCACTGGATTTATTTTTAGTTTAAAAGATGTTCAGCAAATTTTCCTTCTCTTGTAAAGCTACTGTTAAAGAGCGCCATAAGAATTTTTTTTTTTTATTCTTTTGATGTTGATACAACATGTAGAAATTCAATAATGAATAAACAGCCTGGAACGCTACTGAAAACATGAGGTTAAAAGAAAACCGAAAAAGTAAAAAATAAGTGCATAAAAATATATATGTCTGTACATTATATCACTTTTTGCACATTGAGTATTAGGTTTTTGTTTTTTTGTTGACATATATTAGATAGTGTAACGCTGGGGTGATGGTGTGGTCCGGATGTATACACGCAGCCAGGAATCTGCGACTTAACTTTATTGAACATATCAAACATAAAAGTACCCACACGGGTGATGATACCAACGAGAATGACTGACGCTCTACTCGGACTCATTGGAGCTTATAAATCCAGCCCCCAGTGCCAAGGTGAGCTCAGTCAGAGTGCCATAAACTGTGACAGATAGTAACCAATGACTATGTATTTATATGTCAAAAGGCAATCAGCAACGATAGATTTAGATAATTTCAATAAAATGTATTAAGTTTAAACCCACGCTCAGTCTCAAATGGCTCTCTTTATAATGTACTCAATTTTAAATTACAATGATTAGGTTGTTTTTGTTCTGTAAACCAATTGGTGTAGCAGAGTGCAACACCACACTAACGAGAGTCCTCAGGCAAAACTCCTAACACTACATTCACCAACATTTCTATGTCAAAAATGGTAAGAGCTTCTGCCCAATGCCTAAAGGTAGTTAGTTAATTATGAACAACTTTTTTTCCTTCTGTTACAAATCGACTGCTTCGGAGATACAAGATTTTCATGCCACAGGTATGTCTTTGCTCCTCAGCAGGGGTGCCGAATCTTATCAACCAAAAGGTGGTGTGCCTGCGGGTTTTTATTCCAACAAAGCAGGAGCTCACATGATCAATCCTTTAAACTGAGAGACCAACTGATTAAACAAATGGAAACAGGTGAGCTACTGCTTGTTTGGAATGAAAAGCCACATCTGCCCTGTGAAGGTAAGACCCCTGCTCTGTGTGCAGTTTATTCCAAAAAGCCTGCGACACCTTGTACAGGGCCATTCCTGCTGCTCATTGGTCTAATGCTCACAGAGCACTTTAAAGAGATACATTGCAAAAAGCGAGAGGTGTGAAGAAGGGCAAGGGGCAGAGACAATGCATAAGCATGGTTGGGTGCAATTTGTTTACCAGAATGGACTGTAACTATGGTGAGTAAACAACTCTATTAACTTAATTTTGGGTCTTTTAGTACAGGTCATCTTGGGCTTGGTGGCTCTGTTTACAAGGATTTTCCGAAAGCTCGAACGCTGCAGTGTAATTATAAGCCTAAAGCAACGCAGCCATACCATGTGAAGCTGATTTGTTGTAGGTTATAATTTTGTATAAACAGAGAGACCAGCTTCGCTGCTGTCCACAGAGCTGGCTGGCCAGGACATTTAAAACAGTCTAAGACTTTTGCCCAGGGCATGGCGCTTTTGTTTCTGGGCAGGCTTCACTGCATGTCACTTAACTTATCAAAGTTGTGGTTCTGGATCTTTGCCTGAAGACATTTAAATCTCTCTTTCTAAAGGTCAGGGACTAAATTATTCAGCCAAAGGGAAGAATATGCAGGTCTAGGAGTCCAGCCCAGTTATGGAAATGTCTTCCTGGTGGCATGCCTCAGGGAGGGTCTTTGTGTCCGTTTGAAAAGCGATTTTGCATGCAAGGCAGTTAGTAGCCAGTTCATCTTCACTCCTGTACCCCTTTTAATATCTTCATAACCTATTAGAGCGTAAACGTCAGAACATTCAAGCTTACTTCCCACCATCTTGCATTTATCTTGGCTTACTGGTACCACCGGCCGAACAAAAGTTTCTCCCGAGCTGTTTGAATGCAGTCCGAAGCTTTCGGATAAAAGTTTTTTCTCTGCTTAGACTTCTGTGTAACTTTTGACTCCTTTTCGAAGTACAATAGTAATGAATACTCAAGGGAACGCTCCATGCAGTTCTAAGGCTTTGAAGTACAATTTAAAAATAAAACCTTTTAAAAATGTCCAGATCACTGGTGCTACATCACCAGAGTCTAAACTGTGCCTTTGGCTTAAGGCCTAAGATTTAAATAGACCATTACAGTCTTTAATAAAACAGTTCCAAAATCTGATTGGCTGACCATTGTAAAATTGAACAAGAAACCAGCAGGGGTCTTTCACTAATGTGATTTTATCACAAGAAACATAAAATGGAGCGTCTAAAGCCTGTTTATCCATGAAAAAGCGCTGTATCTCATGGCTGAAATGTTTTCTTGCTTTTGTAACTGTATGAAGTATGATTTAAAAATACATTTCAGTCATTTTTTTTACAGCTAAGCTGTTTAGTTTAGTTGGAAGTGGTCTCCCCCGTTTTTTTATTGCAGTCTTTTCATTATCATTTTTGTTTTATTAACATATTTTTTCCATATAATAACAAAATGATTGACAAAATTAATTTCAATTGCAATGCTAGTATTAACAGCAAGTGAACAGTGTCGCGCTGCTGTTTTCCAATGAAATATTGCCTCCTGTACTCAAACAGTGCAATAATGTATCTAACAGCTGTTTGGAAGTCAGCCGTTTATGTACTATTGCAGATTTGGGTTTGTCCTACATAATACATCATGCAGGGAGACGCTGAAAGCAGCCTATGTTTAGGGCTACTTGGGAAATGGATTACATGGACGTGAAAGGTGTGAGACATTCAAATGATTCCTATATTGCAGTTTCACAATTAATCATACGGTTAGTTTTTGAGACAGAAAGCCTATGATATTAACTCGAGCTGTTAAGCCTGTTCTAAGCAGGTTAGGCTCTTATTTGATCTGTCAGTTCATTCAGTGCTCCATTAAGAATTATTCCATGAATACCACAGTGGCTGTAGTGACTTGTAACGTACAAACTTTATTGTCTCAAGGCAGTCACAGTTCACATTTTTTATAGTCGTTTAAACACATTAAACATGAATTTTAACTCTTCACTTTTTTTTCACTCTTAATTTTTAATGGACTAATATTTTACTGATATATTTCTTGCCATGCAAAGCCTAATATGGCTAATATGGCCTAATTACTAACCAGTATGTTACAAAATTTTGCCTAGTGGTTAGGACGTCGGCCACATGATCAGAGGATCGGGGGTTCGAACCCCTTCCCAATAGGTTGCCCTGAGGTGCCCTTGAGCAAGGTGCCGTCCCCGTCCCGCTCCTCCCTGCGATGGGCTGGCGACCTGTCCAGGGTACGTCCCCCGTCCTCGCCCTGTGTGCGCTGGGTTGGACGCCAGCACTCCCCCGCGACCCCGTTTGGGACAAGCGGCAGATAATGGATGGATGGATGGATGTTACAAAATTTTTATTTTTTTTTATATCACTACAAGGAAGGCAGCGGTGGCCTAGTGGTTAGGGAGTTGCTCCCGTATTGGAAGATTGTGGGTTCGATTCCCTCACCAGTAGGTTGCCCTGAGGTACCACTGAGCAAGGTACTGTCCCCGTCACTGCTCCCCGGGCGCTTTCAATAGCTGCCCACTGCTGCACGGTGTTTGTATGGGTTAAATGCAGAGGTCCAATTTCGTTGTGGTTCACTGTGTGCTGTGCTGTGACCTCACAATGACAAGGGTTGTCACTTTCACTTTCAAACATTTATTGTATCTGTGACCAAAGGTTTTGAAAAAGATGTACTGGTTTTCACAAAGTTTTTAATCAGATGTTTCTATGGTAACTGAAGTATAATTACAAGCGTTTCACATTTCATAAGTTTCAAAGACTTTTATTGAGAATTACATTAAGTTTATACAAAGAGTCAATATTTGCTCTGGCATTCTGTCAATCAACTTCTGGACCAAATCCTCACTGACGGAGCCCGTTCTTGCATAATTAAAGCGTGGAGTTTGTCAGAGTTTGTGGGCTTACTTTGTCTACGTGCTTCTTGAGGATTGACCACAAGTTCTCAATGGGATAAAGGTCTGGGGAGTTTCCAGAATTTCAGTGTTTTGTTCCCTGAGTCACCTCATTATCACTTCTGCCTTATAGTACGCTTCTCCATTATGCTGGAAAAGGCATCGTTCTTCACCAAACTGTTCTTGGATGGTTGAGAGAAGATGCTTTTGGAGGATGTTTTGGTACCATTTGTTTTATTCATGACTGTTTTGTGAGTGAGCCACTCCCTTGTCTCAGGATACTGTCGGCATGACAAAGGAGTGATGGTAGTGCTCATCTTTTCTTCTCCTGATCATCTTTTTTCTGGATGCCCCAGACAATCAGAAAGGGGATTCATCAGAGACAATGACTTTACTCCAGTCCTCAGCAGTCTAATCCTTGTACCTTCTGCAGAAGATCAGTCTGTTCTGATGTTGTTCTTGGAGAGAAGTGCCTTCTTTGCTGCCCTTCTTGTCACCAGGCCATCCTCCAAAAGTCTTCACCTCACTGAGTGTGCAGATGCACTCACACCTGCCTGCTGCCGTTCCTGAGCAAGCTCTGCACTGATGATGCCCCGATCCTGCAGCTGAATCAACTTTAGGAGATGGTCTTGGTACATGCTGGACTTTCTTGTGTGCCCTGAAGCCTCTTCACAACAACTGAACCTCTCTCCTTGAAGTGCTCGATGATCCAATAAGTGGTTGATTTAGATGAAATCTTACTATCCGCAATATTCTTGCCTGTGAGGCCCTTTTTGTGTAAAGCAATGGTGACTGCATGTGTTTCCTTGCAGGAAACCATGATTAACAGATGTAGAAAAGTGATTTCAAGCACCACCTTCCTTTTAAAGCTTCCAGTCTGCTTTTCTAACTCGACCAGCATGACAGAGTGATCTCCAGCCTTGTTCTCATCAACACTCTCACCTGTGTTAACGAGAGGATCACTGAAATGATGTCAGCAGGTCCTTTGTGGCTGAAATGCAGTGGAAATCTTTTTGGGATTAAGTTCATTTTCATGACAGAGAGGGATTTTGCAAATAATTGCAGTTCATCTGATCATCTTTGTAACATTCTGGAGTTTAAGCAAACTGCCATCATAAAAACTGAGGCAGCAAACCTTGACCCTTCATCATTATTATATTATAAGAATATAAACAGTGGTATTTGTTATTGTTGTGTATCAGAAAATGCTCTGCACATCCTGACTCTAACTTTGCTAGCTTTTCTTGGCTGACTTTTCCACTTCACACTCTTAAACTCTTTCTCTCATGTTTACTCTTTCACTCTATCCTTGCCTTAAATAGAGCAGCAGCTCGGCCTGCTGTTAGTGCTACATCATGCACTGGCAAAAAAAAAAAAAATCCCTCTAGATCATTATAGGAGTCGTTAATTGCTGTCTTCGAATGTCATCTTCATCAAGTCATGTCCCTCGTTGCCTCATGGTGGAAGCGACTCCAAAAAAGGAGTTTTCCATCCACGCGGGCTTGTTCTTAATGAATTATTAATCAGGGCATCTAATCGTATGCAGAAAGTAAAATGTTTTGAGTCTCATTGCAATTTGCCGTTCGGTTCAGAAGTTCTCTCTTAATTGTGCCTTCCAGTCAGAGGGCTGGATATGGTGCTTCACATCTCAAGTAATCCCTTCTGAATGTCGCCGCTTGACAAGAAGGGGCATGTGTCTGCATGTGTAATATCTCATACCTAGGTTTATCCGATTCTCTCTGCGATCCGTGCTGAGGCTAATTTATTTCTCTCTCTTACAGTTAAACAAAATGTTTGTGCTTGTATGTGTGCTCTTGGAGAAACAAAAAGGGTTCTTGAGGGGTTTCTTAATAGAAGCGATTGCTCCAGAGGCAGGCATGCTGCCCCAAACATGAAAAACATTTCCTACTACTAAACGCCTCCTTATATTTCTTGGAGAGCTTTTTGCAGTCCGAGAAATGGTGCCTTGAAGTTGTCAATTGTTTACAGTGCTCTAAGGAACGCGGAGTAATAGTTTCCTAGGAAACGTTAATTTTCTTCCCTGGGGATTTGTGTGACAGACAGGATTTCTGCTACCAGTGGTTCAGGAGGACCATTGCATTCATGCATATTGGAAATATTTTCATTGCATTTTTCAAAGATCACATTAAATCAAGACTGGTAAATAAGCACTAGTTGCTCTGTTGTATTTCATGTATGAGCACAGTTTTCAAATGATAGGTTCCTTACATGTTCTTGGCTCTGCTTGATGTGTCAGCTTTTCAAACACTCACATCTCATTTTACAAAGATATTTCTTGAAAGCGCCATCCATTTAAAAATAAGGCTACAAGATATGTATTCTGTTAATCCTTATCACAATACCAGTCTCTGCCAGTAATAATGCCTAAATTGCAGATGGTGGTGCAGAATCTTGACTCAAAATGGTACAAAAGGAAAATTGTACCATTCATTACAAAGATCACTCACTCATTTTCATAGCTGCTTGTCCTAGTTAGGGGCTGTGGGAGGAAACTTGAGCTCCCAGAAAAAGTGGAGATAAGTGGAGAACATGCAAACTCCAAACAGAAAGCACTCGGACCCTCTCGCCTGGGAATCCAACCCAGGACCTGATTGCTGTGAGGCGACAGCAGCAAAGATCATAAAACCTATCCTTTAATTTCATTCAAAATTAAAGTGTAAAAATACTATTCAGAGTTACTGGGTAACTACTCATTACTACGTAAAGCTTTAAACAAATAAGCCTACATGCTCCTCCGTCCATTTTGTCCATTTCTTCCTTTCTGCCATTGTGAAGATCTATATCTACTAATGTACTATCTCTATATAGCAAAGGCCATTATCAAAAGCAATTTAAAAAAATGGGAGACACTTTAAGAGCCTCTCTGAACTGAAGGAAATGATTACTTTTAAAGTATTTCAACCTTCACTGTTTGACTCTTCTTTTCAGCTGTAATAAGATAATGGTTTAAATGTACCACTGGCTTATTGTGTGAAAATGTATTTGCTTCATTTGAGATAAATAAAGTACGATGATCATAATGTTCTAAGTGAAGTTGTACTTTCAGGGCTCTTTCCTATTGTCCCTCCCACCTAATGGCTGAACTGGACTGTGTTTAGACTGGAACTCGCTTTCTAAAGGATTTTCAGAACCTGGGCAGTGCTGCATTGACACGAATCATTTGCATACTATATTTGGTATTAATATACTATAGCACAGGGCTATGGAAATATGTTTGGCTTTTTCCTTTTTTTGCAACAAAAACATGTGGCAAAATGCAAAAGCTGAGCAAACAAAATGTTTTACAACACAGTTGTAAATAATCATATGATTTCTCTACAGCAATGCTACCGGAAGCATTTCAATGCAGTTGTTGCTGTTAAAGCAGCTCTTAAAAAATGTGTTTTTGACAAATACCTTTACAGAACTGAATGTTTTTATGGAAGCAAAGTGGTGCACACTGATTGTTCTGCTGTATCTCATATTTTAAGTTTGTATAAAGTTATGCAGTTGCTGCTTTTTGAAGCTCATGACCTCCATAAGCAGCGCAGCATTTGGAGATCAAATAAACAAGCTTACTCTCAGAAACTCCAACATTGAGACAATAAGCACAATCCTCTACTATATCTTTACCAAATCATTTCTTACACTCTAGAAACCACAGCTTATGTGCTGAGGGCTCTGATGTGCTATGTGAACAGGTCTGCACAGTTAGAGATGTTCTAAGAGATTTAGGCAGTTTACTGGCTGTTATGTGAGCTTGTAATTTTGAAATTGATCATTCTCAGCAGGATAATTAATATCTTTAATAAATATCTTTATTTTTTTTCTCCCAAGTTAAATATACATTTATAGCATTTATTAGATGCTCCAGAAGAGTGTAAATTGTTGGCAGGAAAGGTCTCTCTGGAGCGCCTTAGAGTTAAGGGCCTGGCTCAGGGGCTTATATGGGCTAGTGCTGGATACAGGAACCAGTTTGTACAACCTCTTGGTCTGCAGCTGAGTATTCATATTTTAGGCTAGCAACAGTAGTTCACTGCCATTTCTACTGGCTATCTAGAGCTCGTCCATTCTAAGCTGATGGGTCAAAAAGGTCATTTTGATCTGCTGCTAATGCAGCACTGTTGGGCAGCTCAACGCGCTTAGAGGAGAACACAAAGTGCCAAAACTGTTACATTTGCTTACAGATGCCTGTGTTGGATAGCATCATGCCAATTATACACAGTTGGGCTCCCAGCCATGGATGGCTATGGCATTGTCAGAGATTGAATTCACAATTTCCCAAGAATAGCTCCAATGCTTAGACAGATGTGCCACTTGGGAACCCATTTATGGCATTTTTGTCAGATTATACCACTGATTTCAAATATATGTGTGCAACATTAACTTGGCTATCAGTTTCAGATTTAATGGTCTCTGTCCAATCAAGTAAATAGGAAACTGGCCTGGGAAACAACTGTCCAGGGGATTTTTTAATACAGATGCCATGAGGACAGATTTTCTTGAAAATGCTTCCATGACCCTGTCGAAACAGCACCTCATTTCATGCATTTATTTATTGCGAGTTACTGTATGAGTTAGCCTGTTTCTGGCCCCAACCTTTTGGCGTTAGATTAGTTTGCCATGAGTTCGTAGAAGTAACTCACCTTGCGAGCATGTGTCAGTGGCATCATCTGTTCTTTTTTCAGGCATTGAAGTCTAGCTGGGATGTGAGCAATTACCACAGATCAGCACTAACCTTCCTAGCCCTTGTACTATTATGACTGCAATTGCTAATTGCTTCTAAGGCTCAAACTCACTCGTCCAGGAGCTTATTTTCTAACTGGTGCAAAAGAAGAGCTGACACCTAGGGAGGTTGAGAAATTGATTTTTCTGTCAGAAAGGGCGTTATGATAGGACACTGTTTAGAGACACCTGCATGGCAGGCCCCTGGGGAGTGGAATCTAAATTAAACTGTTTAAGTGTCAGTGGCGGGATTACGGCCTCGGCGGTCCTCCACAGCCGGGGCACTGCAACGCTTGGCTGTGCCTGCGTTAATTTGCCAGGCAGGCATATCAGGGCCAGGTAAAAACAGAGCTGTCAGAGCTGTAGGCGTAATCACAGGGAGTGATTTCTAAAGACAGCCCCAAAGGCCACCTGTTTCTCGTGGCTGAGGAGAGTGCGCTCTGGGGCTCTGATTGAACAGCCTGTCGGAGTGCGCCATCGATTGGACGGAAAAAATGGATGGGCCGCAGGCGGCCGGCGGGAGGACAGTTTGGACAACATGAACACAGAGGTGACAGGAAAGGAGTGCTTGGGCCCCTGCTGCCTCTAAGGATATGAGACTATGAGAAATGAGCCGAGGCTCGGACTGTATTTCCACAGTAGAAAGCAGGAACGGTGTACTTCCTCTTTTTTCCATTTCTTATTTCTAACAAAAGAACAAATGCACATCTTTTATGACCTGATATCGGTACTTAATTTATCATATCGACATTGTTTCACTTTTATCTGTGTTTTACTACTACTACTATGTGTGTTGAGGTGTGTTATTTTAAAAGAATGTAATTGGCGTGATTTAAACTTCAAGCTCTTAGTATGAAAAACTGAATTCTGCATGTAAAAAACTGCTCCCTATGAATCGGTTTTTGTGACATCACACAAACATCTAATACCTCAGTATTTGGCTTCTATATTCTCCTTACATCTGTTTAGACCAGCCTTTCACGAGGATGTCACATGAAGTTCTGAATGAGGCTCAATTAAGGAGAGCCAATCAGAACAGAGGCCATTTATTGATAACATTCTTACAGCAAATAAAGAAATGCATTAATATAAACACTAATATAAACAGTACCAGGAAGAAAATAATAAAATATAGTATTTAAGAAACAAAAATAACTTATACACTTATTTATTTAATCAGCACTTATTGGATCTGTTTGGGGATTTTATGTTCCTTTAATAATCTATTTTTTTTTCTTTTTTTCCTCTGAATGCCTGTTAAATGTATCTTGTGAAGGGTATAGTAAGGTAATTTGCTATAAGATATTTCAGAATATATCAATTTTATTCATATCATGCCTAGCTTAACATTTTGTGTGGCCATACTGTCAGAGATCTTTAATGGCTACTCTTGAGTGTGACCTGCCGATGCCCATCCATGCTGTGCGAACTTTCGTTCCTGCATCAGTGGTCTGAGAAATTGTTGAAACAAGATGGCACAAGAGTCGTACACTTGTCTCTACATAGTCTCACTTAGCTGTAATGACAGTGGTGGGTCGTAATGTTAACTAATGCTAGATTTTTTAACGAGGAGGAGGTGCCCTTTGCGGCCCGGCCTTGCTGCTGATGTGGAGGAATGGAGTCTCTCTGGAGGTGGAGAGTTCAGGTTGGATAATCAGTGGATTAAGGGGCTCATTTTGAGGCGGCGGCATGGTGCGGAATCCAGCTTTCTGCAGTCTTTGCTCACGGACGGCCCTGAATTGAATGGAAATGAAGACTGATTAATTCTCTCTAGAGGTTGTCGGTGGAGCGCAGACAGTGAAGCTTGGGGTTTTTGAAGAACAGGAGGAGAGGGGAGGGTTTCTGGATCCAAACAGCCTTTTCTTGGGGCATAAGAATAAAGAAAATCCACATGAAAAAATATATCTTTTTATTTCCTTCAGTACCTCATTTCCCTATATCAATACTTTTCTGATAGTTTTTCTTTTAAGACACTAAGCTTGAGATCAGCTGTTTATCTAAGCATATTATTTATTATATTTAGGCTATTATTTTGGGTGCCCAAATAGATATGTAGATATGGAGAATGAGGTCAATTTAATGTTTTTCCAAAGCAAACTGTAAGTAAGAGCTACCACACTCACACACACACACACACACACACACACACACACACACGCACACAGTCACAAACACAGTATCTGTGATTTTTAATAGACTCAACCCAAGGCACAAAGGAAATGATAGTGGTGGTTACAGTCAAGTCACAAAAATAATGATAACAATAATGAAAAATGGATAAATAATCCCTGAAGACATGCAGAGTTGGATTTATCGTTATGTAATTATCAAAGTCTCCAAAAAGACTGTGCAGGTCAAGGCTGGGTTATGAAAGGAAGTTGCACCTTCAGCCTCACTGAAGAGACACAAAGCTTGCCTGCTGTGAATAAAAAAGCTCTAGAGGGTTTTAATTTGTCATTGAATTTGTCAGTGAATTGGATCAGAATTATTCCATATTCAATTCAGCATTTTTTGCTAAAACTCCTTTAGAGATGAGCAATATGATGATGTTATTGCTATTACTATTCTCTACCAATGTGCTTTTCTGAGTACACCGCAATACATTATTAACACTTTTCTGAGTTGTAGCTTGGCCTTCAGTTTGAGCCATAAATATAAAAAACCGTGACAAAGATGTATTCTTTTTTTTCCCCACAAAAGATTATTAGTGCAGTCCTCGAAGGCCCTTGAGCATTTCCTACTGAACAACTGTCTGGATCACGTAGCTTCATATATAGATACATTGTAAAGAGTCTGTAAACAGCAGGCAGTGTAAGTAGCTGCATAATAAGAAGTAACTGATTTGATATGAGCAGGTATACCATATCTTTACATTATTCATCATGTGGCTGTTGAATTATCCATATTTAAACTTTGTTAGATGTGACACTGCTTTTTCATCTATTGCTCTTTGTGATCTAAATCATTTTCCAAGTTTGACACGTGCCCAAGCACCTCACAGTACTATGATTCCTCCCTGCATATTGGACACGCCTGACCTCACCCCAGTAGTCCTGCTCGAAACAAGAAAGCATACTTGGTATTTCTCTGAAGAGCACATGCTTCAAATAAATATTAGAAGCCCTGCATCTCTCGCTCTGCATGATTTTATCATTAAGCTAGTGAAACTGCACTAATGGTGAGCAGGCTTTGACCTCTCTCATCAGTCCCTATATCATGATATACATTTTTGAGAATGAGACCAAGCTACATTTGCCTTAGCAAATGGTGCATACAGATTTCTAACCAGCAGAAAAGAATATGGCTCCAGACGTGCCATAGCATACCTGAAGAAATCCTAATGAATTTGGCATTCAGCGTGGACGCCGCTTGCTCTCCCGTTCAAGTATGGAAGAAATTTTACATTGGAAAAAGCGAGCTCTCTGCAGGCTCACCACTTCTAATAGCATGAGAGCACATTACATTAATCTGACTAATGATCTATCACATTGAATAAATAAATCTACAAGAGCAATAATGTATTTTAATAAGAAATGCTAAAGGCCATTTAAATGAAAAATTACCTCTCAAAAGTCTTAAACCAAAGAATAAATCAGATTTTCTCAAATTGTTGACAAAGGAAGCCATTTGAGCCTGATTTAAATAATTGATCATTCCAAAGTACTTGCAGAGATGCCGGCTGATCAGAGAGAAATGGGTTTGAAAATCTGACTCGCAAAATAATGTTTCACGCACTGTAAATAGTGCTCAGGCTGTTTGGGGAATTATTTATGGCCTGTTGTCCGCCGCATTGCTTTCAGGAGTTGTTTGACCGTGTTTGCATAATTTCAGCCCTGAATTCGGAAAAGCAGTCACGGTAATTGTGAAAACTTAGCAGCTTTACATTTTTTTTGCTCACAATGATGAAATAACTCAAGTTCAGTACTGTTGCGCAGTTTGAAATGTCAGTTTTAAGAGGGTTTGCAATTTGCTATGAAAAAATCCATAATACAACATTAACATAGCAGCTGTAATTTTCAGTAATTAGAGGGCTAATTTCCTCCCCTTCCCCTTTTGTTCCAAAGCGAAGTTGTGCTGTGAGGCAACAGAGCTAGAGCTAATTTGTCATTTTCCTTAGCTGCACTACACTTGCCACTTGTGTCATCTGTCCAAACAATCTGGTGGTAATTTGGAAATGAAAGAACAGATGTCCTAAATAGATGGCTTTTTTTTCTCTTTTTTTCTCTCCTTGAAGTGGACAGTGTTTCCTGAGAAAGCAGAGCAATAGCGATCAGACATGATGAAAGACGATGGACATCTGACTGACACAGCTAAATTGATCCTATAGCCAAATTAAACTTGTTTGTTGTCTCAGTGAACAGGCCTGTTCCGTTGACGAAGCACAGTGAGAACAGGCATTCATAAGACATTGTTTGCAGATTGCTGCAGATTCAAAGAGAAACCACCTAGTAGTTTTGGACGACAACATTCCACTGTGTTCCACCAAACATAACCTATGATGTGAGTACGTGTCAGAAATGTGGAGCATGAAGCAGAGCTGTATTAGCAGTTTCTTCTTACTGTCACTGAGGAAGCGATCCTCTTTTTGACGCTATAGGACATGCAGACAAGTTAAGTTGAATAAAACAGCTATGGCTCCATACAGGATACAAGCAGGAACTGTTATTCAGCTTGAAAGCAAAGAAAAAAAACAATCATTCACAACTGTGTTTTGGATCCATCACTGCAGCACTCCTCTAAAGTTTGATGTCGGTTTTATGAATGATGCCGCTTTATCATGTTAGTGATGGTACTAACTGAGCTTCTTAACTTTGGTAACCTTTCTTCATGTGAATGTCGTGAGAGTTACGTGTGGGATATTCCCTCCTTGTCTGATATGCCTTTTGTATTTTTTCCTTTTCACAAATTGCATGCACTCAAAATGATTTGCAATCTTGAGCTAGCATGTGGTGGGATGGGCATCAATAATTGTAAAAATAATTCCTTGTATATGTCACATATCTCAGAGCTTAATGTTCAGTAAGTTCCATTTAAAGTGTCATCAGACTGACTCCTATTTTTCAAACGGTGACCTAGTGGTCAGGGAGACGGCCCCAGGATCAGAAGGTCATGGGTTCAAATCCCAGACCACTAGGTTGCCCTGAGGCACCCTTGAGCTAGGTACCGTGCCCGTCACTGCCCCCCTGCTGCACGTGTGTGTATGGGTAAGGTCTGATTTTGTGGCTCACCGTGTGCCGTGCTGTGTTTCACAAAGACAAGAATTTTCGCTTAAACAATAAGGACTTGAAGATCACATAATATGATACCGAATGGCTCAGCTTTTTTTTTTATAGTTTTTCATCATTCATTTTGTTGTGACAGGAAAGAAATGGAGTCACTAGCTGAATTGAGAACAGGTTCTATTTTAAAGTAAAGACTGTATGTGTGTCATAGATGTATTGTCTATAATGTGCATTATAAAATGTATAAAATACAGTTTACAACTCGGAAATTACACTGCGTGTGAAGCCCTGCGTGTTCCAGGAAAAAACAAAAAAAAACAATAATGAACAGGTTGATGGCCCAAGGCATACATTTTAGTTTTGCAAAGGCAGGCTTAGCTTTTCATTATTTAGTGTATGGTAGCAAGTGAGTGAGTCCTCTGATGCAGAAAGAAAAAAAGTACTGATTTCGTGAGCACAGATAAAGGCTTGTCCTAACCTAAAACGTTCACTGGTGACCCCCTATTGCCTATAATTTCGTTCCTGCATTAAGCTCAATCTGTGTCCATGAAAAGCAGCACAGTTTTCTGTGATATTTCTTATCTGATACATGTTTTCCTCTAAGAACAAGATATCGAGTCTGTGAGCACTTTTCACATGCAATATGTGAACCAAGCAGGAGCTGCGATATTCACCTTATAAAACAAATGCAAATTTACTTAGATAACTGAGCTTATTTTTGTTGCCATAGCAACCTGTTGGATCATGAGTAAGCGTGCTGTAGGGGGACCTGTTGATCTGGGGGGTGCAGAGGTGCTAATACAGAAAATTCTGCACGTCTGGAAAAAAATGTTTTCCTGCGCTATGGATCCAGCCAGTTGAGAGCTGTAGCTGTACAAAAAGGGATTTACTGGCTAAAACAAATGAGCTTGTGTCCAAAAGTTTATAGACACCCGATCATACATTTCTTCTGCAATTAAAGGGAATACTGTGCTCTTGTTGGAAGGTGCCTGTGGGTAGGTGTTCCAATAGGAGCGTCCTTTTCTATTATCAGTGCTTTTCCATGAAGATTATACCAGCTAAACATTTGTGTCAGCAGAGGGTGCATCTTTCAACACGAGTAAATATTGAGTAATCGACAAATAAATCTACTAGTCATCATTTGGAGCCTATTCATTGTTAGGTAGGTGGTTTAACATTGAGTTCGATCGGTGAACTGTTTGCTTTCAACAAAAGACCAACAATCTGGCTATTAACATACTGGAGTACAGGTTAGTCAACACACAACGGGCTACAACATCAAACTAAGTTCAGGAATTACTTCTTAAAACAGGATCGTGTGAATGTTTCCTGATGCAGTGATAAAGCCTTTCTTTTGCTCTGAAATGTTCTTTGGTGTTTTTAACTCGACTAGCTTTTAACTCGATAAACGTTTGTTTGTTTATCTTTCAGACAAGTGCTGGTGTCGTTTATGCAGGAGTCGTTTATTTTTCTATGGGAGAGGTGTGATTCTGGGGCGTCACGGGTAGCGCTGTCACCTCACAGCGAGAAGGTCCTGGGTTAGTTTCCCAGGAGGGGCGTTCCGGGTCCTCTCTGCGTGGAGTTTGTATGTTCACCCCGTGTCTGTGTGGGTTTCCTCCAGGTGCTCCAATGTCCTCCCACCGTCCGAAGACTTGCACATCAGGTGGACTGGAGATGCTTAATTGCCCCCAAGGTGTGAGTGTATGTGTGAGTCTGTTTGTCTGTGTATCTGCCCTGCAATGGACTGGCAACCTGTCCAGGGTGCTTCCCCCGCCTTTCGCCCTGTGAGAGCTGGGATAGGCTCCAGAACCCCCTGCGGCCCTAATTAAGACAAGCGGTTATGAAAATGAGTTAGTGAATGAGGTGTGATTCTGAGAGCTGTGGCAATTTTAACATTCAGCTTATTTCAGAGGGTCTGTGTATACTTCAAGCATAGTACCTGTATAAAAGTACAGCATAGAAAACATTCTTCAACACAAATCTGAATTGTAGATAGACCATAAGCAGGGTACTCACAAAAGGGTTTTCTCTCCTTATTCTTTAGGAAGAATGAATTTTAAACTGCTTTTTCAAGCACTTGTTATTATCTATTCTACAGTGACATGATCTCTTCCTTTGTAATACGACAGTTGACTCAGTATCGACAGGACCTAGTTAGCAGTAGGAAACACTAAAACTGGCATTTAATAACTTTTATTGTAAGAACATGAACTGTGGCGAGGGCATGAATATTAATTTGCAGTGTAAAGCAATGTTTTAAAAACAATGTAATGTTTCATTGTTTGGAAATGTCTTGATGCGCCAAACTCATTCAAGCTGAAATAGAGAGTTTAGCGGTAATGTGCATATACCCACAATTTCATTTTCCAAACTGCAAAATATATGCTTGGCTCTTTAATGCAAGAGAGATTATTTTGCTTCCATCAATCATTTTTTAAATAAAGTGCATCAAAAATATATCATCTCTAACTGTAATAAAAACGTGTCAAAACCCAAACGAAATCTGTTTATTTCAGTGTATTTTGTTAATTTATGTCCAGTCGTGTCTAAATGCATTGTCCCGAAGTTATCGACTTTAATGAAGTCCGCCCACACGGGGCACAGCCGAGTTGTGTCATATATCACTGAAAAAGTAATTTCCTGTAGAATCTAACCTCAAAATCCATACTTGTCTTTTTCCTTTTAACTAATGACAACATTCACAAAGAGTGCGTGTTTTCTGAGGTCTATTTGGGTGATGCAGATTTACATTCAAACTTACACATGCAAGTTCCCGCATGCAGTGCAATGCCTGTGTAGAGCTGACATTAGTCACAATTATCAAAATTAATATATGTATTAAATATATATATATACATATACACACACACACAGTGCTGTGCAAATGTTTTAGGCAGGTGTGAAAAGATGCTGTAAATAAAGAACGCTTTCAGAAATGGAAGTGTTCATCATTTATTTTCATCAATCAACAAAATGCAGTGAATGAACAAAAGAGAATCTAAATCAAATCAATATTTGGTGTGACCACCCTTTGCCTTCGAAACAGCATCAGTTCTTCTAGGTACACTTGCACACAGTGTTTGAAGGAAGCACCTGTTTGGTAAAACTGGTTGATCAGACACCGACTATAATCCTACAGAATCCCTGCCTTTGTGCAAGTGTACCTAGAAGAACTGATGCTGGTTTGAAGGTAGAAGGTAGTAACACCAAATATTCATTTGATTTAGATTTTTCTTTTGTTTGCTCACTTTGCATTTTGTAAATTGATACAAATAAACAATCATTATTTATATTTCTGAAAGTGTTCTTTGTTTACAGCATTTTTTCACACCTGCCTAAAACTTTTGCACAGTGCTGTATATATATATATATATGTTTCTAAATGTAAATCAAATCAATAATTTGGCAACCCTAAATAGTTTATACATGCAATCGGCAGACAAAACATTTCTTCAAAGTTTATTCTGCTGCTAGCATTAGGAGTTCTATCGTCCATTTAGTCTATTGTTCCAGAAGCAGAAAGGCAAGTTCAAGCCGTGACACTACCCCCACTGTAGTGACGCGACACTTCCTTCATAAATGAGTTTCGTATGTTTGGGCTCATAAGCAGTTGGTGGTGCTCTAGTGGTAGAATGAACTTGCCTATGAACAAAGACGCTGCAGGTTCGAATTCCACCTCCAGCACGTCCACCATTGGGTTCCTGAGCAAAACCCTGAACAGGGGGACTGTCCCTGTAATCAGGAACTGTAAAGTCATTCTGGATAAGAGCGTCTACTAAATGTACTGAATATCCTTTTTTTCTCCATTATTTGGCCTTAAAAAAAAGAAATACAAATTTTTCTTTGCATTTTTTTATTTTTTATTGTTCACAATCTTAATGCAGATGGATCTGATGGTAAGGCCTCTGTATTTCTACTCTTGCAGTCTTCTAACTGCAGTCTCTTTCCCTCTGCTCTGTGGAAGTTGTTCATGAGGTCATTGGTATTTTGGGTTTTTCTTTACTACTCTTTCAATGTGTGTGTCATCAGCTGCTGCTGTTTTCCTTCACCGACCAGTTCATTGTCTGCTGCTCAGGAGCTTTAGTTGAAACAATCAGTCAGTTTGGTGTATATGTCTCATTTATACATTTTTTATAATTATTGAACAAAACTCCAGGAAATGCCTTTTAATCAGCTGAAAACCCTAATTGGCCACACATCAATTTAGCGTATAGAAAGTTGGCTAGGTGTATTTGCCAGGCACTACAAGTCATACTAAAATAAAAGTTGGCGAATTATTCTCCATCACTGAGCCCACTGAACCATTCATTCTCTGTGTCGCTTTTGAACATTTTTGCCAACTCTGTGGAAGATGAAATGCTTGTCACACAGACCATCAGCGTTCGTTCCAATTAGTCCAGTTTTTGTGAATCCCTGAAGTTTCTCATTTACTCAGAACTTTCTTTCTGCTGCTTGACCACTGTTTTCCAGTGCAACTTTATCATCTGGAGTTTAAATTCTGTAGTATAGCATTAGTAAAATACTAATTTAATGCAAAAAATATATATACAAATACAAAAATACTAATTCAATACAAAACTAAAGATGCAGGCACTTTATTATTGAGCAGAATGATTGCACTGCAGCATGTGAAAGGCAAAAAAAGAAAGACAAGTTGCCACACTGAAAGTGGAGATGCAGCAGTATTTCTGTATTTGACGCTCTGAATACATTAGCAGTCTAAATGCCGAGACTAATTGCTTGGAACTGGTTATTATAAGACGCCTGCTGGCTTTGATATGGACATCCGAGTCTGGAATGCTCCTATAAGGGCTTGGGAAGTGAAAATAGGATTTCTTGTGACATATGATGAATCAGACTGCCTTGTTCACCACCTAATGCTTGACCATTCTGCTTGCTGTTTGGCTTGCCTTTTACCGAATCCCGTTCTGGCAATTACCCAGAGACAGGCCCCGGGCTAGCCCAAGCTTCTGCCACTTCTCTGGAACACACCCCAAATCCCTTTCCATCCGGCCACCAATGGGGAGCAGTGCCACCGGTGCTGTAGTGGCGATGTGTAGGCACAGCCAGCATTCAACACCCTTCGCCTCCAACCCACACACACGCACCCCCCTCCAGCACTGCTCCCAACTGAGCCGGTAATTGCAGTGAGCATGCAGAGGAAAGACAAGGTAATTTTTAAAAGTGAAGCAAGCTTCTCACTAAACCTGTCACCGTGGTCTCCACTGAAGCTATGCTGTATAACGTTTCAAGTGGCTAGGTGACATCAGTTGTAGTCTTGCCAGCAGAAATCCTTAAACTGAGCAGACCAGCTGGTTCAGAATTCTGCTCTTCACTTTCATTATCAGTCTCACAGCTGCTTTTGAATATTTCACAGCAGCGAGTTCTGACCACACAATGCGTTTGGTTGAGGACCTCGCTGTTATGTTTTTTTGATAGTTGTAAAAAAATCCACTGTGCAACAGTTGCAAAGTAGCGTCTTGCTTTAAGCTGCAGCCAACCATTGATTATATTCGCCTTTAGCACAATACAAAGATGATTTTGAGTCTAAGCAATCTAACTGGTCAGCGGTAGTGGTGGCAGAGCCACTAAACAAATTCAATGAACAATTCAGCTTTGGCTTTGTATAATAAATCCATAAAAGACAATAACACTGAGTGTGTTCTGTGATTTTTATACATATCTCTGGAAACCATCATTGTTCTTCACAGATGGCAGGTGTTTCTGACTGGACGAGTGTGTGGCAGCTGTGATCTCAAACCCAGTGATATAAGATTGACCCCATTCTGTTATCTATAGATCTATTATATTAGGACCTGAACATCGGCATAAATGTGCTCAGACGCCAGAGTATAATGTCTGCAACACGGTAGCCATAACCATAACACAACAGTTCGGCAACCTCATCAGAGCTGCGATCTTATTTGTTAAAGCACACTTCCTTTAGTGTTGTATTGCTGGTAAGACTAATGAATTAATTAATTTACATCGTACACCTAATCTGTCACACAGCACTACAGCCCCTCGCACACACAGAAAGAATTTCAGCCCAGTCTGACCAGAGAAATCTGCAATAAGAAAACCAAAATCTGGTTTTGTTATTATATTGTTTTGCAGACTGAAAACACTTTGTGGTTTTTTGAGGAATTTTTATTGGACATTGGAAGCATGTCTTTTTCGGAAAAAGAAGGAAAAAAAAGGCCCTTGTTAACAGGTATAAAGTGAAATAAGAGCACAAAGAAAATATTTGAATTACAACCGTTTAAAATGCTAATTACCCCCAAACTCTTGGAAGTGGTGTAAGCAGTTATGTTCTGATCCTATAGTGATAATATATAATATATAATTTTATATACAATATATTAATATCATGGACAGAAGTCGTCCAGTAAGCAGGTCGAGTGCAACGTGTGCTGCGTTTTCGACAGACGGGCCCAGCACCACATCTCTCTCCAATGACAGAGGCTTGATCTGTGGGTTTTTGCGGCCTGTGAGCGGACAGCAGCGTGCAGAGCTTGTGTGGGTGCAGGAAGACACCTCGAGTCAGAGAGTCGGACTGTTAGTAATGGTGCGGCTTTTCTTACTTAACAAACATCAGCACGAGCATCGAAATCCAGCCCGTCTGTCAGAGTTAGTCTGCTGATGCCTGCGGCACATTCAGCTCAGTTAGCAATGAGAGAGAGAGAGAGAGAGAGAGAGAGAGAGAGAGAGAGAGAGAGAGAGAGAGCGCGATGGATGGTAAAACAGTAAGAAGAGGGTAGAGAAAGGGAGATGAAGAGATGGGAAGACAGAGTGAATGGGAAATAATAGAAAAGACACTGAAATTTTGAGAAATTGGAAGAGAGAGTAAGTGAAAGATTATAAAGTGAGAGAGATGAGAGAGAAAAACTAAGAGCTGGTAGTAGGAGCGAAGGAGAATAGTGGAAAGAGAGGGAAATGGTAAGACTGAGCAATACAGAGATGCGGAAGAGAGATAATATGTGAGAGCGAGAAAATGTAAGGAGATGCCAAAATAGGGAGAGAGAGCAAAATTGTTAGGCAAATAGTGAAAAAGAGAACAGATATAGTGTGAAAGATAGTGTCAAAAATAGGAGAGAGAGAGAGAGAGAGAGATGATACAGATCAGTAGGCTTGAGAGAAAGGGGTGAGGGGTGGGGGGGCACAGAGACAGAGCGCAAATAGTCCCCAGAGGATCTGCTATCCCCCTGCTTTATTCTCTCAGTACAGTCATGAATGGAGGGATTTATGCTTATTTGAAATGTCATTCATCAGCGCTGTGTGTTAGCATTAATAACTTCATGAGGAGCGTGCCGGAACTGATTGTTTTTACAGTGCCACTTCACATGTTAAATGCAGCCGAGATATGTCAAGGGTTTCCCATGTAACTCTGCACATCTAATAGAGCTTTCATAGGCAGCTAATGAGTGCACGTCAAGAGTAGCGCTATGCACTCCGACACAGCGACACTTCATTTCCCCACCTAACCCCCGACTTATAACGTATAACAAATGCTGGTGATCATGTTGAGCACTACCTCAAACCTGCCGTAGCCACGGCGGGAGGGAGTGGTGTGTGATGCCAGAGTTGGTGCTGCTCCTGCCTCACCTGTCAGAAGAGTGCATAAGCAGGGGTAATGGGCAGACCCCTGGGGAGGAGCGCTTGACGTGCCAGGTGACGATCAAAGCCGGCACTTCCTGCCTTTCATGGGAACTAATAGAGATGCGCATCTGGCTCCCTATCTTTAGGCTGAAGCATAGAAAAATCATCCCTCCCACCACCCTCTTCCTTCACTCTCTTTTCTTTATCGGTGATTACCTGCATTCAGTCGCACATGCATGCGTCTGTATACGTCGGCACACCCAGTGGAGATGATAAAAGGGAAATGAAAGAATCACATTCATAAAATGGATCTTTTTAGATGTCACTAAATAGAGCATCAGAGTGTACCATACTCACTTCTAGTCATTATTTATAACCAAACAGCTACAAAAATTAAGTTGCGACAGATGAGGTGTCGTGCTAGAATGGCACCTGTAAAGGGATGGGTTATGATGGGCAGCAAGCAAACAGTCTGTTCTTAAAGTTTGTCTGCTGGAAGCAGGAAAAATGGGCAAACATAAAAATCTTAGTGACCGATGGTCCAGTTAAGATCCAGTTGGTCCAGTTAAGCTCGACCACCTGGTCACAGTGGGCTGTCTGGGGCAGCAGTGATCTAGTAGTTTGGGAGTTGGCCCCAGGATCAGAAGTTTGCCCTGAGGTACCCTTGAGCAAGTCCCCATCACTGCTCCCCAGGCACTTTCAATATCTGCCCCCTGCTACATGTGTGTGTGTGTGTGGGGAAAAATGCGGAGGTTGAATTTCGTTGCGTCTCAATGCGTGCCGTGCTGTGTTTGACAATGACTAGAATAGTCACTTTCACTGAGGTGTTCGGTGGTAGTACTTATTAAAGGTGGTCCAAAGAAGGACAGCTGGGGAACCAGCAACAGGATAAAGGTCACTCAAGGCTCGATGATGCTTTGTTTCGTTGAGGAGTGAAGACTAGCCAGCGTGATCCTGTCCCATATGGTCGTGCTTAGCTGCAGATAGGTCAGAGTGAACATGCTGCCCCCTGTCTGGCCCCGAAAGCTCCTACAGTGGGCATGTGAGCTTAGCTAATCAATAGTATTGACTGCACCTGTCAGAGATATTAATGTTTTGGTTGATCAGTGTATAGTCTGTGGAGTAAAAAGCATAAAAATAATCCATTTTGATTTAATCAAATAATCTTTTTTTTTTTAATGCTTTATTTTTACAGAATGTAATATTGTTGCAGCATAGTTTCCTTCTGGCAACATTGTTTTACTTTTATTTTTTGTGGATTTCAGGGCAGCAAGTGCTCGGTTTGGGACTGTCGTTCCTGATAGCTTATTTAAAGTAGTGCAAATTGCTGTGGCTTAATGATACAAAACTATCATCCATTAATGGGGCATTTACAGACACTTTTGCATCTCAACTAATGCCATTAGTGTTCAACACTTTAGTTACAGTGTTATGATAACTGTTGACTCTGTAAATGTAGAAACATTGGATAATGGTGTTTTCTTCTTCCAAGGCTGGCCTGAACGGTACTTTATAGGCTTAGAATATTTGTTGGCGTTGCCTTTTTAATAATGTTTATATTTTGAAATTTCATATACCTCCATTATTGCAGTTCACAGCTTATCCAGTAAGAAGCACAATGATTAAGTCAAATAAGGCCTAGATGTTTGTGTGTCATCGTGTGTGCTGTGTGCACACAAAGAAACAGGTTCCTGGTTTGAGCTTTGCCATCATTTTTGTTGGTGCTCCTTCTGGTATCTCTGCTCTTTTAGCTTCAATGCTCCATGAAAAGGATTTTTTTGCGCTGCGAGTTCAAGCAATGGGAAGGTCTTAACTAAATCTAAACTTTAAACTCTAACTTGTTCATTTTTAACATTTTCTCATGGAGCACAACCACGTGCCATTTGAATTCTTTTGCTGATGAAGGGAGTGGTATATTACGAGGCTTCTGAATAAGAAAGAAATGGATTTCATAAAATTAAACATCCATCCATTTTCTGCCGCTTTGTCCCAAACGGGGTCGCGGGGAAGTGCTGGTGTCCAACCCAGGGCACACAGGGCGAGGACGGGGGACGCACCCTGGACAGGTCGCCAGCCCATCGCAAGGAGGAGCGGGACGGGGACGGCACCTTGCTCAAGGGTACCTCAGGGCAACCTACTGGGAAGGGGTTCGAACCCCCGATCCTCTGAGCATGTGGCCGACGCCCGAATCACTAGGCCACCACTGCCCCAAAATTAAACAGTCAAAAAAAAAAAAAAAGATAAAAATGAAAATACATTTTTTTTACAACTCTATGTAGGAGAGAATTTTAATAGTCCAAAGTTTTATTCTTTTCTTTTCTTACGCATAACTTGTTTGCCAGTTTCTGACCCCAGACCTGCTCTCAGCTGGATATGTGCGCTTTCATATCAGTGATGCTGATCAGTGTTAACTTCGGAAACACCACTGTGTACAATTCACTTGTAGTCACACCGCGCACAGTGCCATGCCACTAACAAATTGGTGTCTTTGCTTTGTTGATTCCACATGCCAAAATGTAAAGTCATGTGGTCACAATCTGAACAGTCTGAAGAGAGAGCTTGTGCATTACAGATCGGCTTCTGTGTTTAATTCTGAATCTATCAATGATGTAGGCAGTCTTAGTCTTAAGTTGCAGGCCATTCCAAAAAAGTGTACACCGCTTAAATGATTCTATCTGCTTGATCACATGTTTTCTGAGAAGGTGCTGAAGCCTATCCCACCCTTCACTGAAGAAACACCTTGCATTGCAGGGCAGACACACAGACAAGCACATTCACACCTAGGGGCAATTTTGCTTGTTGTCTTTGGACTGTGGGAGGAAACCAGAGCTGCTGCTGGGGATCCACGCAGACCTGAGAACATGCAACACCACTCAGAAAGCACCCTGACACTGGTTTCAACCACCGCTAATTAACAGCACGATGGTTTTTAACAACCTGATGCGTCAATAAAGAGTTTTTGTAAAGAAATTATAAATATCTCATCAGCTTTGAAATTGGCTCAACAAAGAATGAGGGTGCTTTTCTGCCTTTCACCCTATGAATGCTGGGACAGGCTCCCTAAGCAGGATAAGTTGGATGAATTGATTGTCTGATTGACGATAGATGGATGGATTACTCCAACACTGCCTGATCGTGATGGTGTTAAAGGGAAAGGGGTTTTAAAATTATTGAAACAAAAAGCTATAGATAATTGATTCAAGTAAAATACAGTGCATGGTCATTATTTTTAAACATATAAATTATATGTGAGGAAAGAATAATCTTAATATTTTTGTTATGTATTTGTAGTTTTCCAACCCTAAGCATAAATGTTCAGAGTAATAATCATGGGATTTTGAAGTACAGCTTTAGAAATTGTGAACTGTGGTGGCACCGAGGACCATGGGTTTGAGTCCCAGACCAGGGAATTGAGCAGGGTACCGTGCCCATCACTGCTTCCTCGGTGCTGGATAAGGCTGCCCGCTACTATGCTGTATATGGGTAAAATGCAGAAAAGCATTTCGTTGCGGTGCATTGTGTACTCTAGTGTGTTCCCAATGACATAGTCACTTTCATTTTCAATGTTCAATCCCAGAACCAATACAACTTGCTTGCTAGATTTCCCATAGTTCCTTTGCACTGTTTCAGTTGGTGGGATTTGGCTACATAAGCAGTGCATGTGCATAGCCACACTGCTATGATTCTAATCCCTTAGCACAGGAACTTCATTAAGGATCTATTTTCTGTGGAATTAATGTGGAATTTCTCTGGAATTATTTTTTTCTCTGAGACAGTCAACATGCCAAAGTGTGCAAGAAGAAAAGTCAGTCTTTATCACACAACACTGAAAGACTGTGAAAGATGTACCAGTTTAAAAGCTGCTGTTGCTATAAATAACTGGAATTGCAATGAACCATCATTTGTTCTGAGAAACATTTGCATGTGTGTCAAAACACTTCAAGCCTGAAGATTTCAAAAAGGTTTAAGGTTTAAAGCCAGCTTCAGTTTCACACTGGAACTCCATTTCTGTGGACGCTCCAAAAAAAAAACAAAAAAAAAAACAGCTGGGTTAGGGTGTCTGAGCTGGTTTAGGGAGTTCGACTGTAAGAAAGGATGCTGGTCTGACAACAGTGCAAAATAAACTTAGTTTTTTAGAAAAAACTCATTTATTTCGGTTAACTTTACAGAGCTAATATTTCAGGCTCAAGCTGAGTGAAGACCACTGTGCATTTCAAACTTGTAGTGCAGCTGCAGTCTCTTTCTTCTTCTCCATCACTTCCTCCCTCTCTTGCTCTCTATCTATCTCTATCTCTCTCTCTCTCTCTCTCTCTCTCTCTCTCTCTCTCTCTCTCTGTCTGTCTATCTATATTGTGGTCATAGGATCACACTTCTGACTCCTACCATGCTTAGTTATGTCACATGATGTATGGTATACATAGCCACAAAATATTCCTGACACAGATTTACTCCAGTGGCTCCAGTGGTTAGTTTGCAGTGGTAGTGATTTCATTCATGCTGTTCTTAAATAATGCTCTGGTTTTAGAACTTCTCCTTTAACATTAATGAAGAGAGTACATGTGACACTATATCCACTGTAAGTCATGACAGAAGTTAAAGGCTTAGGAAGCCTAAGGCAAATACATTTTTCATAAAATCATCAAGTGCATATTAGATCTGAGTATATGAGAGTGAACATGACTACAAAATTTTCATTGCATAGAAAATAAGACAGCTCCTCATTCATGCCCATGAGATGTAAGTTTAAAGGAAAAAAAAAAAAAAAAAAAGAGGACTAGTGATCAGAAGCGAGACGTTCTGGCGTAAAGCGCTTACAAAACAGGCTTTAAACCCCTCATTTCAATGGCGCAGCTACTGCTAAGCTATACTATTTCCCAGTCCCTTGCAGGGATACAGGGGCCAGATGGAGGTTAAATACGAGCTGTGCTTCAGGCTTCTTGCCAGTCGAATGTGATTGCTATGAGGAGCAAATTAAAGACAAATTAGGTAAGCGGGTTGGGTAATTAAAGCGTCAATCAATAAGACATACTTTACGATGGAAGCAGGTAAAGTGGTGCATGGATTAAATAAGAAGCTAGAAATAGAGGCACTACTAGACTTGGGCCGGGTGGTTTAAAGAATGATATCTTGATGTTTTCAGCTTTTGGGAAGCAGTATAGACACGGATCAGCCAAAACAGTAAAGACACCGACATGAAATGTTTAAAATTGGTAATCTCGCTACAATGGCACCTATCAAGGGGTAAAATATAAGCTGTGAACAGTGGGTTCTTGAAGTTGAGTTGAAAGAGGGAAAAATGGGTGAGCATAAAGATTAGAGCGTCTTTGATAAGGGCCAAAGTGTGATGGCTAAATCTCTGGGATAGAGCATCTCCATATCAGCAAGACTAGTGGTTAGGAAATCCCAGAAATGGTAAGAGGAAGGACAATTGATCCGGTGACAGGGACACAGACATGGACACTTAAGGCTCATCGATAAACATTGTAAGCAAATCTCATAGAAGAGCTACTGTGGCTGAATTAGTTGAAAAATATAGCAGGCTATGACAGAAAAGTGTCATAACACAGTATGACACACATTGGTCAGATTAAAAACTATTGTATTTTTGTCTTAGCATAGGTTATCACACAAAGTGTGTTTGAAAAAATCTGAATTAGGATGCTTATCGATGGATTGAAGTCAATTAATTGGTCAGACAATTAGCCAAATGGGGCAGCGGTGGCCTAGTGGTTAGGGTGTTGGCCACATGATCGGAGGATCGGGGGTTTGAACCCCTTCCCAATAGGTTGCCCTGAGGTACCCTTGAGCAAGGTGCCGTCCCCATCACTGCTCCCCGGGCGCTTTCAATAGCTGCCCACTGCTGCACGGTGTTTGTGTGCATGGGTTAAAAGCAGAGGTCCAATTTCGTTGCGGTTCCTGTGTCCTGCTCTGTGACCTCGCAATGACAAGGGTTGTCACTTTCAGTTTTTTCACTTTCAGTTACTTCAGGTTAGATAAAAATACCAATTTTAAACTTTCATTAAGCGTTCACTGAATAAAAATCGGACCTTCCTTTAAAGTATATTCCTTAAGTGTGTTCCTATTCCTTGTTTATATTAAACAGAGATGGTTATTATTCCTGGATCAAGATCAAAGCTATAAAAATAAACCTGATCTCTTTTTTATGATTGAATGGTTTGTCAGTTTGAATTTAAGCTGGTTGCTGATGCCTGGCCAAAAATACATTCTGCATTCCATGTGGCAAAATCAGTATTGCTTCGGTATTATTTTACTGCTAGTCTGCCATTATTAGCAGCAGCTTGTGCTGCATGAACATGTGTATCTATTTAGAGTCCAATATATCCATAGAGCTCAGATGTGCTGCTAGAAGATAAGGAAAGCGTGCCTTGATCTTTCCTCGTACGGTGGGTACCACTGTAAAAAAATAAATTGTTCCCATCACCCACCAACAGATCCAAGGGCGAAAGCAGGACAGAACTCTGAATTTTGTTGGATGGCTGTTCATTTTGTGTGCATCTGAATTGTACTGTGCTCAAACCTGTCAAGAGACAATTTTACCTGTGCAGGCAGTACATACAAGATCTCAAACAGAAATTATTCTTGCCTGCCACTCTGCATATCTCTCTCTCTTATATATATAACATTGCAATCCTGAAAAGCTGTCCTCAAACTTTTTCTCTTGGAGGCCACAATGCAATTGCTGGAAAAGCAAAAACTATAAATGCAAAAAAGTTTAATGCCCAAAATATGCAATATGTTGTGCCCGAAATATTTTTAAATAGAATTTCCTAAAGTTTACTAAGGATTTGTTATATAGTGTATCATATGTTCTTTGACTGAAGATTTGAGAGCAGGGTTGAGGTTCGAGTAACTTTCTGGCGGCCTAAAACATTCTTCAGATTTGTCAAATAGTGTCAAATTTGGCCTGCGGGACACACAGCCATAGAATATGTGTTACTTCACAATAAAGGTCCAGTCATTTGAGTATGGGTGTGTTCATAGGGTAAACTCCTCTCTATGTCCAGTTTACTCTGATGGGATGCCCCCTGATGCACGTTTAAATAAATGATAAATGAAGAAATGGTTTTCAAGTCAGATGGCAAATAAGAGACCCTTAGACAGAAGCAGTCAAACCCATAGCAGCAAGCGCAGAGTGACTGATTGAAATGAAGGTTCAGCTTTGAAGTAAATTATTAGATAGTTCATCTACAGTAGAGATAAAAAGTAACCGAATATGGTAATACCTCTAATGGTAAAAACTAACACACACAGCAGAGCAGGCACAAGTGGAGTATAAGCCTAAGAACATTTTTTAGACTGTGTTTTGAAATCTTATCACTTTAATTGTTCATACATTCATACCATTTCAAATCATGATTCAGAAAAATATTTTTCTTGTTACTGTTAACTTCTTGTATGTGCAAGATCCAGAGGATGGTTTAGTTCCCTTGCATCATTTATCACCACAAGGCCGAATTAAAAAACACATTAAGCTCATCCCAGTCTTCAGTATGGAGCCTAATTTTCCATCCATTCATCCACTGTCTTAACCACCTATCCTGAATAGGGTTACAGGGGTGCTGGAGCGTTTCTCAGCATTCATTGTTTAATAGGTGGAAGAACAGCCTGGTTGCCAGTCCATCACAGGGCAGAAACGCACACACGCCTAGATGGCAATCTCCAGTCCCCCTGACATGCATGGGGCAACCTGAGGAAATCCTCACAGTCATGGAGAGAACGTGGAAACTCCACACAGAAAGGACCCAGACCACCCCTCCTGGGAATCGAACCCAGAAACTTTTCACTGTGAGCCCACAGTGCTATCCAGTGCACTACTGCAAAAAGATAATCACCACCAGAACGATAATCACCAGTACAAAGATCTTTGATATATTACCCAGCTGTAATTGTTGCTATGCACATTTGAATTTGTCCTGCAATTCAATTCACAGTAAGCCACTAAAACATTGGGTTGATAAAAAAAAAATAAAAAAATGCCTGATTGTGCCACAAATTGCAATTGAAAGCATTCTTTCATGATTCATAAGGAGCACCTTGATTGGAATGGCATTGATTTCAGCTCTAACAGTGAATGACATTTCCAAGTGTTGGGTTTGTTTTAGCAGAAGGCTTTTTCAAAGCGAATCATTTGGCGAACTGCAGCTGTGGATGCCTTCATCCCCGCCCGACGTTCTGAGAACGCCTTGCGAACAAATGTCATCAGATGGCAAAAAATGTCAAATGATTAGCTGTCATTTGTCCCTTCATTATAGAAGCGAGTGGCCTACGATACATCGCTCACACTTGATTTATTGAATGCCTGCACCGAATGTCCATTCATAATTCACCACGATTTATAATTCACATGAGCCAGTGTACAGATATTAAATATTCATCCATGTCCAGCTCAGAGCCTCAGGAATGTTTGCCAGAATACAGTAAGAGAGGCTGTCTGTGTTTAGGGAGAAAATGTCATTCCATCAATGAATGAAAGCTTTTCATTTTCTCTGCATGCTCTTCAAACAGTTTTGAGTATTGTTGAGTCCTGTGGAGATTTCAGATCCCCCAGGATCTGGAGAAAGCAATGGTTCCCCTCATTCCCATAATTACTATGCCCTTAGAGCCTCCACTTTCTCTTAGGGCCATTCATGACATGCATTTAAAGCAGCAATTAGGAGCATGCCATGGCAAATACTATGCGTAGTACTGAGAGTAGCAGCCTAATGTAGCCCATCTGCTGTGCTGCTGAAGCATAGAGGGTGGCAAGATCGTCATCAGGAGGTGGAATTCACCGCAGCTGATGTTTTGTTGGTGATCCAGGGTTGCCAAGGATGTTAAGACAGTCTTTTAACTGGTGCTGGGTGATCTACAGCATGTGGTTTTAAACAGTAAGGATTTTTCTTTTCCTTTATTCCTATTTGATAAATTAAATAAATCATAGCTGCAATGCATTTATTTCATTCAAAGATTTTAATTACATAAAACTTTCAAATGAAACCTTTCATTTGAGAAAGATTCTCCCTCGACATTTTCAGTGCAGTTTGATGAATGAAATGACGAGATCCTGTACCGTTCCAACGGGTTAATGGGGCAGGGGAAAGAGCATCTGATCATGAGCTTCCTTCGTAACGTCGGCGCTTACAGCGTTAACATGTTAATGAGGCCTCTTAAGCATCAAACCTTCTCTCGTGTGGGTTTCCCAAGAATGAATAAACAGTATCTAATGAGAGTAGTTAATAAATCAATGTCACAAGCCAGTGGCAGTGGTAATCAACCCAGAGGACCTGGGCCACCCACTTTTAACATGGGCCCACATAAAATGTTTTTTTTTTCAATTAAAAACAAGTTCTTTTTTTTTTTTAAGAGTCCATTTATAGATGATTTATTTGTTAATGAGATTTTTTAACAGACCAATCAGAATTCCAGCTTGGCCCGTGACCAATCACGATGTGTTTTCTTAGCATTTCAACTTTGCAGTAGGACTTTTTCATGAAACTGACTCAAACCACAAAAGTAAACAAGCAGATCATCACACATAAATATAGCATATTTATCCAGTTCTGATCGTGCCTCATTAAATCTGAAGGCATAAATACAATAATAGGATAATAAAACATTTTCTGTTTTATTTTTTTGTTTCACTTTTTTCCCTGCTCTGACGTCGCTACTGCTCGTGTCGCCACATTTTTTCTAAAAGTGTGTGCAAACCATGGCAGGATGTCATGCAGGATATTTTGGCAGGTGTAAAAGTTTTAGCAGGTGTAAAAAAATGCTGTAAACAAAGAATTCTTTCAGAAATGGAAGTGTTAATCTTTTATTTTCATCAATCAACAAAATGCAGTGAATGAACAAAAGAGAATCTAAATCAAATCAATATTTGGTGTGACCACCCTTTGCCTTCAAAACAGCATCAGTTCTTCTAGGTACACTTGCACACGGTTTTTGAAGGAACTTGGCTGGTAGGTCGTTCCAAACATCTTGGAGAACTAACCACAGCTCTTCTGTGGATGTAGGCTTCCTCACATCCTTCTGTCTCTTCATGTGATCCAGACACACTGGATGATGTTGAGATCAGGGCTCTGTGGGGGCCAGAAGAACTGATGCTGGTTTGAAGGCAAAAGGTAGTAACACCAGATATTGATCTGATTTAGATTTTTCTTTTGTTCGCTCACTTTGCATTTTGTAAATTGATAAAAATAAACAATCATTATTGATATTTCTGAAAGCATTCTTTGTTTACAGCATTTTTTCCACACCTGCCTAAAACTTGGTATATTTAAAATTAAATATATATATATAATATACATCTTTAGATTAAATAATTAAATAAGTGAACATGCTGGAAATGCTCGATCCGGTTTGGAGGGTGCCAGGTATTTTTTTTTCACCTCATTTACAAAATTGTTCCTCAGTGAAGCAATAAAAGACGAGGCTCTTCTGGGAACCAGAAGTTTCCTAAAGAACATTTGGCATTACTCCAAAAAACCTTTAGTTCTAGGTGTGTCTGACACTTTCAATAGGTGGTTTGTAAGATTTATTGAGGGTTCAAAAACAAGATGGCATAAATGAATATATCATTATGTATGCTTAGCTTTTCTGAGCATATTCTGAGCAGAATATCTGAACAGTACTTGTAGGAAACTGGATGTAAGGTTTCAGAGACCCTCTGAAGTTGCACAAGGTTTTTTATAATAATAGCTGTGAGATTGCAAGCATAAATCCTGATGATGCCGAGAGCCCAGGAGAGCATAATTGATCTTGCTTAACTGAATGAGGTGCTCTGATGTTTGTGAAATGAAAAAAAACATGGTAATAATAGTTTGTTGCTGCACTTTTTAAATATGATATACGTTTCTCTCCAGGATCGCAATATTGTGCTTTTCTGTGACAAGTGTACAGTCACCCATGGTAGAAAGACGGAAAGGCATTCCCAAAGGTACAACATGCTCCTTATGTTCCAATTGTGCCCCTTAAATGAGTTTTAAAGTGACACTACCTTCCCGTTCTCAGAGGAAAGGAACGATTTTGTGCTTTGAAATTTAATTAGAAATTTTTAGTCAAAAATAAAAAGCCTGGAGTTAAAACAGAAAGTGTGGCATCAATGCAATTTTAAAAAACATACACTTTCTGCACCGAATCCAAACACTCTAGAGGAAACCTAGTGACACAACTGAAAGGTAGTTTTGTTCTGACAGTGAATCATGTATCATTAAAATCTTTTCATTGTACTATCAAAAACACAAACCGGCCCAAACAAGAAAGAGCGCTCGGGTTTCTAGTTTCATTCTCACCTGCTTGAGAGAAAGGAACCGTCACCCTCCAAAGCATCTAATTTGGCTAATTAGCCATCTTGCTTGCTGTATTGCTTAACTAATTGGATAATATAAGATACTGCGTACTGCTCTGTTCATACTGACAGTAATGTCAACATCTAGCGAGTCAAATACAGCTTTTTCTCTTGACAGTATTAACCATGTTATCTTGCACGCTATAGCTAACAGAAAATCAGGTAGTGCGCTTTTCTGTGCACACACACACACACACACACACACACACACACACACACACACATCATAGATTTTTAACACATTGCTTTAACCTGAAGACATTTCCTTAGTTTCAGCTACAAGCATTACCAAAGACCGAGAAGGACCCTCTCAATTCACTTGCTGATCCTATAAGCTTCCACACTTGGCAAGTACCACAGATTGTAAAAACTACAACCTGCACTGCACCGATTGCTAGTAAAAGAAGCAAAGCTTCAGTTTTCTGGTACCGAGCTCTGGTGCTCAAGCAGTGGAAAAATGTCCGCAAATGCACACTTAAATAATGCCTGATATTACAGATACACAAGAAACACAGTATCCTCAGTGACCCTGCTGCATTTAGTGTTGCTTTTTTGTAAATATCTATGCTGCATAATGTTCTTTAGCTTTTCTTCATCTAGAATACTAGAAGGTCTTAGAATTCCCACTACACTGCACATTTTAGCAATCTCCCTGCTCTAACACACCCCTGTTAACCCCTATTAATCCCTTTTTATCCATTTTAATTAGCTGATGAGTTGAGGCTGGCGTGTTGGGAGCAGGGAAAACAGTAAAGTGCGCAAGGCAGGGGTTTGAGAACCACTGTTCTGTTCATTCGTTTCTAAATGAGGGTTACAATCGACAGATGTAGGCCAGCCTCCATGCACTTGTAGCTCAGGCCCTACTGGGGACATATAGGGATGCACGCTGAGTGATGAGTACAGTCTACGTTGTCACACCTTCGCCATGCATTTTCCCGCAGACACCAAACAAATAAGGCCACATTACTAGCGATGTTTCCATCACCAAACTCATTCGTGTTTCCCTCTCCATTCCTCACTGATTGATAGCTGTGATTTGATTGAGAGAAGGGGAACGGCAAATTGAAAAATGCAGCCACAGATTGGAAGCTCGGCATGGATTGTAAACTGTGGAAACAAAAGGGGTGCGGCATCCTATTTTTTTTCTAGCTTGCGTGAAAACGCAGCAGGTGCTTTTGACAGGTGTCTGATTGCGCTCCCCAGCAGACATTAAAATAGCAAACAAATTGATGCAGTTTTTGTAGGTTTGTGGTGAATGGAGTTGCAGCTGATGGATACTGTTACCCAGGGATATGATCGGCAGGCGCAGTGACTGAATAGCACAGGTGCTGTGCCGAGACTGATGGCAAATCATATTTCTCTGTCGACTATCTTTGCGAGCCTGAATTGGACCACCTGAGTGATTTCCTATAGCACTGTAATAAGGTTAACATCTTTATAGGGAGAAAATTACAAGTTTAGTACCATGCATATGCTAATTAATATGGTTTTCCATGGAAGTGACTATGTAAATAACTATATTTATTCCATTTTCCAGGTGTTCAAATTAAACAGGGATGTAATGATATGATATGATGCTTTGATCCTAAATCTTATAATGTTATTCTGGCAAGCCAATGAACATATACATGGTATACAGGGTAGAAGTAGATGATTAAATGCTGAAAGATACTCATGCTTTTTATGTGATATTGATTTAATTTGGGCCTGCAACATTTTCTGGATTAAGGTTACCAAACCAAAGGCCAAATTTTTTTTTTTTAATCATGTACTGTTATGAATCATTTTTAAACCTCTAAAATCCCCAAATATGACGTTTTAAAAAAAATTATGATATGAAATTGTACTGAGTTATTCTAGTGTTCTAAGAGGGCTGAGGTTTATAAGTCTAAACTTTCAGGTGATAAGGAATAATAAATATCTTAAAATGATTCAATCATAAAATTATTATATGTTTGAAGCAATGCTTGTAGCTGAAAGTATGCTTTCTGGATATACTGAATATTGCATTTTTGCTGAAAGGAATCCCTTTGGTTTATAGTAGGTATGTGCTAGTATACAAATTTAATCCTGATGATTTCCTTTTATTACTTTTCCTTTTATTACTATTTTTAACAGTTTCTATTTTTAACAGCATATCATAACAAATAGTTAATAAAAATAAACAAAACTGTCCACATAGTTACTCTCACTGTAAAATTTTTGAGTATTCAAAGTAAGGATTGGCCATAGCTCCTCTATCAAGAGCTGTGAAGCCAGTTGCTGGACGGCGCCAACATAAAATGCCATACACTGGATATACTTTGCTGTATTAATAATCATGAAAATGCTGCTCTAATCCTTATATAAGAAAAATGTGAAAACTAGTTTGTCAGCCCTGAAGATTATGCAGATTTCAGTTGCAGCGAAATGAAACTTCCATGATGTGTTAGCAATGGAGGAGTGTCTCCCAACCCAGGGTCTGTACTGGACATGTCGGGTTTTGGATTTTGGATCATCCATGCTTGTAACATGACATGTCATGTTTTTATTTTGCTTTATATTCCAGATTATGAAAGATCTATTAAATATTTAAACCTAAATTGTACTGGATAATCCTGGTTTATTAGCAGTGTATCAAAGCAGGCATGTAAATTAGGTTAATCTTAATAAGCTTTAGCTCCTCATATGTCAGATATTAATGACTGCAGTCAGGTATGTATTTGCAGACGTACCCCTTGTCCTGCAAGTTCCAAGAGTCTCCTGCTTACTGATAGCAGCTCCACTATTTATATAGAACATCCTGGAGATAATTGAACAGTAAGTGTGTGTGAGGTAAGAGAGATTAAAAGAGCAAGTGTAACTGCCCTGATCAATCTGTCCCCCATCCCCTTTTGGAAAAACTTTTTATCGACACTTTCCCCTTTGTTACCCTGATTGTGTACAGCAGTGTCTTTAACACTAACTGACACTGTGAGTATAATCAGGGAAGGGGGTGGTGCAGAGTGATGGATAAGATCACAGGAGGATTGAGTGCAGCTTTAGCGACTGCTCCGTGTCCTGAGTGCCACTGGCCTCTGCTGAGAGGATGACATTCTCTGGCAGCTCTCTTCACCCTGACGTCCTCGTTATCCTCCTCTCCGTCTCTCTTCCCTGCCCCGCCAGCATGCTCCCTCATACACCAACCTGAGCCTTCAGATCTGTTTGTTGAGCACCAGAACCATCACATCGCCTTTTCCTTCCCATGTGCAGTGTGACAGATCATTACGCCTGAAACACAGAGATAGCATTAGATGGGTTAAAGAACAAAATAGTCCTTCATTAGCATAACACAGAAGTCTCAAACAGCTATCTCAAAACCTCCTGAGATTCTTTGAAATGTGCGTACAGCAGCTTTACAAAAGCCTATTGGCAATCACATCTAAATTCAGACGGTTGTGGATTTGTCTAGACGTATGTGCAGTTAGCAAAGGGTCAGGCACTCCGAAACAGTTTTCACATTCAAAGTGATTGTTCACACTTTGCCAGTAGGTGTGGATGCGTTTGCAGGCAGTGCGTGGAGCTTTCCTTCTTTGCTTTGCTCCACCACACAGCATTTACAAATGTCTCTTTAGCATATTGAATCTGACATGGCACCGAATGCTGGCAGGTCCAATTGTGCTTTTATTTGTTTCTCCCAATATAATTACATGCTCGCTGGCTCTTCGAAACACATTTGATACTGGAGAAGGGAGAGCATGGGAAGAGTGACTGTGATACTAATCACAAGATCTCACGAACTGTAGGAGGGTGCATGGGGTTTGAAATGTTTAAACTGTAGATGTAATGCCTTGCTGCAATGTAAATTAGGTTACTACATAATATGGTTGCCCACTGTTTGAAGCTCTTTTTCACTTTTTGAACTGATCTAGTTGTCCAGGCAGATGTTCTGTGATGTAAGTGAAAGTGACAACATTTTGTGAAACGCAGCACAGCACACCACAACGAAATTCAATCTCTGCGTTTCACCCATACATACACATGCAGCAGGGGGCAGCTATTGAAAGTGCCCGGGGAGCAGTGACGGGGACGTTACCTTGCTCAAGGGTACCTCAGGGCATCGAGCCCCCAATCTTCTGAGCCGGGGCCCACTCCCTAACCACTAGGCCAACGCTGCCCTAAGGGATAGGGAACTGATTTGTAATGAATAAAGTATCTGTAATTTTCCACAAAGCACCGTAGATTTCCCAGATTAAAACTCCTCGCCCAGATGTGGGTAAGCTTTACGTGACAGCCACTTCATTAAAGAACAATCACAAGATGCTGCACTAGCAATTCAATTCCATCATCTTTGAAGCTGCTTTGTGAGGGAGCTCCAGGAAACCATTTGGAATCAGTGCTGCCACACGCCAGGTTCCACATAAAGTCTTTGAGCCATGCCATAGAGGAACCACTGTAGTGCTTTTTAGAACTTTTTTTTTTTTAATTCAAGGCATAAAGGACTAAAATGGATATAGAACCTTTACATACATTGAAACCTTTATCATTTTTTACCAGTGAAGGTTGTTTAAAAAAAAAAAAAACTCACATTCTTGTATGAACTACAAGGTTCTTTATACAACCAAAAATGGGAATTCATTTCAATACCCTTTCTGGCATCTTTCCACTTTCCAAAGTGGCTTCCCTGGAAGCCCGAAACAACTTGCATGTGCACATCCTAACCGGTAAAGTCACATATATGATCAACATGCATCATAAACAACCTAAAAAAAAAAGTATCACAAATGTTCTACAATCTGCTCTCAGCTCATTATTATGGCAAAATAGTCAGTAAAGTTAATATGTGCAGACACAGTGGAAAGGAAAAAAATATGGGAAACGTTCAGATTTATTGCGATCACACAGTCATATTTAGGAAAATATAAACATCTGCCTAGCTTTAATAAACTAGATCAACATAGACTGACTCATTCTGTCTAATATGTGAACTAATACAGCACCATGATTGGCTAGCCCTCCTCAGTGATGCTGAGAGACAGAATCTTAGCCGCGCCATCCAACCAAAAATGAGAACAGCAGGGCCACTGAGTGCACATTGACTCCAAGCCATTGATGGTTGCATCATTGGTGGGAATCAAACTTGGGTCCAGTAAAAAGGACACAACCCTCTTAGCTGACTGTACCGCTCACTGAGCCAGTCTGGCCTGTGAGGTATTGTGCCTGTGGTTTGAATACAGAAGCACAGCCACACAGCAGGGCAAGAGATTAAACACAGATCACAGAGACAAACAAAGAGGAAGTCAAGGTGTTCTTCAAAGCCACCAGCATTCCTCAGGGCAAGTTATCTTGGCTTTTAATCCATATTGAATGGATATGTGTAAATTGTTCAAAAGTTAGGCCTTAACAGATTGCTCTAGACCAATGGCAAAAAAAAAAACATAACAACCTTTTTTGGTGTTTGAAAGTGTAGCAACACACAAAAGCAACTGTGTGGTGAAATGAATTGCAATAATTTCCTGAAATCAGATTATCTATTTTTTGGCATCCTTGCTCTGAAAGAAGAAAATGAGGCAATATATTAGCGCATGCTAGGAAAGCCACTGTGTGTGAGGAACCTCTAAAATAATCCTCCGCCGGCAAGGACTCATCTCCTCCTGTGGAAAATAGATAAGAGTGCAGCCGTATCCACCTGGATGGCATCAAACGCAGAATCTGACCATCGATATTATGTCAGAAGACTGACAGCAGTGACGTCTAATCACCGTCCTGCTGGCGTCTCATAACTCCTGCCTAATGTGCCACAGCTAGAGCTATTGACTGAGGCGTTCGCTGTGGTCAGCCTTCAAATGGTGACATCTAAGTGTTTCTCAGCATCTGCTACATGCCTAAAGTGTTGCAGAAACGCAATGTAACACAGTACAGTAAGTGACTTAATAAAAATGCTATCCGTTGCATCTCAAAAGCCCATCAATAAAAAAAAATGATTGTGTTATCCCAGTTTCTTTACTTTTTTGAAATAAAAAAGGTCGATGTATCTTGTAAACTAGTGCTGCTCACCCCACGGTTGTCCTATAATAGGTGAGCGGAAATAAGACTTCAAAAACTGTTCATTTGTGATACAAAAGCAAACACATTTACTAATGTCCAACCTTTCAGCCTGTAGTTTTTTGGTCGTGCTGAAAAACTAATATTTTTGCAGGAGCACTGCACTCCGGACAGGTTTTAATATGAGGCACAATACAGGGCAAGCAAATAAAACAAAAATCATTCACACATAACTCGTAACAGCGCAGTGAGCAGCTTGTTTAATAAAAGTAAATGGTACTGGGGAAAATGAATTATGACTTTTGGAATACATTAAACCACACAAACATGATGATAAAATAAAGCAAGATACGGAAACTTGGAAAAAGTGTATTTTTTTTCTCTTCATGTCATTTAGGTGTGCAAATCTCCTGTCTGCTACAGCTCATACACGATCTGAAATATAAATATGAACAATGCAGCACCAGCAAAGGGACACAAGTCTCCACTCCTGCATGACTTTCCACGACACCTAAACAGAGTAGTAAATGTAGTAAATGTGTTTTTTTTTTTTTAAAACATTTAAATTAACAGTTTCTTTGATTTGACAATACAGCAGCCATTTTAACATATCAAGCATAAGCTCTCTGTGTTTCAAAATTTATCTAGGAAAAGCTTTTTAAAAAGTTTCACGAGTGGCTGTTTGTTTCTAAATGAAGAAACCGACTGTTGAGTTTTTCTTTGTACATTCTAGTTGGTACAGGTTTGTAGCAAGGAGTTATTAAGATATATGGAAGTAAAATAAATCAATATTGAGAGTGCATTATCAGTGAAACCATCTGACAGCAGAAATTAGCCATTTGTAATGTAATGTAACAATCCTGCCTAGTGGTTAGGGAGTTGGCCACAGAATCAGAAGATTGTGGCTTCGATTCCCTCACCAGTAGGTTGCCCCGAGGTACCCTTGAGCAAGGTACCGTCCCCATCACTGCTCCCCGGGCGCTTTCAATAGCTGTCCCCTGCTGCACGAGTGTGTGTGGGTGAAACACAGAGGTTGAATTTCGTTGTGTTGTGCTGTGCTGCGTTTCACAATGATAAGGGTTATCACTTTCACTTTCACTTAAGCTGTTCATTTTAAGTTCATTACGATACAGCAAACTGCATCATGATACTTGGAAGAGATTCACGATGAACATGGATGACATTTTCGATTTTCTGAGGGGTAATATGATGGAACAGATGCAGTGAACCATTGCAGCGATTGGTCAGTCTTTTGGGAGTATAATATTGATGATATCCACCAATGTGGCAACATCCTTCATAAGAACTATGACTTAGCCTTGTATCGCCCACCTCTACATCAAGGTTTTGTAGAAGAGATATACACCTCAAGCTGCCATGCTGGAAAATGGCCCTTTCTAGTAAAGGGACTCAAGTGGATAACGCATAAGCATGTATTATCTTGGTGAGGCAAGGATTTCTATAGCATTCAGCCTTTGCTTCTAAATGGAGCTGATAGAGCCCAGGCATCACGTCACTTTTAGAACTTTGTTGTTCCTGCATATGGACTCCAACTGTAGGACCAGCAGTGTCGCCAGCGATGTCGCATTTGTTACCTTGACCATGTGTCACTTTTCTGCACCTTGACTACACTCATAATGGTGAAAGTAGATGAGTAATGAATAAATGACCCAAGCTCCAGTAATGAATGGTGCCCATGAGAGCTAGTAAGAAAAGAAAAGCAGTGCTGAAATGATGCCTTTATGTGAGGTAATGATGCTTTTATGTCACTTTAGCCGAGTAGATGTGGTCAAAACTGTGTCACTGATCATTTTTGATCTATACTCATTGGCCATGTGTCAGAAATATGTACCATATAGGTGCTCTTAATAGGTTTGCAGGTACTGGCTGTGGGCTTCAGTAGGCATCGGTTGATGGACAATATCACCTCCTTTCTCAGCTCCAATCATCATCGAAAAAGACCTCTAATAAGATATTAATGGAGAAATTATTCTCAGCTCTTGCTGAGAAGTTAATCTGTGTGTTGCACTGGTATTAGTGTACCAGGCACATCAGCATTGCTGGTGGATTTTTTTTTTAATCTCAGCATTATTAATGGCTAGAGAATGGTCCACCAACCAAAAATATCCTGGTCCTGGTGTGTGCATGGAAAAGGATGAGCTAAAGTCTCTTACTGAACAAGCAAGGTGCATAAACATAGTGGCCATGTCCAAAAGTGTCCAGTATGTGTACACAGTGTTAGGGATATCTAGCATCATACACATCAGCATGCCGCTGTGATACTGAGAATGCTACTAGCCAAAAAGCATGTGGTGGCCATATGGCAGCACCTTTCCATCAGTGGATATCAGTGGTAGACCAGAGGAGCTACAGGCGGGGTCTTAGTCTGCAAAGTGCGGCCATGTGTTTGTCGATACGTTTTAGTTAAACGCAGCTAATAAACTGTTAAAAGAAATAAAATGTGCATGTAAAAGTGTCACACAATGATAAAGAAATGCCTCTGCCCCAGCCTTAGTTTAATATACACTCAAACCACTCCGAACTCCCAGGGATTTGTGTGTTTTTGATGCATTTATGGTGTGAAAAGAGAAGGCATCTTTTGCTTTTCCCCTGCTTCATTTCAAACTGCGATGTACTAGCCTGGCCTCACGAGGATGCATTTCCACCAGGATTGGACCTCATGCTGTTATTTTTCTCACCAAGGCATTCATTTTTTCTTCTTTATTCCCACTCCTCTGTCCTCTGTTTCTCATGCTATGTTGAATGGCACATCCAGCCCTACAATCCTCTTCCAGTATATTCACCTTGACTCTGAATGGCAATGAAAGATTGATGCTGAACAGAAAAGTCCTTCTCCATTCAGAAGAAATGCTGCAGAAAAATCTGTATGTCCTCATGCGAGCTGCTCGAAGCCCATGTCATGTTCGTCATGTGAAGAAGGGGGGAAGCTGAGAGTGATGTTTCTATAGTTGGGTGAAGAGTGTGACTGTTTCATGTTTCTCTGAATGAGGAAGATTGTATTAATACATACACCATGCTTTCTTTTCCTCTGCTTCCTCAGGAGCTACCCAGACCATAACAGGTAGAGCTACTTTCTTCTCCGTTTTTCAACACAATCTCATTTCCTGTCTGTGAAATGTTTTGAGGGAGGGGTGCTTGTATACCATCTGCATGGAAGCATGTTTTTCCGACTTTCTAAAACAACACCCACTTTTCACTTCCATTATCAGCCTGTATACCAATAAGGGATGAAAAGATTGTGTCAGTGCTGATTTTTTATAAACGTAAACTCCTGATACAAAATTGGAATTCCCATCCAATAACATTAGCTCGTATCATTTAATGGAATCAGAGCACTGAATTGCAAAATAATTGAATAGAATAATACACAGTAATACCAGTGCCTATAATTTTACATGGTCAAAAACTAAACAAATTGTTAAACATTGGGTATCCATCCATCCATCCATGAATTATCTGAGCCAAGTTTCCTAACCAGGGTCTGCGGGGAGCGCTGGAGCTTAACCCAGCACTCACTCATCGACTGAAAGGTGTAAAAACACTGCCGGTTCATTGCAGCGGCGGGTGATATGGCACATATTTTGACACATTTACATGACATACAGTATGACACACGGTATCACAGCATTTTGTTTCCCCGTGATTTGGTATTGGAAACCCAGTGGTTATACATTCAAATATAATATTAAATGTATACATGCTGCTGAAGATATGCATGATATCCACAGAGACGCTTGCTGTTTTTAGGATTTTATTGTTTTTTATCGTTTCGTACTCCCCTACCCTAGTGAAACAGTGCTATACTGACCATGACATTTGAATCACTTTTTAGCACGGTTTCAGTGGTGCGTTCAATGTTTCATGTTTAGTTTTTCTTTAGGTTTACTTTTATTGATGTCATTTTGAACTGTTTCCTTTTGTTTGTGTTTCTGAAAGCTCTTTTATTGCTATTTTCCACCTTTGTTATAGTTTTTGTCCAAACTAATGATTGTCACTTTAGTAATTCTAGTAGTAATTCTTAATTATACTGTTTTGTGTTCAGTTCAGACAGTATTGCAAACCCGAGCAGGTAGTGGCTGCCTATTTAGGTGTGCTTTTAGATATTTGAGCCTTGAATCACTATATCTTCAGAAAAAACATGGATGTATTTAAAGTAGAAATATTCGTTTCTAGGGAAAAGAACAAAATATCAATTATACAACTCCAGGAGATTTCAATATGGGCGGTACAGTCAGTCTACTGGTTTATAAATTGGGTCCTTAGCCAAAGGCAAAATCGACTTCTGCTGAAGAGCCGAAGGTAAAGATCACATTTCAGTATGCATTGTTTTCTCCAAGGAGCTCATGAGTGTCAAGCAGGTTAAGTGCTTTTAGAGGCCGTTAGGGACAGTAACCCAGCCTTCCTGACCGAACTGAGGTTGTTGTGACCAGTTTTTGATGGAGCCGATCAGTCAGGCATGACGGAAAGCTCCAAAAGGGTGCATCTTCAAACCCAACAGCAGGGCAGGAGAATTTCCCATAAAGCAATGCGGGGAAAGAAAAGAAAAGAAAAAGAAAAGAAAATGTTCTATTTGCACAAGTAAGGCTTTCTTAACAATTCAGACATGTGAAATCTATTTAGAACGGCTGCTTCACAATAACCATAGCTGTGATGCAAAAGATTCCATCCCCTCCCACACACAATTGCTGCTTCTCCGCTAGTGCTTTCAGCACCTCTTTACCAAGTTCAGTTTAAGTAAAAAAAAAAAAAAGCACTTCATGAACAAGGACAAATACAAATATGTCCCAACTTTGCACATCACACATGAATAATTCCATTCCAACAGCAGAAAAAAATTTTAGGTAGTGCTGCAATGAATAGAAGAGAATGAGAGTAATTTCCATTCCTGATCACTTTCCACTTGCCCTGCTTGTCGCCAGAAAAATTCAGAGTCCTTATGAAACACATGGCAAGCTTGAATGGAGTGCTTGCTTTAAAGATACCCACTGCACTTTTCAACTCTTTGGTTTAACATCAGAAGGACAAGCTTACCCTGCTCTTAATGTCGTGTGGAAGGTAAATTTTGGCTTAGCATCCCTAAAAGCAAAACCCATTACCACAGCCTTGTACTCTCCCTGCTAAAGCTTTAAAGGCATCGAGCTTTTCAAATGTTTTTAAAAATAAATGAGCATGGTTTGTTTGACAAAATATATAAATTAAAAAGTTCTTTTAGATCTTGCCACCATTTCCTAGCAAGAACTGCAAAACTGAACAAGCGGCTGACAAAAGGACGACACTGGGAAAAATGTTTAATAGTCATACATTTTATCCTTATGTTGTGCAATGGCGAAAATTATTCAAGGACTAAGTACTATTTGGAAGGAAGGGGTTTGCTTTCCATCTTATATTGCCTGCTTTAAATAAGAACAGATTACTTTAATCTTGTGCAGATTGCTATTTTGGTTACTATGCTATACTATGCTGGGGGAATGGAGTTTTCACCATTTATTTATTTATTTATTTATTTTGGAGATGGAGGCTCCTGGAACGAGCATGCACTTCTAATTCTCCAGGATTAAAACAAACGCAGTCATGCACATACAGTCATCTGTATTGTTATCAACATCGAATGAAACAACGTCTAACGTTGACTAGATCCAGTGTTAACTTTGGCATTTGGCCTTCAGGGACGTCATTCATCGTGAACCTCTCAGATGACAAATGTATTTCTTTGGCTTAATAAATATAAACACGGATTCCAGAGTCAGTTTAATGAATAATGCTCTAAAAGAATAAGCAAGTTGGTGTATATGTGAACACTTCTGAAAACATTTCAAACATGCCCCGTCTGCTTGTGAACTGAAGTACCTGGAGACGGAGCTTGGTGAAGTTAGCAACCAAGAGAGGCCGGACTCGTCAGCGTTTTGCTAAATCGGACGGGTTTTTTTTTTCCTTTACAGCTGTACATATGTTCTTACATTTCAGAAAAGCCCCTGGAATGTTCTGCACAAACTGATTACAAAAAACCTCTATGAAATCAACTTTTAATGAGTAGCTTTCATCTCATGGACACATCTCTTGTTAATTTAGTCTCCATGGAATAAATATAAGAAAAAAAAAGCAATTGATTGAATAGATTAAAATGCCAGTTTAATAAAAACTCTCGTACATTAGTCACCTTTCTCTTGGCACTCTATTATGCAATTAATGGAACTCTTTTCCTTTGAGAGTGCTTCAGGAGCTGTGTTATGGATTTGTGAGTAGGATTTGGATTTCATTGCATGTCTCTGGATCGTACAACATCTTTACCACATGATGCAATTAAGTCTCTAGATCCAGACACAGTCGTGATGTATTTTATGTATTCTTAGGTGATATCTGCATTATTAAGAGAATGATAATGCTTCAGATAATCCTCAGATTAAGAATAAGGCCTGATTGATCTGTGGTTTGTTTTTATTGTTGTGTGTGTGCGGAGGAGGATGGTAGAATGCTTTATAGCTGTGGGATGTGATGAGATGAGAGGAGAACAGCAGGTTCTCCTCTGAGGATTTATGAAGGGGTTTGTGTGTGTGTGTATGTTTGTGTGTGTGTGTGTGTGTGAGAGAGAGAGAGAGAGCGTGTGTGTCTCCCCCACCACCACCACCTTATGTGAGCTAACACACAACTCCCCTGACCCTTACCTGATTCTCTTGCTCCTTCATCCATCCAAGGATGAATCCAGGCCACTGCATTCCCCTTCAGTGCCAGGGCCGCTAGGGGCTAAGGCCTTCTAGCTGCTAGTCACACCGCCGTGTTTCTTGACAGCTCAGGAAAGCCTCTGCAGCCTGTTTTACAAAAAGAAATATTGCAGTGGTAGCTTTAGTGTGTGCAGGCAAGGCAGCATGTGTTCCCTCAGGACTCTTTCTTGTTTCCAGCAGTTTAACTTACTAATCAACACCGTCCTGCAGCATTTACTAATATTAACTCAAACTCTATCGCCATACTCTATTAACATTACAAACTCAGCTTAAAAAGACATGCTTATTTTTAGGTCTAATTTGCCAGCTAGAGAGACTGATCCATCTGCTAATGCATAGTTTGTGTTATCCATTTGCAAGCCCTTAATCAATTGTCCCTCTAACCACAGGACCACTTTTGGTTGGATATTTTTAGACGGTGGCTGACACTTAACCTAGCAGTGACATTGATGTATAAAACCCCCAGCAAGGCCAATGTCCTGTGCACATGCCACTGCCATGTGATGAAGTCCTCCAGCCAAATAATGTGGTCAAGAGCGCTCCTGTGGTCAGAAACAGACCAATGATGTATGTGGTAGAAGGTGGGTGACAAACCGTATATTGGATTTAATCACACATCTAATAAAGTGGGCCTGCCGCATTGAAATAAACTTGGTGCAAACATCATGTTGAGAGGCGGAGGTTATCTGAATATAATCATCGTAGCATTTTTTTGTGTGTATTTGAGTAAACAAGGCAACAAGTTAGTGAATAAGATTTTAAATGGATATCTCAGCTAAAAGTGAGCTTTATGCTTGGAAAACGGCTGAAGGGCGATGATGCTTTACATCAGTGACACTGTGCATCTTCCCTTTTTTTCAGCATTTTCCCTATGAATGTAAAGGGAATAAATAAAAAGGGGTTGCTGATAAAAACACACAAATATAGGCTTTGGTAGTCATTGATATGCTTTGGAGAAGCACCCAGGCATTCTTAGAAACATTTTTGGCCTTTATGGTCAGTACCAGTACCAGTATCAGAGTACATTGGCCAGTAACTAGAATCACAAGGACAAAAATATAAGCAGGGAGTGAACAGAGATTTGAATCTGGTTTGTTTAGATAAATGGTTTTTTGGATTGTTTGGATAAACCGTTTGTTTATGTCCATCATTTAACACCCTAAATTGCAGAAAAATCTTACATATTTATGAAGTATGTTTGCTCAAGGGCCATTATCTGCTATTACTGTGTAGTGGTCCACTTCAGACTGAAGGAGGTCAGTGTTATCAGAGGTCATCCTGAGCCTGTGTCAGTCACCCAGTGCAGCAGACTGGAAAGAGGGCAAACGGAGAAGCGAGCTGTCAGGTTTCAGTGGACAGGCAGCGGAGGGGCAAATGACTGATTTCAAACACAATCATTCCTTCCTGGGCTCTATTTTAAGCAGGGTATGTTGTACAGATGTGATTACAGCAAATCGTAGTTTGCATGATTGCAGACTGAATGCTGATTAATGGATTGATGCTTTTCGAGAGCGAGACTGCTCTTGCACATACACTGTGTCTGCCTTTCCTGTTCCCTAGTCGAGCTTGGCTGGTTCTTAACCACAGGATCGGTGAGGATTAGCCAAAGCCTAAAATACATCTTTCTTCAATTCTTTCATTCATCCAAACATCATAGATCACCCTTGTCGAGGACAAAGCGCTTTTGGTGGCTCAGTAGCCTGGCAGTTTTTACAGAGAAAAGAAAAGGCTAGAAATGAAGGTTTTATTGGATTTGTGCTTGAGAATATTCCATTTCCCCAGTGTACAGTGGGCTGAGGCCTTTTTTTTTCCTCGATTCTCTGACAGCCTTTCAAGCAATGGCCTGAGTTTTTTTTTTTTTTTTTGCTGAGCGAATAGCAAATGTGGCAGTGTGAAACCCAGCGCCAGGGATGTTTAACCTCCGGCTTGGTCGCAGTTTATACGGCACAGGACGTGACACATTCAGCCTATGTGCCAGCTAATATTAATGCTCATGAAGTAAAGCGATATTATCATCCACATCCCCCTATGAGGGGGACAGAAGTAATGTTGACTTATTTATTTATTTACGATTCCCCAGCGGCTGTTGGCTGCACCTTGGCCAGGCATTGGCCAATCATGTTAGGTGGGCTGTCTCTATCTATTGAAGAAAGAAAATTGAGATGCTTTTGTTGGCTCTGTAAATATCAAGGGGGGTGGAAGGTGGCTGATTGCTCAGCCATGCAAATTTGCACTGGGTGTTTTCTCACAGCTAACGTTACAGGCTGCCTCCCTCCCTGTTTGCGAGAATGAGGCGTTTAAAAGCATTCTCTGGTAGTTTTTTCTCCGTGCCTCTCAGCTTCATGGATGTAAATATAGAACAAGGTGACTTTTGCGTTTCTACTATCTTCACCTGGGAGGCAAAATGAAATTCAGTTGGTGAATGTAAACTGAAGAGTGAGTGCAGTGCTGCGTCTAATTGGAAACCATCGTAGGCTTGAAAATCTGTGTATCAGATTTTGTGTGTGTGAGTTGCTGCATGTGTGCACATACGAGTGTGCACTAAGGCTCCGCAGTACAGCATTTATTAATTGTTGTTGAGGCTGTAAAACAACCTGTAATGTGCAACAATGAGTTTCTTCATTCTGTTATGCCAGGACAGATCAAATGATCTTGTGTGTAAGACCAGAGTGATGCAGATTGGCGTGTAGTAGGAATTATGCTGATTTATATTTGCAGCCGTCATGTGTAAATATCTGTGCAGACATCTGGCACCAGGCTTCAATGATAACGTCTCCACTTGGAGGCGGTCTCTAAGCCAGAATGTAAAGAAAGCGAAAAGGTATTTTTCTTGTACCACTTACAACTTGGAACAACTTGGAAGTTGAGATTTTCCAACCTCCTCTTAGAAAAAGTAAAGTGGAACACCACTCAAACACAAGCTCTTAGCTGTAAACTAAAGTTAACTCCATCTGCCTTAACTTCTTGGAGAAGTCTGCAGAGTAAATGGTGATCCATCAAATATTAAATAACTAAGTCCAATTCAGCAAGTCCTCACTTGCAGGTGCCATCTACCGTTTTTCATTGTTTGGTATAATGGGAAGAACAGAAAGTTGAAAGGCTCTTGGTGAACTTGCTCTGGCCTCTATGAGCTACCCTTAACTACAAATCCCTCTCTGCAGCACAGGGAAGGTACATGTAGGTGGCCTGCTTCAGCTTCTTCTTCTTCCTCTTCCGGCTGCTCCTCTTCACCACAGTGGACAAAGCATATCCATTTCTTCTGGTCCTCTGCATCTTTGACCTTCAAACCAACCGCCTGCATGTCCTCTCTCACCATGTCCAAAAACCTCTTTTGGTCTTCCTCTTTTTCTCTTTCCGGATAGCTCCACCATCCTCAACATCCTTCTCCCAATATAATTTTTGTGCCTCCTCTGAACATGTCCAAAGCAACGCAACCTTGTTCCTCTAATTTTGTCACCAAAACTTCCAACCTCAGCTGTCCCTCTAATGTACTCATTTCTAATCCTGTCCAGGATAACACCGACCCAATTCCTCTTTCCATCCACCCAAGTTCCACCAGCACCCTGGTGGCGGTCGTTGTTAATCCGGGCCTCGACTGATCCAGTTTGGAATTCTGTTTCATTGTCCGCATATTAATTCGCAAAATGTTACACCGGACGCCCTTCCTGACGTACCCCTCCCTATTTATCCGGGCTTGGGTCCACCACGGAGAAATACACTGGGTTGTGCATCCCTAGTGGCTGGGTTTGTATGTGCCCATCTAAACATATGAATCAGCATTTTGTAGCCCAGTCCATTTTTCCTTGTATCTGAACCTTACTCTCCCTCATGGAGAGTAGCTAACTTTTGTAGGCTTCATAGAAAAGCTGCTCTTTCCTTTTTTGCCCTACACAGCACAAAAAAGCTTCTGATAAGTTCTGATAAGTGGCTATTTGCATTTTTATAAAGCTTATGTTGTACCATACTGAATGGTGTTTTATAACTTTCTCATTACTACTCCTTCTCAGTGGTTAATTTTATACCACAATAAGCAAATGAGCTCTCTAATCAACCACACTGTATTTTATGTGCTGTGACCATCCTGGCCAATCACAGAAGTCTCAGAGTCAGCTTTGAGCTTCTGTGCATATTTTGGATAATTCCAACAAAGAGAAATAATATTGGTCACAATAGTGCAGGTGGATCTCATGATGTCAAATGATTCAATGGGTGTTTAACAATGCAAGGCGCGATCTCATCGTGTGGGAAAATAATCACAATACTAGTATTTGTCTAAATTAGTCATCCACAGACCATAGTTCACAGGGCAGGCCAGTTTTATGCCATTGCAAGGTGCTGTTGATTGCTAACCTCCATCAGCATGTGTTAAGATGGAGAGGTCTGATAAAGTTGCCATGAGCAGCAATTATCAGGGCTCTTCTCCCCCCTGCTGTGATCCACAGGCTCTAGCCCAGCTGTTCCACGCTCACCTGCTACACACATCATTGTGAAAATCAATACGGCCAAACAGACCACTGAGACAGAACATTTTTAACATTGCATGTGCAATTTCCAGCACACATGTGGATTTCTTTTCCCACTGCAAAGGAAGGTGTGGGCAATTGTGTTTCCAGTGTAGCAGTTTGTTTTATATTTGACAAGAGATGGACATTGTTTTTATTTTTAAACCATGCTTGATCATCATCTTTCGGACTCCGGTTTCCATCCCCTCACCACTACAAACAGGCTCTTGCTCTTACCATCCTGCACATCCTGTAAAAATGAATTCAGCTACTTCACAGGCTCGGTATTCTTGCCACTGCTATTTCTGTCTGTGTTTTAACACTACAGATGCAGCTATCCTCATCAACCCTTTACACTCCAATCCACTCAGTCTTAAGTGAATAATTGACCTTTCAGTTACTTAAAAGTTGCTGAAAAAAATCATAGCATTTTATGAATTATTTGATTGAATGATTTTAGATAAAATTTCAGCTTTCAATATCTCTTGCTGGGTTGAAAGCCCCTGTCATTATTGTGAATGGGCACACAAAGACATTAAACTCAAAATACACTTGCTGTTTAGTCTTCATCAAGGGGACATGAGGACTGAGGAAAGAATGAGAAAGAATTAAAGAGTTTAACAGCTTTTATGCACTATTTCAACTCGTACTGCAAGAAAAGTAGAGCTAATATGGTTTTTCATGGTATGTACTCTTAAGGTTGTTGGAAGAAAAAAAAAATGCAGAAAATCTCTGTGGGAAAACAAATTGAAACCACACAAGATTTAGGGTGATTTTTTTTTAAATCCAGACTAAGCTAGCTATGCATCAAACTGAATGTAAAAAAATGAGAAGACGTGTTCTGTATAAAAGATCTTTCTTTCCTTTGCCTCTGCAGCACAGGGTCAGAACCTCGTGGCGGGAAACGTCTCAGTGATTGAGGGTGAAACGGCAACCATCAGTTGCCGGGTGAGGAACAACGACGATTCGGTCATCCAGCTCCTCAACCCCAACAGACAGACCATCTACTTCAGAGACGTCAGGCGTAAGAACTGCTCCCTTCCCCTATTCTGACCTCTAGAACATACACACTGTCTCTTCAAAATTTAGTTACATAAAGTCCCGAGGTCTGCATCCATGGATCAGCTGCTGTATCTACACTAAGCTGCATAAGATGATTAGTTACATCTACCTTGTTTCTGCATTGCTTTTTTATCCAAAATACCGGCCATACAGAGTAGCCACACCTTGCAGATTCACAGCTGTGATCTGTCGCTGCACAATTTTCATCTTCCACTTTCCTGCAGCAGTCAATGAATGCAGACTTCATCTGAGCACCGCTGATAAGATTGTATGACTTAAGGACCATTCTCAAAATAATAAAAAAATAATTTCAATACAGTGCTCACATGTGTTACAAGTGCTGTGGTCAGAAACTGACCACTGGTGTAGGCCTATAGATAATCAATACTGCAAACTGCACCCAGAAAAAGATGGTCAACTGTAGGTTCTACAGGACAGACTAGTGTCAGCAGAGTGGCTGATATTTTTATACCAGCACAGAACACACTAACATGCAAGACAAAGTGAATGGTCCACTTTCTCCATCATTTATAAATAGAACTATAGAACTGCCTTTGATGAAGAAGCCTGGAAGAGCCGTAAATCTGTAAACCTAATAAACTTGCAACTCCGTGTATAAAGTGTTTGTATGTAATATGTATAGCTCCTCTCTCAGCAGTGGAATTCATCTGTCACCTCCTGGTTAAGCCGAGCAGTGGTTTGAAGGCTTCTTATTATTGAAAAGTGCAGCAAGGCATGGCATTGTTGACAAGGTCCTTCTAACCACTGAGTGACAGTGTGTAATTGTGTTGGCCTGATTAGAGCACTCCGAACAGTCCATTTATATTCTAGCCCTGAGATTGTTTAGATCTTCTGCTGGCGTGCTGCATGCAAAGCATATAATCATGCCTTCTCTGCCTAATAAGGGCCTTGATGAGCTGCTAAGTGATGGTCTGACCGGTAATCAGCGTCTACTTTAGCCTGTAAGAGGGAACCTCCTGCAATTGTGTTCCCTCATCTCCAATGCCCCCTGCTTACTCTCTGTTCGCAATGCTGTTTTTTTCTGCCCTTTTAAGTGACTTTTCTTGCAGATGTCCTATAAGCACTGGAATGGCTTTAATGTAATTCATGTATATGGGGTTTGCATGATGTGGGATTGGTTTCAGAATCAGAATATTTACGAATGGGACACACTCATGTGGCGTGTCCTTTTGTTCGGCCCGCTCATTGAAATGAAGATAAAAAATGGAATATGTATTAAATTAATAATGTATAACCATATGCCATACCTTCTATTTTTTTCAATTGATTTGTGTTTGACCTTTTTTTTTTTGTCCCTTGAGATGTGTTGCCATGAAGAGGGGGAAGAAAACTAGTTGTTTTCACACACTCGTTTATTAAAGAGGGAAGCAAGCTAGGGTCAGCACAAAGCATATTATCCCGGATTACACTTCTGCTCCCTGCACATTCCTCTGCTTGTATGGAAGCAAAAGAGCAGACTCTTTTAAAAGGTCAGGCCGCTTTTTTTTTTTTTTTTTTTTTTTAATCTAATGGATGCGTCTTAGTGCGACATAATTCCAGTAGGTATATTTCGGCGCCAATTATACCCGACACAAGCTCGTCTGAGAAGAGCCAGAGAGAGAAAGGTTGAGAGAGAGAGACAGACAAGACTCCAGCCACTAGCTCTGACATTAGTGCTGTGGATGTGGCTTTGCGGATTGCTCCTTCTTCGGTCTTTTTAGTTCTGTAATGTATTATTCTGTCTAATGTTTACTGGGCTGCTAGCACTCTGTTTGTGCAGAAAGTACAGCCTTTTGAACAATTCATAGACTTAACCCTTCAGTGGAGATTGAGAGGGTTTTTAAGAGAGGTCAGCTTCACATAACCAATGCTTCAGGCGCCAGTGCTAGAAACAAAGAAAACACGAAATGTGGTCTGTGCAAAAGGTAATGTCGCATATTACATTTTATTTTTTTATTATTTCTTTTAACAGTTTGTTTAAAACCTGAACTAAAGCATACAAACTTTTGCTTACTGATTATGAATTCAGCAGAAAAATGTATAAAATGAGACTTTATAGAACGATAAAAACAGGTTTCAAATAATCAGGAAAAAAATGTAATAAAATAATTAAAAATAATAAAATTAAAAAAAAAGAATATTAGGTGTGTCTGGAATGATGAATAGGGAGATAAGAAAATAATAATGTAAATGCATGTTAATAGTGTATATTTAAGAAGAACATTTTCTAATATGGTCATTACAGTCTTTTGAAATAAATGTGACAGCAGTATTGAACATTTCCTTTGTTAAAGTGCAGCTTATAAAAAAATTGAAGCAGAAATTGCTGCTTTTTAGCTTCTATATTAGAGGCCTAATGCTAGCGCAAATATGAACCTGTGCTAGCTCTGCATGAGGCTTCTTTACTCCAACCTGAAAACATCCTTTTGTTTTCTACTATGTAACACTTCTTTGTTATTTGGCTTTGTGTGAGATGCTGAAAGTGGATGAGGGAGAAGTATTGCACATAGCCAGCCAGCTGGGACACAAAAGCATTCAAATCCACTTAGTGTCAGCCACTTACAGAGTGTTTTGCCTCCAAATCTCTAATGCACTCTAATGATCCCAGATAATTTATTTATTTGTCACTGGGCCTGTGTTTCTCTCAGGCCTTGCAATCTTTCTTCTTCAGCGCTAGTTTGTACCGGATGTGTTGGATTAATATAGTGAGCTTGTCCTAGTAGTTCTCTCAGACTTTTCAGTGAGGTGGATGAGAAAGCTCAGGTAGCACCTGTCAGCGAATGAAACGAGCTCACATTGACAGCTATTCAATTCCAGACATAGCCAGAGCAGTCCTTTCATCCCACGCTGGCTCCTCAAAAAGAGAAGAAGAAGAAAAAAAAAAAAAACACAAGTAGACCTCATCATTATTCTTAGGAGGAAGACTTTTTTTCTCCACACACTCTTCAAATTAGGAGCTGGGATTAAGTACAAGTTCTTAATGTAAGCTCTCAGAACTTGTGATCAAGATTCTCAATTAGGGCTCCGAAGCGGACCAGAGCTTCTGCATGTCAGAAGCACTCTCTGGTTCCCCAAGCATGTCAGACCAATGAGGCTCTGCTTATTTAGCCCTCATTCTATGCCCTTCTGCTCAGTATGGGCTAGAGAGTGCTACTGCATTTTAGTTTACTGAATACCCCTTCAGTGCAGTACAGGACAAATATTATGTGATAAATTTAAATATTTAGTTGATAAAACCACAATGAAACAACCGTAGTAACTCTCAAAAGGATTAGAGTTCACCTGTGCCTGTCTGAATTTGCTGGGAATTAGGAAAGGCACACGCCTCTCTTTAAAGGGTCTCTCAGTTGGTGTATTTCAGAGTGAAAAGCAAGCCATGAGGTTGAGAGAGTCATCTGTAGACCTGCGATGCAGGACTGTGTCAAGACACAGATCCTTTCTGCAGCTTTGAAAGTGTCCAAGAGCACAGCATCCTCCATCATTCTCAAAGGGAAGCACTTTTGAACCACCAACAGTCTTCCTAAATCTCAGCAAGTGAAAACTCTTTGATGAAATCCTTGGTCAGGCAGGCAACCAAGATCCCAGTGGTCACAGAGCTCTCATGTTGAGATGAGAGAACAGAAGAGCAGCAACTTAAAAAAAGACAACCATCAGTGCAGCACTCCACCAATCAGGCCTAAAATCTATACGACTGTAGAAGGTTTACCATAAAGCAACTGAACTCTCAGAGAATGAGGAGCAAAATGTCCTGGTCTGGAAAAGAACATTATGTTTCAGGTTTATGTTTCAATTAGACAATAACTCAAAGCTCATCACTAACAAAAGCCTCAGGAGTGGCTTCAGGAAAACTCTCCCAAGCCAGAATCCAGATCGGAACCCAACAGGGGAGGGACTCAAGAGAGACTTTGCACTGATCTGAATTCTGTTCTGAATGTGTGCACACTCAGTGCATTCAACAATAAAGGTCGTCTTTATTGATTAAAAATCAGTTGCATGGCTCGTTTAAGAGTCTTGTAGCGCTTCAGAGAGTTTAAGCATGCACAAACTGTAAAAACTGTTCTGCACTGTCACTACTTTCTTACAACGTAAGGTCCATTTAGAAGCCTTATTTTTAAGCATGCATAAGGTACACAAATATAACATCTGAACCCAACACACACTGATGACAGATATTTTAAGCTCTTGTCCGAAGTTTGTGTTGTGAATTCTCCTCATGTGGCCTGAGTCAGCCCTCCCTCCACCCTTGCCTCTCACTCTTTATGCTTGTGTTTTCCCAGCCCTGAAGGACAGCCGGTTTCAGCTGGTTAACTTCTCTGACAATGAGCTCCGTGTGTCGCTGTCCAATGTGACACTGTCAGACGAGGGAAGGTACGTGTGCCAGCTCTACACGGACCCCCCGCAGGAGGCCTACGCAGACATCACCGTCCTGGGTACGCCCCAGCACCACTCTGAATGCTAAAATCCTGATTATTGATTTCCCTCATTGATCCTTTCAGTCAATTGAACCCGTCTAATTGAATCCCACCATGACACAATATCAACCAATTACCCTCATGCCGTTTCCAATAACACAGGCGAAGAAAAGAGGAACAGATGTTGAGCTATTGATATTGGGGGTCCACTTTTGGCAGCCAGATCGACCGAATTCCTCTTAGATGTTGAAAAGGCCTCATCGAGTGATTTTGGTATTTTTTCCCCCCAAGTAAGCTTTTGTAAGGCTTGCAGCATTGACTAACATTGATGTTTTGAGGGTTTATTATAGAGCGTATTCTGTTCTTCCCAGGGAGCCGAATGTAAGCGAGCATGCTTTGAAATGACTGTTTTCATAATGATATGCAGGAGCCGTATACTGTCTCAGTGTGGATGGTGAACCAAAGCTCAAGGCTTGATATTAGATAAAAAAAAAGCTAAAAATAAACCCAGCCCTTATCAAGAGGGATCTCACAGGATCACCAGGAATGTGTTACATGACCGAATATGCCACAAGCACTCAGCATGGGAAATGTGAAGGCTTAATACGGGGCAGACACAGGAACGGACACACTAGAAATACACAAACACCAACTCATTATGCCTCAGCACAGCGCCGCTCATCATATAACATGCTGCCATTTGCTCAGTGCATGTAGGCCAACTGACAAGATGGTAAACGGATGTAAATTCAAGGTCTCGAAGTGATTACGGTTATCATAGCTGTGGTTTGAAAAACTTTCAGGAAATAGGCAACTCAGCACTCCCTTACATGAAAGATTCAACCCATTAACTTCAGGCTTAACAATATACACTATGTATAACCATATATAAATTACTATCCATCCATCCATCCATCCATTTTCTGCCGCTTGTCCCAAACGGGGTCGCGGGGGAGTGCTGGAGTCCAACCCAGCGTACACAGGGCGAGGACGGGGGACGCACCCTGGACAGGTCGCCAGCCCATCGCAGATAAATTACTATACATTATTTAATCATTAGGATCAAAAACGTCAGTTTTGTTGACATGAAATCAAAAAGGATTCACAAATAGGCCCTTACATTTTAAAGGAATTTGTGTGTTGGACCATTAACTATCATGGACACTAATTTTATCAACAAAATTCAAATCAGGAAAAGGCAACACTGATTTTCTTATTACAATGGGGCCTGTGGCTCCTTAGGAATAGTCTCCTTAGAATAGATCTAAGAATGAGACAGACAGGAAAGTTTTATAAACTTCTTCTTAAGAAGTTTTATCAAACTTTCAGATACTGGAGCAACACAGTAATAAGCCGTTCTGGTTATTTTTACTTTCCCAGGGGTACCCTCCCTAAAGTATCCATGCAAAATCTGGCAGAATCCTGTAAAAATTCAACCCACAACACAATATTAAGTGCATTAACTTGCACACAATGGGCCACCTAAGCTCTTATTTATTTCTACAAAACTGGGCTGAAGAAAGATCTTAACATGAATCTAAAAGGGTTATGAACTTCTAGCCCTTTTGCCTGCACAACAGCATAATCTCACTTTATATTGTGTATCGTCCCCTTCAAGACACACTGGAGTCGCATCACATACAACTGCTCAACCATTTAAAAACTATCAGCAGTACTTTTCTTCTTTTCCATCCATTGCATAATAGTGTTTCTTATTACCAACCAATATTGAACACACTTTTGTCACTCCTTGTTTAGGTGTCTGTTAGCGAAAGCATGCGTGGTACATGTGTTACAGCATGAGTGCCTTTTGATAACCATTCTTTAATAGCTTGGCTAACATCCTAGAGCACATCTTTTAATTGGAGTAAGCTCGTCAATTGGGGATCAGATTATGCTGTTTTTGCTACTGGTGTCTACATAGGATTACACACTACGGCTAATGAGCCAGCCTCTACGCCGCATAATGCACATCATATTTATTTCAATTCACCAAAACGTCCCACAGTTCCTTAATCAGATTTACAACTGAAGAATTTTGGGGCAAAGTCTTTTTCATGTTCCTCAAACCTTTACTAAATTAATTCTGCAGCATGGCAAACAGTCCACTATTAATTCTGCAGCATGGCAAACAGTCCACTACTATTCATTACACGAAAGGGTGTTCTGGTCTGCAACATGGTTTACTGACAGTAACTGGTTAACCAGTTTATTTTTATCGGACCACATGGTAGTCACTAACTACTGCATACTGAGAGCACTCCACTAGACCTGCTGTGTTGTAGATGATCTCGCTTAGTCATCTGCTCATCGCAATTTCTCTCTTGCCAAAGTAGCTTAAAGCCCATTTACTGTCCCAAGGGAGAGAGATGCCCTGCAGGACATGCACAGGCGACTCCTCATGTTTCTAGTTAAAAATTGTTTACCTTAACTTGGCCAGGAAGCCATAGTTTCTGGCATAATGCTACTGTCACTTAGCAAACGTGCTGCCTAAAAACATTGTATTAATCCGTCTAACACCTTAGATTGGCCACAACAATTGAACTGTTTACGTGGCCATAACCTAGAATAATATCACACCTTTAATGTGCATGCAGACTTTGTGTTGTTCACACATTACTAAGCGGTCTAAAAAAACCTTCTCATCAACAGATTAACAGGATTTTTTTTTTAAATATAGTTCTCCAAGATAGTTCTCTCAGTGGCCTATTGACTTTTCTTCTAAATGTTTCAAAGCAACAGGTTGTGTCTTCTTTCCAAAGTTTGAACTAATGCAACAAAATTGGTCAAATCTGTAGCAATGAATCATACCGATGTGTCAGATGGACATTATGTAAAACACAGGAGGAGGTAGCATGTTCCATGTTTATATATGAACACTGTACTACCTTAGGTGTCCTTTTACAGCCGCCAGGCCAAATGCTCATCAGAGCAGATCTTGATGAAAGAGAATGTTGTGCAGCAGGTTTTAGATCCAGATAGAGATCCAGCTGAAGGGAGCTCGAAAGCCCATCTCTAATCCTGCCGCTGTTTACGTTCCTCCAGTTCCGCCAGGCAACCCAATCATCCAGTCCCGCGAGGAGGTGGTGAGCGAGGGGAATGAGACTGAGATAATCTGCAGCGCCATGGGCAGCAAGCCTGCCTCCGCCATCACGTGGATGAAAGGAGACCAAATCCTACAAGGTCAGCTTCACATTCACAATCGCATTCATGAAGAGAGTTTCAGCCCAGCTTACCAAACTGATTCTTTCAAACCGATTCAATTGAATCTGTCTCAAAAATGTATTGATTCACAAAGTCTGGTAAACTTTTCCCTCATTCCATCAATATAGAGTGAGATCTGGTTCAGCAGACAAGTCTATATGTCTGCACTCACTAACGGAGAAAGGAAATGGAAAAGTGGAACTGCCTGCTCATTCATTCCTATGGTTTCCTCATTATTTATTACTTGATTTTATCCACTTTTCTTCATTTTCTGTGTTTTTGTTTATAGTGTGCACACTATTTTAGTTATTTTGAGTGCTGGCTTTTATACCCAGAGTGATGTTAGATGTTAGGTTACACAGCCTATGCAGTGCAGTTCAACGTTGGCCCACAGTAAGCAAAGCTCTTTTCTATGCAGTGTTTGGAAGATCTGGGGGAAAAAATGAGAGTTAGTGATGTATTGCTTACCTTTGTGTAGCATAAGCAAGTAATAGCTCTGTATTATTAATGTTGGAGAAGGGCTTTGAATTTTATGTGTCTAGTTTTTCTTCATTTTTGAGGGTGCAGGCATAACTCAAAGACTCAACGGCATTTATACATTAGCTGTGGATTTGACAAATTTCAGTCATTTTCTCAAGCCTGCACATCTTCAGTTTCATGTTGGGTGGGGTATTTTATGTTTAGGGTGTTTGTAACAAAGAAATGGCAATGCCAGGTTACTGCTTCAGTTTGGTCAAGAAGCAAGAGCTGCATTACAGTGTGGGATGAGTAGAATGAAGTTGGGGTAATCCTTCAACATGCACTTAAACTAGGTGGATTCTCAGAATTCATCAGTAGCCTAAGGCACTGTAGGAAGAGGAACAGCAGATGACCCATAGAAGCAGGACAAACGTGTTGTTCAAACTTTATTCATCATGATTGCACAAGTAGTCCCTTGTCAGGAGATCACGTTAAAGCCCTGGTGATGGCACAGTGGAAAAGTGAAAGTGACTACCCTTGCGAAGCGCAGCACTTCAAATTCAACCTCTGCGTTTCACCCATACACACGTGCAGCAGGGGGCAGCTATTGAAAGTGCCTGGGGAGCAGTGACAGGTATGGTACCTTGCTCAAGGGTACCTCAGGGAAACCTACTGGTGAGGGAATCGAACCCACATTCTTTCGATCACTAGGCCACCGATGCCCCTTGCTGCCACAGCCATCCTTGCCTGGGATTACACAAGAACATTATAGGTCTAACTTTTCCTACATAGGGAGGGTGGTCTTTCTTCGTTACCCATCAGTCTGAAAGGTGTCATTCAGAATGTTGGCTGATATAACAGAACTGGCAGATGTTATCCTAAAAATGTGATTAGTTGACAGTTTGAAAAGATGTGATTATTGCATAATTCAATTGGAACTGGCTGTGACTAAGTCAAGGAGAAATAAATTGTAAAAAAAATATATATATATATATTCTAGTTAAATTATAACATTCTGGTGATCTGTGAATAGGTCGATGGGAATGAACCAGGTCAAAGTCGAGATTCTTGAGATCACAAGCCATTTATAGCTCTTATGCAAATGCGACTGTAGTGGTATACAGACAATACACCAAGCCTTTTTTATGTTATAAAAAGTATTGAATCAGTTCAGCTGTTTTATTGAAAAGAATGCATCGTTTATGGAGCAGACTTCACTGAATCACACGCCATTGATAACGCTTTTGTGATTACACCCATCTCCCTTGTGCACAATGTGCACAGAATACAGCACGTTTCCATTCGGATAATCCTGTAATGATTTTTAATTATGTCTTAACAAGGCAGTGATGAGGCGGGGAGAGTGTTTGCCATAAAGCAGCAGAATGCTGAGAAGAATGCTGCTGCATTTGGGGCTCCAAGACGAGAAATTTTTTTTTTTTGGTGTTTTTTTTTTTTTTTTTTTTTTCAGCAACGCTTAAATAAGTGGCTTTGAACGAACTCCAGCTGTTTCCCTCCCACTCAGTCGCCGCGCTGTCTGCGAATTAGCTGACACCGGTTGAGGCCTTTGCAGACTGTGCGATAAAGGGAATCTGCAGGCTGGGTAATCTGCTCATGAATGCCTTTCTCCATTAAGACAGTGGGTAGGGTGAGCTGAATAACTCGGAGACTACCTGGTGGCAAAAAACACGCAACGAGCGAAGGCTTTCATGGTACGCATCTCACAGAGCGAAATGAATGAAGCAGTCAGAGCTCCGAATTTAAGCGATGAGTCATGCAGGATCAGAGGCTCTTCGTATTCTCCTAACTGGAGTCAGAACTGAAATAAAATTACATTTAATCACCGCTATGTGTCAATGATGTTAGTGCAATTGGTCTCAGCGTGTTATCGTACACCTAGTTTCCAAAGTGCATTAATTAGCATACCACCATTTTCTGCAGTGCACTGAGGCCTATTGCAATTGATCGGATTCAGTACTCCATTCTTCTGCTTAACTCACGGGCTCTTGGGTTCTGCAGCCTCCATGGAGAATCCACAAGCTTTCAAAAACCAGAAATGTCAAAGTAATAGATAAACAAAGTCTTTTTGCCTTCCAACCATTTGTTATTCTTTGCATGTCTCCTGACTGTAGGGAAGCTGTGTTGTAGGTCAGTGCTGGGCTATAATTATTTCCCCACTTCATTAGGTCCAAGTAAACCATCGTCCTCAGCACTGCAATTAGTTCTCTGCCCTTGGAGCTTCCAGATTGTCTTAAAAAGAAGGCGGCCTTGACAGCCAGCGGCTTGGCATGCTCCAGCTGACCTGCAGGCTCTGCTGAGTTTAGTGTCATAGTAGTCATCTTGGCATCTTAGACAATTGTGTAAATTTATCTGCCTTGAAATTCTGAAAGTTCAATTAAAAACTGCCCGGCAGTAGCTTCACGGGGAAAGCTACATTGCTGTTCTCAAAAGCATGAAGACACCTTGTCTTGCTTTGAAATTGGAATTTAATTGTTTTTCCGTTAAGTATGAGATAAAGACCTGCAAAGGGTTTCCATTTTATTGAAAAATAATTGTTATTGTTTGAAGCTTTTTTTAAAAAATATAAAACAGCAAAGCCTAGCATGGACGCAAATTTGGTGTTTAATTCTTACAGTTCATGCGTGGAAATTAAGCTGTGATAACAGCATGTTTAATATTAGTGATTATTTTCTATAAAACAAGCAGAAAGACCTGTTTAGACTTATGCAGTTTAGCCACACCCATTTATGAAAGTGAAAGTGAAAGTGACGACCCTCATCATTGCGAGGTCACAGCACAGCACACAGTGAACCACAACGAAATTGGACCTCTGCATTTAACCCAAGCAAACACCGTGCAGCAGTGGGCAGCTATTGAAAGCGCCCGGGGAGCAGTGACAGGGACGGTACCTTGCTCAAGGGTACCTCAGGGCAACCTACTGGTGGGGACTCGAACCCACAATCTTCCAATGCAAGGGCAACTGCCCCCAAAAAAGGAGTGTTTCACTTCTTTCAGAGATCAGTCAATAAGATAAGAGATGTATGTCAGTCTTAAAGGCATGACTTCAAAAAAACATCCTGTTTGATTTCCTAAAGTTTAAACAGAGATGTAAAGAGGCTCACGTAAAAATGCATATATCCAGAAACGAGTGGACCTCAGCAGAAAACAAAATAAAAGTAAAAGCTATCCTTTAACTATGAAACATTTATTAATGCAGTATATTTTCCAACATTCAACTTCTTGTTTATCAAAGTGTGTTCTTTTTCAGGACGCGCAAGTTTTGACAAAATAATGATTTGACAGTTCTGTTTTCAAAACGGTTGTCAAAAGCATGTGGTGATTTTTTTATTTTTTTATTTTTTTTAAACAAAAGCTGGTGTAAACAGCTGAAAGGTCTGAATACTGATGACTGACAAAACATCACAACAAGGTGAAAACGCATGTGGCGTTACTGCCAAAGAAACAAAGTAGATCTGACAAAAATATTTGCCACTGTCGTATCAGAATCACTATTTTTTCTTATATAGCCTTCGTATTGTTTTCTAAAATGTCAGGACCCTTATCTGTTGGGAGGAACATGATACAAAGTAATATGTGATAGTTTAAATCCCTGTAATTACTTTACAGGAACTGGCTTAAAATAAAAGATGTTACTCTTAAATTTTTAAAAGAATAATGTAAATTATGTATGATCCACTGTTCCTTACATGGTCTTGTACATATTGAAGCACCTTAAACACACAATCTCCTCGGATCCTCCTGCCCAGAACAGAGATTCCCAACCTCACCTAAACAGATCAGCCTTGATTTTCAGTCAGAAGGCTCTGCATTTTATTCACACAGCTTTTTAAATGTATTTTTATTGCTGAACTGTGGATAGTTTCTGGATATATGAAAAGCATGAGCTGTTCATCATCATACTCCACGCACAGCTGTCCGTGTTTTAGAAAAGCAGGAACTGTTCCACTAAATTACTGAAAAAGACTGCTCAGGTTCTACGTTTAAGGCATTTAACAGAGGCTCTTATCCAGAGCATGTCCTAATTACAGGGACCGTCCCAGTGGAGGAACTAAAGGGAATGGAATTTGAGCCGGTGACCTCTTGTTCTATAGGAAAGTGTCCTACCACTAGACCACCACCACCCCAGGTTCTAGATAGTACAAGTGGGTCTTCCAGACTAATGGAGAAGCATTGATTACTCCAGGAAGTAAGAAGAAAAATACTGCTATTTTGGGAAACGTAAATGGTTAATTAATAAGGGATTATTGTTTGAGCAATCGCATTAAGAGCACATAACATGGAAACCAATCATTTCTTACCATTAAAAAAACACTAATATTGTATATGAAACTTTTCATATCTCAAATCCAATTCAAGTTTCCCCATTCATACAATCCACATATGGAAATAAAGCTTCAAAATAAGCCCATTTAAATGTATAATTTTCTGTGATGTCAAAAAAACAACACATTTACATACATCCAGCTATTCAGCTTAAAGCAATTTAGCTGCACCTCTTCACACAAGGAGTTTTTCATTCAGGACTGCTTTCTGAATATGGCACAATTCAGAGCTTTCAGTCAGAATGGAGGTTATTTTCATATATCAGTTCTAAATGCAAATAAAAAAACACCTTCATTAATTCTATGGAATACTGAGCAGAACTGCATCCTGACTGATTCTGATATAAAATAGCATTTGTGTCACGAGTGGAGCTCAAGAAATGTAATTAAATGCAAGCAAAATGCAGGGTCCTTTCAAACCAGCGAAAAGCATAATCTTACTAAAAAGGTGCTGGTCCCCTACTGTTCCCACAGACTCCTGACATTTAAAACACATCTAGTTCTCCAGCAGCAACTACTGAAGTTCAGCTAAGTCTAAAAAAGCCTTCAATGCCTGCATGAGATTAACAATGTCCAGCAGAGCTTTCACGGCATGAAGAGTGACAGGGTGGTCTAGGTAGATGTTTGTAATGGACACGTCTTAAGCATGTTTTCCTTGCAGTAACCTTATGTTTAAGTGATATTCTTATTGGAAACATCAGTAATGGAAAGCTTGTCATCCCCATGGACAGCGTATGGGATTCAGCATGTGTGTATGAAGATGAGCGTAGGACAACAGTCATGTGAATGTGAATCTGCCTTATTGTGCGCTGATATGAATGCTGCTATGGCGTCACGGTCAGCATACTGAGCATGACAGCGAGAAGACATGTTTGCCACTTTAAATGAATGTAAGATTTGTTTGGGGGTGATGGATCATTTGTCAGAGACCCTCATGGCACCATGCTGGAAGGGGGGAACCGAGGGGGGGGGTTATTATGAGGTGGGTCAGGATGGAGAGAGCGTTCTCGTTACAAGCTGCCGTGTCATCCTCCTGTTTGCTCCCAGGCGAGGAGACGGTTGAGGAGACGTACGATGGGATGTTCACAGTCATCAGCCGGCTCAGGCTCACCGTCTCCAAGGAGGACGATGGAGTGGCCGTCATCTGCATCATTGACCACCCAGCCGTGAAGGACTTGCAAGCACAGAAATACCTGGAAGTGCAATGTGAGTCATCCCTAAAACATATCTCTGTGCACACACAAGCTCCTGCCTGTTCATCCATATGAAGAAAATGGCCCTTTTTTGATTGGATTGTTGCACTGAATGAAAAGATTGATGCCAAATAAGAAAGATAAAAGGCTTTTTTTGTGTTGTAGGATATTAACCTGGACAGAGCATTGGGATTTGCACTAATTAAAGCAGGCTTTGTCTTGTTATGCCTCGGTTTGATAATGCTATTCTCTAAATAGCGCCATAATTGAGGGTGATCAGCGCACGTTATTACGGGCCATGGAAAGTCCCGGAAAGGTTGACCTACCCTTTTGTAATCTTTGCAGAATATTAATTTATTCAGATGCCTGACTGTTTGAGCTGACCTTTGTGAAGAAAAGACAGGAGGGATCAGCCTGACTGTAAAAAGCTTGACATTTTGACAAACACAGATAAAGGCGAGGAAGAAAATAAAAACATTTTTACAGTACACTACCATTAAACAGGCTGTTTGAATTCAAGACAGTGGCCTCTGCTTCTGCATCTCTTCCCCCCAAGGGCAAAAGGTTTGCTGTAAAAAGAAAAAAAAATGGCACTGCCAATGCCTTGCTGCTTTTTTTCTAAGGCAACTAATCATAACATGTAGCTTACAGAGGCCGGAGAAATCTATGAGACAAGCAATAAATCTGTGTAACTCAAGCGATCGGAACAAAGTCCACTTGTTCTCATTGCATACAAAATGAATAAAATTAGAAGAGTAAGTTATCTTAGAGGCCTCGCACTAACACACTAAGTGTAGCATTAGTGCAAAAGTGTTAATGGAGTTCTGCATAAATATGATTAAAGATCCTGTCTAATTGGGCTAACAGGCTTCTAATGGTGCCACATGAGTGATCATGGGAAAAGCACCGCTGCAGCTAAGAGATCTATACACGCTCCAGTAAACTGCCCTGCTTAGCCGCATTTGCTCTGTTTACCAGATAAACCAGAAGTGAAGATTGTGGTGGAGTTTCCCGAGGGTCCAACAAGGGAAGGGGAGAACCTGGAGCTGACTTGCAAAGCCAAGGGCAAACCGCAGTAAGTGTTTAGAGCCCCAAAGCATTGCACCTTTTATGTCAAATCACTATCAAGGTACACTATATTGGATTGTTATTGGCTATATTAAGCCCCATCCATTCCAAGGCTATGTCACCCTATTGCACTCTGCAGTGTGGAACTTCTTTAAAGTGGAAAATGAAACCAGTTCAAAGTCACCTGTAAATACATGCAATGCCGGTGCTTTCATTGTGCTTAAATGAACTACATTTCTGCAGTTAAACCAATGGGTTTTCTGGGACCGCACAGAGTAAAAGCCATTTAAAAAGTTTTGTTTCATGTATTTTATCTTGAAAAATAAGCCTTCAATATTCAATTCCCCCATAAAAAAAAAAAATGGTCCAAAAAAAATAATGTATCATTTCAAAGTTTTAATACAATAAACGTTGTATACATTTATAACAAAACAACAAATGCTTTTACTACCAGTGGACTGAAAATGAAAATTCTTGGCCATAAGCAAAACTGATATAGGTGACAAATAAAGAATGTTCACACAAAATAATTATAGTACGTTCCATGAAATTGAGTTTCCTCAATGAAGGTTGTTCATCCAAGGTAGTGTGCTCCATTATCTGTTTCCCTGGTTTGTGTTGTTTGTCGATTAAATATATTTCCAAAAATGGGTCTGTAGATGGCCTTGCCCTGCTCACAAGGTCTTCCTTCTGCTCTGTTGATTCACTCTATGCAACAATTGGAGCAGGGTGTCATGTTTCAGATCAAATCAGACCGACCCGTCACAAGTTTTTGGGTGTTGTTCCACTTCTTATTACTTGAAATAAACAGCACTACGTTAATCTGCCGCTCAGACTCCATGAAGGCATGTGGAACAGAAAAACAGAACATATAGCCTATTTAATCACTATGTTTCATTTTCACTGAAATTTTAATTATTTGTGAAGCTTAGATTTTGACACCTTTAGGCCTAATCACTACCCTTTTTTATCAGCAAAAGAAAAGGGTTGTTTTTTTTTTCTGAAGAAGCGGAAAAAGTCCTCGTTATCCACTCTCAGGCAGAATGTTGACACAGACATCTCTAAATTATTGTTCTGCTGTTTTACAGGCCTTATCAAATTAACTGGTTCAAAGTGGATGATGATGTTCCCTCCCACGCAGTGATTACTGGCTCTGATCTGTTCATTGAGAACCTCAACAAGTCCTACAATGGTACATACCGCTGCGTGGCCTCCAACTTAGTTGGGGAAGCCTACGATGACTACATCCTGTATGTGTACGGTAGGTATTCTGTTTTTTTGTTTCAGATTTTATTTATTCAGTGGTTTTATGTTTGTGGCAAAGAGCTTTTGTTTTCTTCTTTTCTAGCTTTGTGGCCTTTTTGATCAGCCCATGCAGTATGTTCTCTTTACTGCATACTTAGTGGGATTATAGAGTTTCAAAATGAGGTGGCGATTTAATAAATATTTCAACTGGAAGCATCGGATATTAAGTAGTTGAAGTAGACACAGCTTGATTATTTTTTATTTATTTATTTTTTTACATTCAAACTGTCTTTTGAACAAAACATTTCAACAGATTAGTTCATCCAACAATAGCTTCGCTATTTTATCACTGAATCTGATAAAACACAGGTATCAAGAGCATGTCTCCCAAAACCCTGAAACAGTGCTAAACCATGACCAAACACTGACTAGGCATTAATCCTCAAAGCCCCAGTCCCACAACCCTTTCTTGAACTGATTGTGAGAGACTTGGTAAAATGTACTTTTTAGAGAAAAGTAAATGGTGCTTTCCACTTTCCAAAGTCAAAGAGGCTAGTCTAGTTTGGCTTATTGAAACCAGGCACACTTTTGTTTTTCCTTCTGGAGCATAAGCTAATGAAATTTTGTGTTTCATTTCCCAGTGTAGATCGTAGACTAGCACAGGATCCTGCAGCAGACTGCTGTGATAGGAATGATATATGTAGTGCCCACTGTGCATTTAAAGGCTATGCGATTCAAAGGTATGCAATTTAAGTGCCATTGCTTAGACCTTATTTCTAAAAACTTTTTGATAATAATAAAACTTTTTGGTCAGAATAAAATACAAAGATTACCCTTGCTTTTATTACCATCATTTACAAGTGTGTTGTACTTCACCCCAGAAGTGTAAATGTTCCCATTTATTTCGTTAAGATTCTGCAGATTCCATAGACATGCAACACAGGTAGAAAAATGTGCCCTCTGGACCTCTGCATAAAAGCACTAAACTCGGGAATGGTTTCAGGCCCTGAGGTCTAACTATAGCTATTTATGTTTTAAATGTCTACAAAGTTTTTTTGTAAATGAAATGTGATGTACTGTAAAGTTAAGTAAAAAATCTTCATTTGTTGTAAAGGTTTTATTCTAATTTATTCACAGAATAAATAATAATAGCACTCAAGCCAGAAACCATATAGAAACGTTTACTTTTTGCAGTTTGTGATTGGTTAGAGGATCCATTGCAGTTTGCAGCCTTCAGTGATTTTAGCATCGCAAAGAACATTATCAAAGCACCAGCTATTCAGCATTACACTGGTTCTGGATAAGGTCAGTCATGCATAAAACTGAAAAAAATCTCACTCATTATGCTTGCTCAGTGACCTTCGTTTACCTTATATGTGAAACCTTCTTTATATATTAAATCTGCTTTTGTAGATTTCAGAAAGCAGATAATTCTGTAGTGAACTTGAACAATTTAAACAAAACATGAAAATTCCAGCATTTCACTTAACACATTTCAGTTAACAGATTCAATAAAATATTCTATAACATTGGGCGTACCAGACCCTACCAGACTTAAATTCTATTATTGCAATTTGCCCTACAGAACATGGCCAATTAGATTATCATGGCTTAATGCTTGTTTGTTGTTTCCCTTTAAAAGCCTTTGCTAGTTGCTTTTTCGCCTTAGGGAAGGCCAACACTGCTCATGTTTGTTGTAAACAAAGTAGTTGTGTCTCGTGGCGCGTTTCTAAATCAATTTACCAAGACAGCTGCAGAACATGACATACCTTGGAGGCTCTAACAAGTATGAAGACCTCTCGTAGGCTGATAATCCCAGACCCTGCGTATTCCTGCATGGCCTGTCAGCGCTGCTTCTATGTTTCCTCCATGGGTAGGCTTTGCTTTTAGCAGGCAGTAGGTTAAAGACCAGTTTGAGTAAATTCCCTCAGTTCTATGTTCTTAAAGGTCTGATACACTACTGCTTGTGATTCGGTATCAATGTGCATACCGGCCCATTGGACACACATTACAACATTACAAATACACAGGCAGTGACTGGTTTCCTTATTTTTATGCGATTCATTCACCCACTGTATTCGCAGCCTTAACAAAAGGGGTTTTACATGATATCGAAATGCAATGCACATTCCCTTGCTGGTACTGGAGAATTATTGCAGCTTCCCAACTTAAAGACTATGTCTGAAACTGCAAGCTGGTACAACAGATGACAAGAATGAAATTCATTCTCATCACTTGCTGATTAAGCTGAGCTTTGAATGACTATACTCATCTTCTTCTTTCATCTGCTCCTGTTAGGGGTCGCCAGAGCAGATCAACCATCTGCATTTCTTCCGTTCCTCTGCATCTGGATGCAAACCAACTTCCTACATGTCCTGTCTCACAACATCCATAGACCTCCTCTTTGGTCTTCCTCTTTTCCTGTTTCCAGCAGCTCCATCCTCACCATCCTTTGCCCAATATAATCCTCGTCTCTCCTCTGGACAAACCAATGCAACCTTGCTTCTCTAACTTTGTCTCCAAAAATGTCTAACCTGAGCTGTCCCTCTAATATACTAATTCTGCCCATCCTTGTCACATCCATTGAAAATCTAAGAATCTTTAACTCTGACACCTCCAGCTCTGCTGCCTGTCTCGTTGTCAGTGACACCCATTCCAATCTGTATAGCTGGTCTCACTATTGTCCTGTAGACCTACCATATCACTCTTGCTGGCACCTGTCTGTCATTAGATCACTCCTGCCATTTGTCTCCACCCATTCCAACCTGCCTGAGCTCTCTTCAGTACCATACACACAGTTACTCTGAACTCTTGATCCCAAGGACTTAAACTCCTCCACCTTCACCACCTCTACAGTCTTTGTCCTGCTCACTTTCATTCCTCTCCTCTCGAGCATATCTCCACCTCTACAGGTTCTCCTCATGTTTCTCCCTACTCTGACTACAGATCACAATATCTGCAAATATCATAGTCCATGGGGACTCCTGTCTAACCCCGTCCGTCAACCTGTCCATTACCATGGCAAACAAAAATAGACTCAGAGCTGATCCTCGCTGTAATCCCACCTATACTTTAAATGCATCCATTACTCCTACTGCAGACCTCACCACTGTCACGCTGCCCTCATACGTATCTTGTACTCTGATATACTTCTCTGCCACTTGACTTCCTCACACAAAACCACAACTCCTCTCTAGGCAACCTGTCATATGCTTATGATATGTCCACAAAGGCACAATGCAACTCCTTTTGGCCTTCTCTGTACTTCTCCATCAACACCCTCAGAGCAAACACTGCATCAGCAGTGCATCTTTCTCCACATGAAACCATACTGCTGTTCACCAATTATCAGCTATTTTCTTAATCTAGCTTCCACTACTCTTCCCCATAACTTCATGCTGTGGCTGATAAACTTTATCCCTCTATAGTTACTACAGCTCTGTGCATCGCCCTTAGTCTTGAAAATCTGTTCTAGTTCACTTCTCCTCAGTCCACTCCTCAGGTATACTCTCACTTTCCAAGATTGTGTTAAACAACTCTTCTGCCATCTCTCCTAAACTCCTCCATGCTTCCACCGGTATAATGACTATTCTCTAAATACAGTAAAGATAATCTTGCTGGGCAATGAATGGATGTCATGAGGCCTACTTTCCTGAAGCTACTAAACTGCCCTTAAATAAAGTTAAAAGTCATGTTCATCATTGAAAACATAAGGTGGCTCTCACTTGGAGCTAAATAACGTATTTTAAGGCTATACTTGATACTGTGACCATTGTGCTACATGCCCTTTTGAAGTAGTGCACTTCAGTAGATCATTGCTGTTTATATGCACAACGTTCAAAGCACAAATTCATGTCAACCCAGCTGCTCCCTGAGTGTCAAGGTAGAGGCTCAGTTAACCTGAAGCACTGCTGTTACAGTCTGGCAGGCCTCCAGAGTGAGCTGACTTACCACAGGCTTTCAGTTGCTTTCATGGACTAAGAAACCAAGTTGTCTTGAACCTCCACATATGGTAAAAGAAGACATTTTTAATTGAATTGATCCAGATATCTCCATTATTCAAGTCAACACAAACATTGCAAAAAGAAAAAAAAAACAAACACTAATAATAAGAATTAGTATTGATTTACTAACAAAATCTAGTTTTCATGCTAGATTTTCATGCATAAGCATCAAATAACATTTTATTCATTTTAATATTAATGGACAATGCTTGCATAATTACATGAGATGTTGTAAGAATTAAATTATACTGACCCAAACATAACATTGTAATAATGCAAGTGTCTTTTCCTTTTAATAGAAAGCAGAGGCCTGATTAAGTAAACTGAAAGAGGTAGACTTAAAGTGGCTTCTATATTCTATTACTGTGGAAATAATATTTCTTCACTACTAGTACCAGTAAGCTATTAAATAGTCCTTGAGCTCTGCAATAGACTGCAGTAACCCATCTACATGATTTCCTTTTCCAGTTTTAAAACTGTATTTGAATGTATTTGAGTTGTATTCACTAGATCAGAGATTAGCAGAATGTTTTTTTCTTTTTGTAATTGACGTTAATTTGTGACTTTACATGATAAGGCAATTAATACTGAACAATAAGCTTATTTACCTAACACTCTCATTTACAATGATGCAATTCATTTACATTTATGGCATGTAGTTGATGCTGTTATCCAGAGCAACTTCCATTTCCTATCTACAAGGACAGTCGCCCTGGAGCAACTTGGGGTTAAGGGTCTTGCTCAGGAACCCAAAGGTGTTAGTGCTGGTGGGATTTGAACCTGTGGCTGCTTGGTCTGTAGGCGAGTATGTTACCATTAGACCACCCCTCCCCTTTAATTCACTTTATTCATTAAGTTATGCATCAAGTTTTTCAATAGTTACAATGCTTCAAAAACAAAAATAACAAAAATATAATCCTTCAGATAAGGATACAATGCCACAGGGCAATTAAAGTCCCCTAAAAAAGGACCAAGAATGAAGAAGGTAACTGCCACGGTTACCTCTGAAAGGAAAAGTAACACATTATAAAAAGGTTACTTTGCAAAAATTAAAGCCTTTTTCTAGAAACCTTTATGTCTGAGGTGTCTTATCTCCAGAGCTGGAATGGTTACAGTAGTACATCCATCAGGGGCACCTGTTATAAAAGGCTTTACACAGTAATGTTACTACTAAGGCTGGACATGTAAGATAATAAATAATATGAGACAGCTGACCCATTTGCAATTGCGCATTCCGAATCGTGCTCCACTCACTGATGATTCAAAGCAGGTCAAACAGCACAACTTGAGAATCCGAAGCCAAAAGATTAAAAAAAAATAAACATGCAATTAGTTGGACTAGATTGCTTAACTCTACTGACAAATTAAATGTGTTGCCCGAATCACACCTGCTAGCCCTATTCCTGCATGAATACCATATAAAAATGCACACACAGGGAGATAAGAGATATAGACTAATTAAGCTAGATCGCATGATTAGTGAGGGAGATCGATTCTCCTGTGAGCAACAACACATATTTAGCTGTTTGCTTCTGGTTTTAATGTACTTTGGTGTAGACCTGAAGCTGCAAACATAATTAAATGCTACCATTAACATATTCAATATTTCAAAGCAGTTTGTCTATAAGGTTTACATTTTCTTAAAGGGATCTCTCTGAACATTCTGTTTAAAGTGTATTTAATATACTTTTCAGTCTACTTTTCAGTAGACATCAGTAGGTCATACCAGCTTTAATAGATTTTCAAAGCTCACGGTTTCTGTGCTCCAGGTTCTGTAATGTTAATATTCATATACAGAAAGGTCAGCAGCCTGGCTTAGCAGCCGCACAATTGCCAGCCGCACCAAGTGCACTCACTTTTGTTCAATGCGAGTGCGTCTTCAGCCATGCAGCCACTCTTGCTTTTAACTCATAATGAAATAGCACTGGTCATTGGAATGGCAGATTTAATGAGGATGTCATTCTCAAAAATAACAGAAGCCTAAGTGTTTCTCTTCATTTCTAATAACCAACCCATGACTCCCTCAACATTCCCGACCACCACTCTAACACAACTGACTGAGCATATCAGCCAATTACCAATTAACAAGCCCTTGACGACTTGAAAATTGAAAAGGCTTGGCGGAACCTTACCTAACCTTCATGACAAACCCAATTACTTTTTCTTTTGATTCTCGACAGTAACCCAGTACACTTTTTTTTTTTTATTTAAACTTTTTGACTCTTTTTAATATTCCCTATAGGGACGCTACTGGCAGTGCTGCATTACTAATGAATCACTAAGCATCACTTCACTATACAGCACTGTTGAATCACTAATGCACTGAGTTCACACAAAAAAAAATCAACTTCATATGAATTACATCCAAGTCAGAATGACACCGTCAGCCAGCATGCGGTATGGCCGAATGAATAGGGAATAGAGATGTGGGCATCATCTCCCTGCTGCCCTCCCTTTCAGAATCAAGATCATGAGCCGGACGTCATCCAACTACAATCTTGGGCCAAAAGAATAAGCTGTTGCACAACACCATTCTTCAATAATGCCTCATTCAAACCTTAGTCACTCTTAAGAGGACTGAAAAACTGCAGTCCTTCAACAACTAAGTATATCTTATAAATGGAGCTACATTTTACAAGGCAGACCCATCTAGGACAGTTTCTTGTCCTCATGCTTGATTCAGTACTGTTACAAAAAAAAATGTACTACTTCATATTATCTCATCATGAAATTAATACTTTAATGGTCTAAGATATAAGACAGAGAACTTCAATTATTCATTTATGGAACTCTCGCTTCAGTGGTCCATTTGTGATGTACTATATTCACTCAGAAAGTAAGAACACTTTTTATCCTTTTCTTGAAGCAAGCAGCTGACGCAACACAAGTTACAAACCCTTTGAAAAGAACTGCAATCCAACTTTCTTTTGCTTTCGCCAAACCTGTATTAGGAAAAAAGCAAACATTGAAAGATATTTATGCTGTGTCATGGTGGAACACAATGAAATAAGATGCCAAGACAGATTTGTTCCCTGCCTGACATCTAGGTTTATATATATATTCGTTCGTGTATATGGCTCATCATTTGCATTTGATCCTCTGTTTTGCCCACAGATGAAAAACAACTTGTAAGTAGTCAGAAATGAAATATCATGTAGGTACATAAACTATCCTTTAACAAACAAAGGCACCAAAGAGGATTCTTCTTGTGAACCAGTTTTAGGTAAATGAGAATCAGGTGTGGTTAGCTAATAATATGTTTCTTTTTTAAATCTCTGGCTTCAAATTGTCGTTTTTGGGTATGTGATATCTAGATAATAGATACCATTATCTTATAAATCCAGCCATAGGATTAACATTAACACTAACTTTCATAACAGGTGCCCTTGACTGATGTGCTATATAACCCGTCAAGCCTAATTTAGTATTTGAAAAAGATAAATGCATAATAGTACATGGTCAGAGCACACGGACTGCAGTATTTTCCACTTGGCACATGCTGGTTAGCTAAGTTGTTACTGACCACTTCTTTTATCCACTCTCCTCCCAGTGGGCTCCCGGGTGCGTTTCAATTACACTCACTTGGATGTGGTGATCCCTGGCTGATAGAAGTAGAAAGTAGGGAGGGAGAGTATTGACGGAGCTCATGTCCAGCATTAACCTCAACATCCTGCTGTCTCCTCCTCCAAAAAAAAGTCCAACATATCCTTGTTAACTTTAGCAATAACTGCACAATTATTCCAACTATTTTTATGCCATACTAACAATCCCTCATCTTTTGATAGCAGATGGTCTGCATTTTAATGGGTCTATACTATTATATATTTTTTTATTTTATTTCGATTTTTCACCCTGTTATATCATTTTAGACTTTAACTCATCATTAAGAAACTTGTCTCAGATCGAGCTCTGGTGATATCAATTTTTATTTTTTTCAAAATCAGCAAAGTTAAACCAGACGCCCTTCATAAATGTAGTCAAATTATTGACTTTTTTTTTTTTACCTAATTGCTCATCGATTCTTTATTGAGCTAACATAGGCATGTCACATAAATGTGAAGGTTATGATTCTTCAGGAATATGGTTGGGAAACTCTGGTGTGGAGCACTAAAGTTACATGGAAACCTGGCATGAATGTATGATGCATGCAGCCAAACTGCTGTAACCTATTTGCAACATTTTACATCTAATTACAACAACTACTCTGTCTTAAGTCCATTAATTACTAAACATACTGTACTGTGATGTGACTGCGATGTTGTGTAGCTTAACAAAGACAAAGCTTCTAAAATTAGCAATAAAGAAAATCCATTTCTATATGACGCCTTCTCAACCCTACTTTACCAAATTAACCTGATTCTCATCAGAATGAGCTTTTGTTTGCAGAGTAGTTTCAACAAGGACCGAATGGACATAGAGGTAAGTTTAGAATTCATAACAAAGCTTACATACTACAGCAAATGTTTAGTTCTAATAAGTACGGAAAATACAGGGGGTAATGTATTATTGTAAAATCGTAAAAACAGTCTAGTCCAAATGGGCAGCTTTATTTGCATCTCCGTACTGTAGATTGCATTTGAGGGCTGCTGGGGTTGCAGAATTACTGGTAAACGTGGAATGATAAACTTCAATAAAGTTTACATACTACATACTAAAATGTTAACTTTCTATATTAAATCAGTTTCTTAGGGTTTTGGCTCCAATATTGTGCTCATTGTTTCATATGGATTGGACCGGTGCAAAAAGCATAAAAGTAAATAGGTCTTTTACTGTGAAGGTGTAGAGCTTAAGCTGTTGCTGATTGCATTGATTTTTCCATATGAAGCATCTGCTGTGTCTATAAATGGCCTTCAATAGATGCCTGTGCTTTAACCGTTGTATTTGTTTCAGCAACCCTGTTTCAGATTTTGAGGACTTCACTATTATACTGCATTATTACAGCACTTGCCATAGTGCAATCACAACTACTTTACCTGAATGGAAACCCACACTGAGTATAGGTGTTGCAATTCACGGAAAAGCATAAGAGTCCATTTCCACCTCTATATTGAACCTGGACTGTGCTGTTTGCTTTTTTTGGGCTAAAATTCATTCTGCACAGTATTACTGTGGTGTTGCTTGTGTTGCGGTCAGTATTGCAATGCATTTTCATGTAGCAGAGAAAGCAGGTGCTGTAAGTCACACCTAGAGTCTACTGGCAAAAAAGAAGCCCATCTGTCCATCTGCTAGCTTTTGAGCTGTCTCTGCCACAGTTTTCACTTCGGCCCTTAGAGCAAAAAGGTTCATAAATAAGCTTTGTAATACTCTTATCTGGGAAAATAGATAATATAGAGATGGAAAGTCATCACTTTATGGTTTAGAAACTGTCCTTATTTTATGGCAAGATTGGTGATGGGGCAAATTGATCATTACACTGGGACATTTTCTTGTGTAGTTTCTCTGACGTTGGGTAAAAATGAAGACGATGATAAAAAAAAGGCAGTTATAAAAAGGCATGAAAAACTGAATACTGTATAATTTTTATATTCACCTTATGCACAAATAAACGACCAAGCAAGAAAAAAGTAAAATGATGAATTAAGATGATGTCAATAATGGGCTGACATCCAACCAGCTGTTACTGTGCAATTTATTAAATTAATAGTCACCTTCAGCTCATTTGAAAGTGGCATCCATTACTGTTTTTTAGCAAAGTCACCAGAAGTGTCCTTAAGTCATCTTTAAGTTATCACTTAATGTCCTGGAATGTGCTGGAGACATTTTGGAACATTGGGCAGCCAAATGAAGCTGAAAGGGTGGCAAGAAAAGAAACGTTACAAGCGTAAACCTCTGAAAAGCATAAAAAGTGTGACTTCGGAGGACACATTAATGTGGCTTCATAATCACTGCTTGAAGAAGTCTATTTGTAATAGCAGACATTTTTGCCTATAAAATGCAAACGGATAAAAACTCGACGCCAGTTAATGAGCATTAAATAAATGCGTAAATGAAGCAAAAAAAAAAAAATCTGTCTGTTGTAAACAAAAGGAAAAATTAATTGTGTAGGCTACAAATAGAATGATAAAATTAGACTTTCTCTCACGCAAGTTTTCAGGTTTCTGTTCCGAGATCGATTGCAAGCATTGGCTTAAATGTCTGTTGTGATGAAACTATTTTCAATTATCATAACAAATAACAGCGTCGCCCAACCCGGTGTAAGGTGACCCCCTGTAACCTTCACTGTAACGGAGTCAATCACGATTTAAAGAGACATTTGAAACAGGAGGCAAATATGAATGGAAGAAATGTAGAGGAGAAACAGTGGGTGAGATTAGAGAGCGAATCGTGTCAGCCATGTCAGGATCCCACTGGCAATGATCACCTCTCTCTGATTGGAATTCTGTGATCTTCTCCTCGCAGAAAATATAGCACACATTCAGAACACATTCATATTTCAGAGCTCATAATGTTGAGCCAAGAGTCACCCGGTCCACAAATTGCCCATGGAAAACGCTTGTTTGCTTGACTATTATGCATGCCACATCCCATTCAGACCTTTTGGTGTTGGCCATCTCCTCTGCATGCGCAATTTTTTTTCCCCGAACTGGAGACACTGACATTTCCAATACTTGCGTCTGCAGCCGGTCACAAGGCATGAAATCCTCCCCGAAATATTTTCATCAGAGAATCCATGCCCACAGCTCCCCACATCCGTGGACATTATACCGTTCTTGATGTTTTATCATTAGTTGGGAAGTGTTTGGGCCCCTACTGAGATCTTTTGATAGAGCACAGACAATAAAGCGGTGGAGACAGCCAGCCAATTTTGCCCGCTGTGACTCTACCCCAGCAAGGGGCCTGCGTATTTGTGGGGGGGTGGGGTTATGGGGGTGTGGGAGGGTTGAGGGGGGGAGAAAAAGAAAAGATGATGACAGGCATATTGCAGACAAGCTTCCCCTGCACAAAGCTCACCTGCTTTTTGAAGCCATCGCTGCATTATGTGTGTGATTCTCTGGCCTTTATGAAACGTAATGATGGCACATTCAAACCAATGAGTCATCATCATAATACAGCGGGCTAGCTTTACTTTTTGTTGCCAAGTTTGCCTTGCCTGTGCTGGATAGGTGTGTCCCTGAATAAAAACATAATATGATCATGACCTTCTCTTTTATCACAGTTCACAACATTATTAAGATGTAATGGGGGAAAAAAACACTGCACTACATATGTAATATGCCTATTGAGAGGCATGAAAAAGAATCTGCCATTTAATTTGTTTTTGTCATATTTGCTTCAGATCTTCAAACTAATAAGACAAAGACCCGATTAAATCCTGATTATATATATCTCACACATTTTTTATTTGTTTTCTCTAGATTCATGTTTTCAATTGTGTATAGCACAACACAGTAACCATCATATTATTTACTGAATGAGAAATTTTATCCAATGCCACTGCATTTTTCAAACTTTCATTATGAGAAAATATTACAAATACATCCAACAAATATAAAGGTGACTGGCTTTCTGCATTTTATAGCCTGTAATAAAATATTTAGCCACAAAGCCGCAAACTGTTGGTTTTGAAGAGAACATATCGAACCTGTCGTAGTGCAGTGACATGAAGTTTGTGTTGGAATTCTATTTACTAAAGTCAGAACTCCGGTCGCTGCCAGAAAACCTTTACTTTGTGGTGTTAATAATGAAAGAGATGACCATGGGCCAAACAACGCAGGCTCTGGAATGTTGTGGCCTTGTGGATAGAAGAAAGTAAATTCCAGGTATTTAGGGGAACCGAAGGATTAATGTCAGGCAGCAGTTGGGGAAAGGGCAAGCACAGAATGTGTTGTTCATGCAGTGAAACTTGGAGGTGGGGTGGTGACGGTCTAGAAGTGTTTTGAAGAAGATCTTTAGACTCAGGCCAAATTAAAGAAAAATCAAACAATTCTTCAACATCACACCATTTCTGAGGTATATACATATATATATTATTGGAAAAAATATCATTCTTAAACAGAAGAATGACCCCAAGTGTTTTTTTTTTTGTTTTAAGGCAAAATGTTTTAAGAAATATGTTTACACCGCCCCAATCTGCAGATCTTTCTCCAATTGAGCTGAAAGGGATGCGCTTGACCGAGAAGTTTGAAATTAATTTCCATCAAATGAGGGATTGGGCACGAGTTCTAAGTTATGAAAAGGGCAAGGGGTGGTTATTTTAATGAAACCAGTACTTACACATTTGCATTCATTAAACTGCATCAACAACAACAATGTATTTATTATCACTTCACAGAGTGCTACACATATACAGTGTTAGTAATACTGAAATATTAGCTATGTGTTCATAGCATTATTATATATATATATATATATATATATTTACACACACAAATATATATATATATATTTACACACACAAATATATATATATATATTTACACACACAAATATATATATATATATNCTCAGCAGGGTTTAGGTTCAGGTGAGGAAGGGGACCATGTCATTATTCTTTCATCCTTAAGGTCTTCACTGGTCATGCAGTGGAGAACTTCCATGCAGGAACGATACTCCATCACAAGCGTGGATCTCGTTCAGTGGTGGTCGGGTTTCAGCCTCCCTTACCTTAATGGGCTCCTGGAGGCCATTAAGGTATGATAATTATGCCATAATAATTATGCACACCTCATTAGGCCACCCCCTCCGTCATGACACAAACACATCACCTGATCTGCTTAAATCCAATCAGCACTCAAATTTATACAGCTTGGAGTTGGAATATATGCATAAAATGATGATCTGGTCAAAATACTTGCCTAGTAACTGTGCACACAGTGTATGTGTGTATTATTTATATATATATATATATATATATATATATATATATATATATATATATATATATATATATATATATATATCTCACACATTTTTTATTTGTTTTCTCTAGATTCATGTTTTCAGGCTGGATTGCAGAATCCTGGTGCTCAATATACCACACTGAGTCTGATTAGATGGTACTGTGACCTTTACTGTGAGCCGTGAAGATGCTGAGACTAATAATGCACCAAATAGCCGAACAAACATCAAATAAAGAATGAGATCAGATGACGGTGTAATAGGACCTTGTGAAACCAGAACCTAAAATGTAGTGATGGTTTTTTTTAAAATGCTCACAATAACAACATTGTGTGCGTTTAATATTCCAGTGTAAGTTATTATTGAAAATTGTCTAGTGTTCAAAACAAGGACAAAACAAGATGAATGGCCTTTTTGGAGCTTGTAGGCTTTTCTCCTCATTATCATTACATATTTTTTGAAGTGCCACTGGGGTCACATATTGGCTTCATAACTCTTCTTGAACAATGTAACCTTATCTTTTTGTCTTTGTAATGAAGCAAGAGTCTCATTGCAATTCACTTTTCTCCCTCAGTTATTTACATGAAAATGGACAAGGGATCCCTTATAGGTCACTTCGCCATCAAGTTGTCCAATTAAGATAAAAACACAATAATAGAGAAGGCACTGGTTCACTATGGACTTGTCAAGCACATGTGACATTACTTTGAAATGAGCAAATTAAGAGGCTTTTTTATTTGTTCAAATAAGCAATAGCTCTTTTTTTTCTTTTTTTCGGAGAGGTGAGGCACAGTTCTGTCAAATTTCTCTTGTTATTATACTAACATTCATTCCTTTCAGAATGCTTTTTGTTATTTCCCTTTTTTCATTTTCTGCTTCTTGTGTTTGTGTTTTTCATTTTGTTTCCCATCTAGATGTTCTCGCCACAACCCCCCCACCCACTACTACCACCATCATCCCTGATTCTACCCAAGGTACCGTATGCCATCTCGGCTTCAGGGTGCTGCCTCCATCTTACCTGTTTGCCTTTTTTTGTCTTTTTGTGCCTCACGCATTCTATTTTGCCTGTTTGTGTTGTGGGGGTGGAGTGGGGTTGTATGTTTAAAGAGTATAAGCTGTAACAGACAGCAAGCAGCAGAAGGTGAAGATCAGGGGCTTGTGCCGGGCGAGCAGACCACTGTAATAAGATCCCCCACTGATAACGCGCTCAGCGGCTATGCGGCTGTAGCACTTGTCAGGTTGTGCTCATCAAATCCTTTTCCTGTCACTCGTTTGATCTTCAGCACTGGAGATTCATTTTGCAGGGAAAGTCTTTTCCCAATCCACTGCTGTATGCCTTGGATAACTGTTACATTATTAACCCAGTGCACGACAGCTGCGCAACCAACATGACATTCAAAATGTTTCGCTTCCTGTTTGCTTATATTTCAAGTTTGTTTAAGTGATTCTGTAATAAGCATTTCATTACGCAGCTCAAATACATGATTTGAACTTAGGCTGTCATTGCAACAAACATCTTCAACGTGCTGATCCCATTTAGCTCATTAACTGTTTAAGGAGTTCTTAACTTGCATCACATGATGAATTACATTTAACATACAGATGCATCTCCATTCACATAAATTTATGTCTGAAAAACTCAATTTTTCCTGGTGTGATACCATCAAAATATATGAATAATAATGCAAATAAATGTGTTAAAAATGCAAAGAAAATAAACAAGACAACAACCTTCAATGAAACTCCTTATACGTCTATTATAAATGCAAATGTGGCTTCGAACGAACGTTTTGAGTCTGCCCTTTTGGCTTAACTTCTCTCTTGGTTTCAATGAGCTATGAGTGAGAAATAATTAATATAAAAGCGTGCCATGCTTCTGTTATCACTAACAATAACGGCAGCTGCTAAGGGTTAAAAGGGTAAGTGTAGAGATACAAAATGCATTAATAGACTCCCAACCTTCCTGTCTAAAGCTGAAAGAGAAAATCTGAATGTGGGATCTTAAAATGGTGGGAAAGGGTCAACGGTTTGAGAAAAAGGATAAAAAATCTTTGGTGTATGCTCCACAGCCATATGTAGGCACCTACAGGTCTGATTCGTGCTTCTCCACATAAAGAAGGCAGCTTAGTACCGGGAATGCCAGCCAAATAAATCAATGTTAGGAGGTCCAGGGAACCTAGAACCGTAATGCATTTTTGATGAACTGGCAAAGAGTGATAAAGGATAGGGAGCACTCCACTTTAAAAAAATCAATTAAGCCATAATGTCTTGCTGAAGTGCTCAGTAGCTTTAGGCAGTGACATTTCGAGATGATTGCCATTTATAATACAAAATAAATGGCTAAATGGAAGTGCTCTGCACACCAATAGTTGCAACTTTTGACAGGTGCCTGAGCTTTTTCTCTATCAAACGGGTCTTATAATTGATATGCTGGGGAAGCAGAAATAGGGTAAGGCATTAGCGTTTGCAGGACGGCAGAAGAACCTTCAAGGTCCTATTTCTGTGATCATAAGCCTGAACTAAGTTGAAGTGTATTCCATCTGTAAAGAATATCTTCTCTTTTTCCTCTGTAGCACCTCTGTGAATGCAGAAGGAAGGTACAAGAGGGTGTATTATCGATGTGTCAGTCTTAGCCTCGGATTAGCATTCAAGCAGTACCTGCTTTCGAACACACGAAAGCTAATCCAGTCACACCATGGGCAGCGAAGAGATCAGGGTGGTGCAGGGCAGTCTGAACCAGGTGGAACGTCATCTGTGAAGGTTCCCATGTTGATAGCGATGCATAACGTTCAACACACTTTGAAGCTTGGCAAGCTGAACTCTACCCCGGTATTGGACAGAAGTGCTCACTGATCAGTGACGAAAGAGAACAATTTTTATAGACATGGAGGCTTTTTTTGGATGTTCTAGTCAAAATGTGAAATGAGATGGAGATTTATGATAAAGGTGGGTATGGGGCATAGTGTTGTATTATATAAGCATAGGTTGCTATAATGTGGGTTTGTTTTGGAAACCGTTGGCGGATGTCAGGTTTTAGAAAATGTTGTGGCAGAAAATGCATCTATATTAAATGGCTGAATAAAAAAAAACGCCCACTTTCTAACATCATTAGCTAAACTTTTCTTGGCTCAGGACAACATTGCAAATAAAACTTTGTGGTCCATCAAGCAGACCTCTATTATCTCTATTACCAGAACAGTACACCTTATAGTCTTTGGACTTGGGTCTAATTCTCTTTCGACAGATGAATGGTGCTGAACTGTGTCTAAGCCCATGTTTTGACATTAACAGTGTTTTCCCATATAATGAGTTCCTCTCCTGATATTTTTCAGGGCTTTTTCCAATATGTGCCAGCTCAGGCTTGGACGCCCTTAGGTAAAGCACAGCGAGGTAGCCTCATATATCTGTCTGATGAGGGGGCATTTATGTTGCTGTGTGTGGGGATGATGGAGTTGCCGCTGGGCGAATGACACACACAAGACAAGGTGGCTCATTATTCTTTCAATGGGCTCTCCACTCTCAGCTGTGGTTTCATTTTTCATCAAGAATGCCTCTAAAGCCCACTCCCACAGCCACACCTTTTGAAAACAGGATGATTTTTTGACATACGCTGTACATTCAAAGCTGTAAGATATTTTGAATCATATGAATTGCTTGTGCAATTTTTAGTCGCTGCAATACCAGAACTGAAAGCTCAAGTTTGTTAAGGGCTGCACATAGGTTCCTGGCTTCAGGGGTAGACATTTAGACATCATTCATTTCCCCAGCATGAAGGCAACATCAAGCATCTACACTCAGTAATGCATTGTCAGAATCTGCATACATACATAGCTAATATGCTGATAAGGAGTGCAAATCCATGGTGGAGGCTTTGATGAACTTCAGCAGTCGTAAAATATTCTGCAAGAACTAAGGAGACTGTCGATTTTTCTTCTTTTTTTTTTTACCAAATGAGGATATTTTCAAGGTTCTGGTTTGCAATAGCGTATTAAGGTTTCTTCAAAAGGAAAACAATACCACACCTTTAAACATCTGCAACAGCATTTGTGACATTGTCATGTTGAAAATGATACCAAACTCCTCTAGCTTTTATTTGGCAGCACTATTACAAACTTAAATACTAGTTTGAGAAAAACTGAAAAAGTCTGGATTCTATCATTCAAATAATAGCAATAAAACAAGGCAAGATGTGCTCCATCTTTTAACAGGTGTAAGATACCTGCAGACTTTGAGTGCACATTAAATATCCTTTCGCTTTTAAATCTGCATTCAGGAAAAAATATTCACTAAAAGCTATAAGTATGAAAGACCTGTCCTGTCTGTAGGCCAGATGGCCCTGCAGCTTTCCATAACAGCCCCCCTTCCAGCTTTCCTCTCTTTGCTTCCTGTGCCATCGCCTGTTATAGCCATTCTTTCTCTTGGCCGTTGTGGTCTGTTGCAGCGCTAAGCATTTGCCTGATGCTGCAGATGGCACCTATCCCACTTAGACCTTCGGTCTTCCTCTTCTGCGTGCTCCACCCTCTGTCCTGTTCCAGACTCACTCTCTTTTCTTTCTGCTTCTCCACTTCTCAAAACCGTTCAAACCGTTTGCCCCCCCCACCGGTCCTATTCTTTCATGTCCGGTCTCTTAGCCCGCTTTAATAACGCACACCCTGGCGCATGGAGGCCATGTATGCGGATGTCAGTTTGGTTCCATGTGGAGAAATAAAAGCCTGGTAGATTAGCTCAATGTGGGGTTCGCCGCGTGAGCTGTGGCCAATAGGGAATGAAATGCCATCATGATGGGATGACGAGGACGCAGAGCTGATTCACTGCAGAGCGCAGAGAAAGAGCCTGTACATGTACCTGTAAATGCACAGTGCTTGTACTATTTGAACCATATTTTTAGCTTGTAACATATTTTCAGTTTGCCCATTGATGGGACACGGACAGTAACATCTTGCGACACTGTTAATGCTTCATCAAAATGGAGATGATTGAGCACCATTTTTCCTCTTTCAGAAAGTAATACATGCTGAAATGCTCTTAATATCTAACTTGAGGGGCCAAAGATATGGGTTTCTTGGCCGACATGCATCTCTCAAATATGAGAGATCAGATTTTATGTATTTATGTACTTACATCTTGACACGTTAAGTTACATGGAACATAATGCCTTGTTTATCCGAACAGCCAGTTTTCACGTGAGCAAAAGTATTGCAACAGAAAGGTTTATAGCAAATGAAAGTAACTGAGACTTAATATTTGGTTGCATATCCCTTGCTTGCAATAACCGCATCAAGCTGGCAGCCCACTCCATTCATGGAAGCTACGCTTCAGTAATCCTTTTAAAATTAGTTATTTTGTGATGCCACTAAAACCAGCAGCAGTGGCCTCGTGTTTAGGGACTAGGCCTCAGGATCAGAAAGCCATAGGTGCCCAGTCTTATTAATTAATTCTGCTTCCATCATTGTGAGTTGAATCATCAGTGAAGAATGAGTCTGATCGAGAAGCAGCCACACAGCCACACAAGCCCAAGTAGTGACTCTGCCTCCGCCGTGCTTCACAGACGAGCTTTTATGCTTTGGAAAATTAGCTTAATAAACCCATTTTTTTCCTCATCACTTTGGCCATTGAGATAAATATTTGATTCATCATTAAGGATGTTCTGGAACGTCTCGTCTTTGTACTTTCCAGTATTGTTTTCCAGTTTTGACCACTGATCGGTGGTTTTCATTTGGATGTCCGGCCTCTATGTTTGTATTCACAAACTATACTTTGAACAATGGATTGTGATACGGCCACCACTGCCTTGGTGAGATCCTGCATGATGTCATTGATTGGTGTGTGGTTTTTCTTTACCATCGTTAGAATTTGTCTATCATCAGCTGCTCTTTTTTTCCTTGACCAACTGTGTGTACAGTGTTTGCTGCTTAGTACACCAGTGGTTTTCTTCTTTTTCAGGTCTTTCCTAAAAGTTGTACTAGCTGTGCCCAATGATTGTGAAATGCTTCTGACGGATTCCCCTTCTTTTCCCCCGTAAACGAGTCCCTGATCTTCATGTTGGTTTTCCCCATTTAATCACTAATGCAGCTTTACAGGTGAAAGCCAAAGCTGTAATTGAGGGTCAACATTTATATTTATTAAAACACTCGGTCAAACAGGACACGCCTGGGCATCAACAAATACCGGTCAGCCTCTCACGTTCCAATACTTCCAATGGCCACTTGAAAAACTAGATGGACAGATATAAAAGTGCTCTGTTCTATAAGATTTAACACATATAGATGTAATGACCAGGAAATAAAAGCTGAAAGTCTTTTGGTCCCAAACAAGTGGCTTCAACGCAGAGCAAAAACAAATGAATCGGCCCTTCTGTTTTTAAGCCTATGGAGGGGACCATTAATTTCTGTTCCAAAATCAAAAATGTCGAAATACAATTTCTTTCGTAAAGGCATGTGCCTTTTAATGGTAAACTTATTAAATCAAATTTCAGCGTAAACCAATAAAGCAAGTACAGATTGTGCTGTTCATGCGGCTCTAGTTGCCTTTATTTCAGCCTCCTTATAGAATGCACTGCTGACATTAAATGCTCTTTCAACAGAACAATATTATTTGAGAGCCAAAGGGAGGAATACTCACTTCATTTCTAATAAACAATTCCAAAAATGTGAGAAAGTAAACCTATTGACTTTTAAGGCATTGCTGTGCGGTGCTGTGCTGAACATTTACGCTGTCTCTGCGAAAGATTCAGGATCCAATGGCTAATTGAGATGTCAGGTTTTGAACCTCTCTTTCTCCACCTATTCATTTAAGAATGAGTACGTGAGGACTTTTTGCCTTTCACCAGCACATTTTTATGCGCTCACACCCCTGGTACACTTCTCTCTCATTTGATAAGTGTTTTATTTTTCATCCGCATGCTGTGTAGCCTAGCAACAGGCAGCAGTTCAAGGCCTAAATATGGTTTTCTATGGAAGGGGGAGCAAGTGGCATACTGCTTCAAAGAAGCACACACAGTCACTTAAACACCACTGCAGCCAAACAGCTCACACACACCGCCTCCAGTTTTTTTTTGTTTTTTTTTTCCTCCCTTAAAGTTGTTAAAGCATGTTAGGAGCTCTGAAGGCCCCACTCTGGCTGTTAATTAGGAAGTCTAGTTCTTCATTTAGTTTTTGTACATCGTTTGTGTTAATAATGTTATTGGCAAAAAATGTGTCTCATTGAGACATCATTCATGACTAACAAAAAAAAGTGAAGAAAGCTGAACAGCGTGACGAGCATGCCACTTAGAAACATTGTCATATGTTTGGTTATCACTGATTTACTCTATTTAACACTTAAGTAAGTCTGTCCCAAATAACACTGCGTTTCTCAAATATTCATTGATATTTCAGAATGAGAACCTAAAAATCTCCCTTAAAAACAAATATGGTTTAATGTGTTTTCTGTACATGCCCACCTGCCTGGTCAGTTGCTTCAGTTTTCATCAAGGATTTTTTTTCCTCCATTAATGCACAAATAGGGCATAAACTAAAACAATGAGCAAGTAGTAGCAGAGCTGCACTATTTTAATGTTTACGGAGGCTAGAACTGAGCAATATACCAATATTTATTATTATGATACATTCATTTGGAGGATATGAATCAGGGCACTGGGGCAGCGGTTGTCTAGTGGTTAGGGAGGATCAGAAAGTCATGGGTTTGAATCCCAGACCTGTAGGTTGCCCTGAGTTGCCCTTGAGCAAGGTACCGCCCCGATCACTGCTACCCGGGCGCTTTAAATAGCTGCCCCCTGCTGCAGGGTGTGTATGGGTGAAATCCAGGCTGCATTTCATGGTGGTTCACTGTGTGCTGTGCTGTGCACAATGACAAGTTGTCATTTTCACTTTCACTTCATATGGCCAGGACACTTAGCAGCTGCATGTTTGATTACAAAAAGTGCAGAATTACAAAGGAGTGAAAGTGACTGTCATTCGTCAGTGACACACACAAGTGAAAGTGACTATTCTTGTCATTGTGAGTACACACAGCACACCACAACAAAGTTGGACCTCTGCATTTAACCCATGTATAAACACACACCGTGCAGCAGGGGCAGCTATGAAAGCTGCCTGTGGAGCAGTGACAGGGACGGTACCTGCTCAAGGGTACCTCAGGGCAATCTACTGGTACGGGGTTCAAACCCACAATCCACCTGGCCCACTAGGCCACCGCTGCCCTCTGCTCCTCTGCTGTTCAGCCATATACACCCCTGCAGCAGGGTGCAGCTGTTTAAAGTGCCCATGGAGCAGTGATGGGGACAGTACCTTGCCCAAGGCTACCTCAGGGCAATCTACTTTTCTGGGATTTGAACCCACAGCCTTCTGATTCTGGGGGCTAGTCCCTACTGCTGCCCCTTAGTCATGTTTAATTAGATTTAGCAGTGTAAGAAGAAAATAAAAATCGTTGTGCCAAGGGTTTTGATAATACTTTTGAAATATGACACCGCTGCTTTATTTCCCATCTATTTCAAACTTAAAAATATTTGTTGACATACTCCATAACAATGTTTAATGGCCATAACAACTAAGCCCAGTGAACAGATCTGTTTGTGCTGTCAAGTTTGAAACCTGCTTAAATGGGAAAGAAATGGAGAAAAAAGAGGGGCTAAAGCAGTTACATGTGGATTGGACACACGGGCACTTGCTCTATACTTGCGCCATGCTTACGTGACACTGAAGTCCTTTGATGATGAAATTTATTGCACTTAGGTTACAACTTTTGTAGCTTAGGTAATAATGACGTCAGAGAAACAAATACCAATGCATCACTCAAACACTTTAGTAAACAGTTCATTTGTTCCGGCCTTATAAATTATTTTACTTAACTTTTGAATTACCATTTATTTTTACAAACAAATAAATATGATTCAGATATAAGAAGGTGCTCATGTAGGATCCCAAAGGTCTCAGAAATGAAAAGAAGAACTGATGCTGGTTTGAAGGCGAAAGGTAGTAACGCCAGATATTGATTCGATTTAGATTTTTCCTTTGTTCGCTCACTTTGCATTTTGTAAACTGATAAAAATAAACAATCATTATTTATATTTCTGAAAGCATTCTTTGTTTACAGCATTTTTTCCACACCTGCCTAAAACTTTTGCACAGTGCTGTATGTCTGCCGCTGTGATCGCAAGTATTTCTGAAAGGGTTACTGTAATGGAGACGGCCTTTTTTTCATTCCAATGTAAATTAATAAAAAGTATTTTCATTCTTTCACTTTGGAGCATTTGATTCGTCAAGCCTCACCCAATTCTAAGGGTAGCTGCTTTGTTCCAAAGGTTAGAAAAAAAAAATCTTCAGTGATTAAAGAGAGATGTTTTCTTTTGGTTTATTGATATTCTGGCCATTTTAACATCACCCCTAGCAAGCTTTGGGTCAAAAATCAGTTCTGCAGTTTGCCTTTCTTGTCTTCTCCTTAAGGCAGAGTTCGAGCTGGAGTGTACTTATCCTAGAACTGTCAAAAATAAGAAAAATATTGTTTTACCTTTAAGTCTTCTTCAACTCGGGTACAGTTCTCTTGGACGCAACAGTTTCTTTTAAATTTAGATCTCGGTGCTGTTCTGTACTTTCCTTAACAGCAGTTTTTAGTGACTTAATCAGGATGTTGAGAACGCCCTATGAGCTTGGCCCTGTGTTTCCACTACACAGAAAGCATGCGCCATAGCCGACTCTGGGCAGGCTTTCCCTGCAGGGACTGGAGATACCAGCCATATCTGATATGGTTCAATATAATCTGTAATTCAGTCATTCAGAGGAATGCTGCCATGTCTTGATTAAAAAAACAGCAGTCAGACGTGGTTGTTGCATACACTGATGAAGTGTGCAGGTTCGGCACATGGTCGGTCACTGCTAGACTGAGGTTTACTAATATGTGTGGCCCATGCTAAAAATATGATTATTGTTCTACTAATCGTTCAGCATGTGTCCAATCTGTTGGTAGGTAATGTGCTGTGTAGTTAACATACCATGGGGTATTCAATTGTTCTGACAATTTAGTATTCTCATTGTTCAGGAGGTCGTGCTTATATTTAATTGTGAAAGACCAATTCTGCCCGAGTCCAGCTACTGTTTACAGATCAGAAGACATCTTGTATTTAATTTCAGAGGCACATTAGGCATGGGCAGGTGATTTCTGTCAATGGCGCTAAACCAAACTCATTCTGGCTTCATTATTTCGCAGCTCATAGTTTTCACAGGTGATTAATTTTCACTGAACAATGTTCCGCTGCCCCAAAACAGGTTGTGAGCTACTCATTTAGCGTCAGGGTTTTTAATCAGGCTGGGCTGTGGAGGTGAGCAAAGCAGCCTAATGATTGTATGTGTGCAGTATGATGTATTAGCAGTGCTGGATTTACTGCAGTGCACAATTATCTTCAGGTCTAATACATTTTTGCAGAATATATTGAAATGATAACATTTATGCATACTCGAGAGAAAAGGAATCTGCTTTTTAGTCAGGTCAGTTTTACCCTTTAATACAGTACAAGAAAAAAAGAAAATCCACCATTGCAGGAAAACTGTGAACTTTACTGTTAAACCTCAATCATTTATACAGTACTGTGCAAAAGTCTTGAGTTGCTCCTCTTTTCTTCATATTGTGCATCCAAAGTATATTTCATATTTTGCTTTTTAATGTATTGTTGGTGAAGCGTTCTCCAGTCTTCCAGGAGGATGATGTTTTTAGCTCTCATTTTCAGTCTTTTCACTGAATAGTTTTTATTTGTTAAGTGACAATTTTTTGTCATTGTGAAGCACAGCAGACAGTGACACAATGACATTCAATCTCTGCTTTTCAACCACTAGGGGGCAGCTATTTGAAGCACCCAGGGAGCAGTGATGGGATGCTACCTTGCTCAATGGTACCTCAGGGCAAACTACTGGTCTGGGATTTAAACGAACGACCTTTTGATCCTGGGGCCTAGTCCCAAACCACTAAGCCCTCGCTGCCACACAATGACCTATACATGCATCATTCAAGCAAAAAAAAGCGTCGAACTTCTGGCATGCAGAAGTGAAGAAACAGGGCAGGTGATGACAGATGATCAGGCTACTGATTAGTTTACTGCTGATGCGGAATGCTAATGAAAGTGAAAAAGTGAAAGTGACTAACCTTGTCATTGTGAAACGCAGCACAGCAAAACACAACGAAATTCAATCTCTGCGTTTCACCCATACACACAAGTGCAGCGGGAGGCAGCTAGTGAAAGCGCCCAGGGAGCAGTGACGGGGATGGTACCTTGCTCAAGGGTACCTCAGGGCAACCTACTAGTGAGGGAATCGAACCCACAATTTTCCGATCTGGGGCGGCTCCCTAACCACTAGGCCACCGCTGCCTAATATGTCGGAATCCCTGTACACATTGTATCTTTAGGCACATTGAAGCTTGTCACAGTGAAACATTTCTTCCTTTTCTGTAAATAGTTCAATCCTTACTCCAACTCTGGGTTGGTGGTGGTCTAGTGGTGGTAATCCCACCTCTAGCGCTTCCACCACTGAGTTCCTGAGCAACACCCCTAACCCTGAGCTGCTCCAGGTGGACTGTCCTTATAGTTAGGACATGGAATTCGCTCTGGATATGAGCATCTGCTAAATGCTGTTAGTTCAATGTAACTGTAATCTACTCAATATGTCAAAGAGTAGAGTTTCTAGCAAAATATGAAGAATTGGGAGTGGCTCAAGACTTTTGCACCAAACTATATTTCTGCTACAAAGTTTACAGTCTTTAACTTCTGTGAGCACAACTGGAGTTTGTAAGATGCAGGATGTACTGTGAAGTTGCACTGCAGGCTTGAGGGATTTCAGAGTTGTTTTGACCTGACATTCTTTACTCCTACCCAAGTTTTTTTTTTTTTTTTGGAAATTACTTTTACTTCTTCTCCAGTCATTCTTTCGTTGTAGAATAAGGCTTGTTGAGGGCGTTTTCAGGCTACTTTACCCACCTCTGCCTATTATGCTGCAGATGGGCAGAGAAGGAATTAGAAGAAATCTGGCTGACTGAATAAAAACAGAGCAAAATCAGTCGCTCTGCGTGTAATTTAGCTTGGCCTACTGTGCTTCCCCAGCAAGTCAGCTCTGCCTATCTCTGTGACCCATTATGCAACATTATTACGACTGAAGAGGTTGCTAAGCATTTTCAAATGGCAATGGTCGCTCTCTTATTTACTTACTCCTTCATTTTCATCATTGCTGCCAGTCAAGAAGAGTTGAGCAGCACGGTATAATGAAGAGTGTTGTGTTGATATATGAGCAGTTTTGAGGACGCACTGCCATGTACTCATGGAGAGGTTTGCCTGTCACAAATAAACAAATTCCAAAATGGCAGTAAAGTAACAACTTATTGGATCCTGTGTCGAGCAAACATGAGCAGTTTTGTGTCTCACTTCAAATTTCCACACTAAATATACCCCATTATTTAAGTGGAGGTGACCATTCTTGCACGGCACCACACACAGTGAACCACAACAAAATTACATCTCTGCATATAACCCACACACAAACACGTGCACCAGGGGGCAGCTATTGTAAGTGCAGTGACAGGTACGGTACCTTGCTCAAGGGTACCTCAGGGCAACCTACCGGCCTGGGATTTGAACCCACAATCTTCTGATCCTGGGGCCAACTCCCTAACCACTGGGACACCACTGCCCCTTTATTTATACATATGATATAGTTTGTAGTTTTAAAGAAAATCATCTAGTTATATTTCTTACATCTATTTAAGATTTTCCAGAACAGATCCATTCACCAGAAAGCCCACAACCAGAACGCAGAAAGGACGCGTTCATTGCTCTTTCACAATAACGTTAGTGGCAGTGGGCTGTTTTATTTCTCGGCATAGTCACAGCTCTTCCATGACAAAAGCCCATTCGCCATGCTCCTTTTCCCTGAAATACAGGACAAAATCCCACGCTGTCTCACCACGTGGAGCACCGCAGGTCTGGGGTGTGTTATTTGCAGATAGAGTCATCTTTGATCACGGCAAAATGAAAGCAATCCGTCTAAAATGAAGCAAGTGACACTGGCGGCACAGCTGTCACTTCACCAAAGTGAGAGGCGATTTATAGGCAGAAATCTAAAAAGAGAAAAGGAGGTGGTCTCCTCCACTGCAGCCCTTCGCCTTGCTTTGTTGCAGAGGTAATAGTGTGCAAATGAGTTGAACCCTCGAGAGAGATTTCAAGAGCAAATTGAGAGACTCAAATGAAGAGACGTGTTTATTGTCCTCTGTTTGCATCACTCTTGTGTAATTATGCATTGTATCCACAAACAAGGAGCCATTCATTGCTTTTCTCCCATTAGGCTTAATGCCAATGTGGTCGTTGAACTAAACAAGTGAACATGTTACTCTTAACGTTAACTGGGAAGCCTTTTCTCATAGTTCAGAGATCATTTTCTTAGTTCAGATCCTGCTAGACAGTAGCTTTATCCATATAATTATACAGTTTTTACATTTCAGTATAGTTTTTATTTGATTATATATTTTAAAAGCACTAATTAGAATATATATATATATATACACACACACACACATACATATACATACACACATAGTACTGTGCAAAAGTTTTAGGCAGGTGTGAAAAAATGCTGTAAACAAAGAATGCTTTCAGAAATGGAAGTGTTCATTTATTTTCATCAATCAGCAAAATGCAGTGAATGAACAAAAGAGAATCTAAATCAAATCAATATTTGGTGTGACCACCCTTTGCCTTCAAAACAGCATCAGTTCTTCTAGGTACACTTGCACACAGTTTTTGAAGGAACTCGGCTGGTAGGTTGTTCCAGACATCTTGGAGAACTAACCACAGATCTTCTGAGGATGTAGTCTCTTCTTCACAGTACTGTGTGTGTATATATTATATACATATAAACAGTATAAACACAAAAAATTGTGATTTTATGTATGACAAACATCAATTCTTCCCAGGCTTCTCTTGGTGGAAGCTGGGTATTACTTGGAGTTACCAAAAAAAAAGCCCTGCTTTGGCTTAATGGCGACTTAATTACATTAATAAGGTGAGCTATTCATGGAATTTCACGTGTCCTTGGAGGCATTGACAAGAAATTGGGAACCAAGCTGCCTCACAAAATAACAGCTATTTTCTACAAACAAACAAAAAAAATTGAGGCTTTTTGCTTCTTTCTTTTTTTTTTTGCATTTATTCTTATGCTAACTTGGGTTCTTAGTGGCAAAAAGACATGGACTGCAGAGATAAACAACTTTGCTTGTGTTTCTGTGACTTTTGCACACTACTGTAAATATATGTACATGTATGTCTGTGTGTGTGTGTGTGTGTGTGTGTGTGTGTGTGTGTGAGAAAACAATCACACCATTCAGTTTTAAGATATTATTCCTCATTTTGGTTTGGAAATAAATAAGATATACTTGTGCATTTCTCAGCCGGTGTTACGCTTTAAACGCAAGTGTGTTTGGAGCCACTGGTGTTCTTTGTGCACCTAGTAAACAGGGGAGGCAAATCTCTGGCAAGAGGAAGAATGTTTGTTTGATGCGGCGTACAAAAATGATCACAACCTTCTTTTCTTTCTTCTTTCAGCACACTTGGGTGCAGGAGTGAGTGCACATAGGAATGCAGAACACAGCAGTTGCTCAGGCTCTATTTTGGCAAAGTCATGTGGCAGATCTTTTATTTATTATTGCATGTCAGAGGTGCTTGACTGTGTAGACAACTCACTGCCCCACTGAACTGGGTTTAGGCCCAGTCTTTTCCCAAGACTGTCATTTAGAGAAAAAAAAAAAGTTAGAATGATATGAAATATAGAATCTATATTTAAAGAGTCAGATTACAGCGTAATATGTTTATACATACAATGAACACTGGAATGAACAAAAAGGATCTCATAATGGGGTCCAAGTCCCCCAGGTGTACCCCTCATAGCCAGAGGGGCTCAATTTATTTGAATATATTTTTTCTCAGCCAGTAGTTTAGTAAGGCGTTTGTTTCCTATGTTCATCCTACATTCATTCGTTTGAAACATGGCAAAAACCTTGAATCCCTTGATAAATATCACGGTATTTTTTGTTCTGAGATTTGACCAGAAAGACCAATTCCTGAAACTAGTACAGTGATTTTTTTTTTTTATTTAACTCTTCACAGAGAGCATCCTTTTAAAAACAGCCCTTTTGCTGGTGCACTGTTTATCAGCCACCCTCTATTGGTTTGAGAAAATGGGCAACTGCAGGATCACCACTGAACACATTCTATTTGGTGGACCATTCTCAGCACAGCAGTGAAACCAACGTGGTAGTGCATGTTGTGCTTATACGATGTATCAGGCACAGCAGTGGATTCTAAGGCTGGGTGCACTGTATATGTGAGAATTCCATTTTGTAGGATGTGTATCATTTTCTCATGTGCTGCTCAGATGGAATGAATATAGGTTATAGCTCACTCAGAGTGTAAATTGGAGTAATCTGAGGGTGGCAAGCCTTAATGTAGGGCACAGCTGGTACCATGCACCTCCTACATTCTCTCCACTAATGGTACCTGCCTAAATTATGCAAACGGTTCCCTAAACAAAAAGTCACGCTTTCACGAAGGGCTTGTAGTTATCTTTGTTTTTATATGTTGTGCATTCCTGAATTACACCTAACGGAGGATTCATAAGCGCTGATGTAATCTTGCAATGATTAGGGAATTAATCAGGTGGCAAATATTGAGCTGCCTCACGAGCACAGCATCATCCCTGCAGAAATGCATGGATGGCCTCCTGTTATGTAATCCATGGATGCTGAAGAGTGGCGGCGTTACTCAGGCTACCCAATGGAACACATCTGGAGTGGAAATCGAGTTTTCACTAAGGTGCCGATTTGCCACACACACTGACAAAACAAAGCAGCTCTAACGGGATACAATAAGAATGTGTTGGTTTCCCATGTATAACTTGCTGAAACACTCTCCAGCATCACCCGGTCGCCTGCCATAATGCTGCCAAATATAGCAAACTGGGAAGTGAGAAAATAAGTCTAGATGATTTCATCAAAGACATGGTGCCTTTTTTATTGTGAGGAAGGTGACAGCAGACATGAGCTCAGCTGATCAGATCAAAAGCCTGCTCCCTCCCCACAGCAGAATTTGGAAATCCAGTTTAGACGTTTAGAAGGTGTTTATTCATGTATTTAAATCATTTTGCTCACAGATTTGCAGTAAAACCATCATCAGTATTTCAGTAAAGTTACAAGTACTCTTCTGTCATTAGCTGCCATGACTGGAACATGATGGTTGGGAGCAGATTTTTAAAGGGCCCATGGAAAACATAAGAGTTTGATGTTATATATAAAAATAATTAACAATAAAAAAAGTCAAAGTTTTCTCTCATCACTCCGTGCACCCCATTCAAGGAAGCTAAGCTTAAAAAACCCTTTTAAAATGAGTTCTTTTCAGCAGTGGCCTAGCGGTTAGGGTGGTGGAGGAAAGAAGGAAGGTCACGGGTTCAAATCCCAGACCAGTAGGGTGCCCTGAGGTACCTTTGTGCAAGGTACTGTCCCAATCACTGCTCCCCAGGTGCTTTAAAAAGCTGCCCCCTGCTGCATGGTGTATGTGGGTGAAAAGCAGGGGCTGAATTTTGTAGGGGTTCACTGTGTGCTGTGCTGTGTTTCAGTCCACTTTCATGTTCACACGTTTAGCCACACACATTCACACTTTAGTTATAAGGAATGTGAATCATGTACCCTTCATGGCAACCAGTCAAAAGAGATTTATATCTCTATCACTAAGGAGCAGGACCTCAAATACACTATAATTTCAAAGGGAAATGGAAAAAGACCATATAAAAAGGCATTATTTTTTGTTACACGAACCCACACAAAAAGATCCTGTTTACACATGTGTATTTACACTTGGTAGTCCAGCGTGCCTCCGGTGAATAAACTCCTTTAAAAACAATCAGTTGTCTAAGCTGCTAAGAAGCTTGACCAAAGGCTAGTAAAGTAGGTTACAGAATTCAGCTCGGCAAAGAAGCACATCAGAAGATTAACTGAAGCTCTCTTTCCTATAAGCAGAACAGCAGGGGGCAAACTGTCACAGGATAGGTTGTGGTTTGGTCATCCAATGTGAATTAGAGAGATGCATTTACTGTGGTAAGCCATCTGGCTAAAAATGTGTCTCGGATCACTTTCTCGAGTAGTAGGAGACGGTCAAATGAAAATCTCTTTTAAATTTTAGCTTTGGTGTGTTTACATCCCCATACAGATACAATCCTCATAATCAATGACCACTTGTAAACTGAGTCTAAGTGGATAAAATACAAGATAATCAAATAATAAAAGATGAGATGCAGGATATGGGCCTTTGAAGCCTAAAAGAGCGATTTACAGATAGACCGTGTAGTCTGAGTACATGGTGTAGCCTGCATAGACTGTTGGATGGAGTAGTATCCGCCAGAGAACTGCTTTGTTTGTCGTTTTTATCCACACATTTGGAAAGTCACCAGGCTTCTTCAACTGATCTGCAAGAACATTTGTGCAGTTTTTGTATTCAGTGATTTAACCCTAGGATTGTGATTGAGCTCTCAGGGACCATTTAGTTCAATTCAGAGACAGCAGGCATGAGCTCTTTCAGGAAAGTGTGTTTGAAAGACCCTTAGCTCCAAGTTGCCTCTGTGTTTGGAAAGGTCTTCCACTTCCCCAGCTAAAGCTGAAATGCGTTGCTTTGGTTGTTTTGCTTTAGTCCTTAACAGCGCTGAGTTCAAGTTCAACTTTTCAAAAAAAAAAAAAAAAGAAAAACTAACAAAAAAAAAAGTTTCTTTTCAATCTCGCCTTCCATTTACATTTTTGCTCTTTATTACCCCAATTCTTGTTTATATTCTTCATTTCTAGCTGTCAGAGTTTTTAAGAAAGCAGTGTTGACTAATTTATAGACTTTTCATTTTCTTATATATGAGTTGCGTTGGTTGTCTTTTGTTGAAACCAAGGCTAAGGTCTTGGGTGCATACAGAAATAAACTCAAACTTCACTGGAAAATCAGGATGGTTATAAGTGAGCAGAAGACTTTGCACTGGAAAGCATTTTTGCGTTACCCCTGGTAAAATAAAAGACCTGCATAAATATTAGAAAGTGTGAATCGCAAAGATGTGCTACAACCAAACACTGTTTACGCGCCATTAAGTAAGAGTCTATATGTGGTTCTACACTTCAATTGCTCACTCTCACAAAGTGCCATTTTTATAACAAAGAATCAGATCACTAAAAATGTTACATTGCTTGACCTTCAATACCTGGTAGATGAAGTGAATATCATAGATCGTCTCATCACAGTGGCAGTGGTGGGACAAGTGAAAAGTTCTTGACTGATTTGACAACGGCTACAGAACTAACACAATGACAGAGGTACCTTCCCAAAGTAGTCCAAGGAGGAAAACTGGTTAACCAGCAACAAGATTATGGGTTCCCAAGGCTCAGTGATGTGTGTGGCAAGTAAAGGCTGGCCCATCTGGTTCAATCCTACAAAAGAGCTACTGTAGCACAAACTGCTAAAAAGTTCATGCTGGCTTTCACATCAAAGTGTGTCAGTCACATCAGTCAGGCAGTGTGCATCACTCACACACAGGAAAGAAGTGTCACCGTGATGCACTACGAATGCAAGGCCATGGGGGCAGTCCGATTCTCTGGGCAATTCTCTTTCTGCTCAGATACACGGAGTCCTGGCATCCATGTGGATGTTTTCACATGTACCACCTCCTTAACCATTGTTGCATGTGGCCAGTGGTAGCCTAGTGGTCAGGGATTTGGCTCCTGGATCGGAAGATTGTGAGATTCCCAGACCAGTAGGTTGCCCTGAGGTACCCTTGAGCAAGGTACTGTTCCTGTCAATGCTCCCCAGGCAGCTTTCAATAGCTGCCTCCTGCTGCATGAGTGCGTATGAAATGCCGAGGTTGAATTTTGTTGTGTTGTGTTGTTCTGTGCTGTGTAGGCTTGTGGAAGTAGCTCAGTGGAAGAGCGCATGCTTCGCATGTATGAGGTCCTGGGTTCAATCCCCAGCATCTCCATTGTTATGCGGTGGTCTAGTGGTAGGGTACTTGCCTATGGACCAATGGCTCAAGAGGTCCCAGGTTCGAATCCCACCTCTAACACTACCACCACTGGGTCCCTGAGCAAGACCCTTAACCCTGAGTGTCTCCAGGGGGACTGTCCCTGTAATTAGGACATGGAAGTCACTCTGGATAAGAGCGTCTGCTAAATGTCGTAAATGTAAATGTTGCAGACCAAGAACTCCACTTCATAGCAACGATACTCTAATGGTAGCGGCCACAAAGCAAAAAAATCATCCAGAATGGTTTGAGAAATGTGACAGAAGTTGTCTTGTCCTCCAGATTCCCCAAATCTCAGTCTGATCCATCGTCTGTGGGATCTGCTGGACACAGTATCCACACCATCTTGGTCTCAAATACCACAGCACACATTCAGAGATTTTGTGGAGTCCCTGCCCTGGCAGGTCAGAGCCGTTTTAGGAGGAAAAGGGAGACCTGTAACACATATAGCAGGTGGTTTTTACATAACGGCTGATAAGTGTATGCTGAGACCCTTTCTTCGGTTGCCTTGTCGGGTTTACAAGCAAAACAACCGAAGCTGGTCTCATTTTTCCAGACTCATTCCATGCTTGCCCTTGCCCTTAGGGCAAGTTCTTAAAGCCGCAGGGAGAGCAGGCGACGGCTGGCGCTACGCTTTGACACTGGCCATTTCTAGCCTTTCTGCAGCTGCGGTAATGACAGTGGGCCTGCCGTTTAATTAGACACTCCAGCACAGATGCGGAATGAAGCTCATAAAGCACACATCTCCAGCCCCCGTATGGCTCCCTCCAGCTTGGGCTAGCCACAAATCAATGCGCAACCTTTTATTTCCCTATAAATTTCCAAATGGCTCTCCTCTGGCTTAGCCGCAGCTCAGGAACCCGTTTTGCTCGTTGCTTGATAAACATTTAACAGGGACCTAGTTGTGATGCAATGAGGGCCCAGTTAAACAAGGTCCAAAGAGCCTATTATCACATGTCAAAGTAAAAGGCGCATGGGGAGTTTTATTATCATCTCTTTGCAAACAGCTAGAAGTTATTCACCTTTTGCCTGGCAGATAACCAGAAGGAGATCAGAGGGGGGCGGGGCCAGTGACATTAGCGTCCTGAACACTAACCTATATGACATGAGTTGATGTATTATGTATGCACTTTATTTTCTCTCAATGACATTTCATTAATTCATAATTACACTCCACCGTTTGATCTTAGCACACCTTTAGCTTTTTTTTCCTCCCACAAAAGTCAAGCTAGCCAGGGTGGGAAAAAAAAAAAAAAAAAAAATGCGCTAGGCCAAATTTCCCCTTCACTTGGCTGAGATGTCTGTGCCCTTAGACAGCTAATTTATCTGGGGGTGTCAAGCAGAAGGCAGCAGGGGAGGAGAGACGAGTTGAGGGTTGGAGCACGGTGTAGAGGGAGTGAATGGATCGTGACAGTGCTTTCCTCTCCGTTCCCGATCTCATGCTAATTAGTGTGCTGTGAAGAGGCTTTCAGAAGCACGCGGACCCCAATGTGAAGCTCGCAAGGCCCCTGGTGGGATGTGACGCAATGCAGGGGCATCCCTGTCTGATACCCAAAACCAGAAACAGTGTCTGGAATAAACCCAGCAGACCCCGAGGGTGCTTCCTCTATCTGTTCACTGCAGAAAAGATCCAATCTATCCAAAAAAATATCTTTTCTGTATTCAAATAAGCACATGAAAGTGTTTGAATATGCCAGAGTTTAGCAGGGAAGTTTCATCAGATGCAAAAACCCCATGTTTGGGGTAAGAAATACTGGACAGTTTTGACACCTAGAAACTCTAGTTGAATGTTGTGTGGTGTATTCATCATTTCCGGTGCAAAAGTGTCTGTAGAAATAATGATGTGTTGTGTTAGCAGCCTGTCACTCTTCTGCTGTTTTCTCAGAGTCTTTCACTATCTATAAAGGTTGCGTGTTCCAAGAACTGGCCATGAAAGCACCATCGAGTCAAGCTGAATGAGCGCTACTGTTAAGAAACGCAGTCCTTTCCCATGAACGTACAAGCCAATTGTCAAATCTGCTCCTCTTAGTTTTCGTTGCTTTGATACTGGTTGCAATTTTTCCCCACCCAAAGTTCAGCACTCACATATTTGTACTAATACCATGTTTAAAAATATTTCAGTACAAAATGTGAAGGACTAAAATTGGTGCAGGTCGCAGGATTGTCAGTGAAACTACTCAAATACCATGATCCATATGATGCATAAATGGACATGTATAGTTTACACACTCACACACACACGCTAGCCTTGAGTGGTTAATTAATAGTACTGAATACTGCAATAATTTTAATAAGTGACAATATTATGCAAAGGTAATTAAAAAAAAAAAAAACAGAACATTAACTAATTATACACATTCATTCTTTTCATATATTCTTTCAAATTAAGATTTTCATTCTAGCATACAACAATGAGACTCTGGTCCACAACATGCTCTCTCAGAAAGAGAGCGAAATGAATGAGCTAGTCCAGAAACAGGGTGCCAACACCATTTTGCATTTTTGGTTCCCAACCAAACGTGGAGAACCGCTGGATGTTAAAAGTATTACAAGCCAGCAGTATGCACATTATTTCCACGGATGGTAATAATAGACATTTGGAAGTTTATAATCTAGCTCAGGATGCTGAAGTCGGTCTGGTCCATAGTAGAGGAGAGGGACCAACGAATCAACGGGTGCTCTAGAAAGATCTATTTGATGAATAAACTCAAAAAGATCCATTTGATATAAAAACATTTTTTCACTTCCTTACATCCACACCACTTACTCATCCAGCGCAGAAGCAGCAGGTGTTAGCAGCCTACTTTTCAGAACACTCAAGCTTTCATCAGAACACAGGGATGAAGTGTGTACTAAATGCATATGTACACACACATGCAAACATGATATTTTAGCAAGTGGTGAAAAATGGGATGTGGGTGCAGCTGAATGTTCAAATGACTCTGTGCTGTTAACAATGAAAATCAGTTATGAACAAAACAGTGTCGGTATCTTTACCGAGACCCAGTAGAAGTGCAGCTCGCAAGCAAAATGTCGTATTTTGAAACCGAATATGAGCCATGATGATGATATTTTGTTGTTTGTCCAGGTTTACATTAATCTCCCAATCTTAAAACAAGCATTTATTAGTAGTAAAGACTAGATTTAATCCTGCAATACAGTTAATGCAGTAGTTAGCTGAACTCTTCCAAAGCACAAAACAGGTACAATTAAAAAGAAAAAGTGAAATATCAGTCAAATCTACTCGTCTGTTTGGTGTGAAGCTGTTGTTTTTTTTTTAGCAAATATCCAATACGATATGATTTTGATATTATTGTAAAGCCCGACCTGTAAGACTGGAGATTATGACAGTTCTAGCAAGATATTTCTCATTTTATGATTATTCTTCAATGGGCCTGTTTCTGTCTAAAAATGGGCTGCACCTGTTCATTGACACACTTTTCCCCTCCTGGTTAACCCTGTAATATATATTTATCTAAAAGCTGTGATCTCTTCCATACAAAATCTGCGAATGAACTGATGCAGATGCTGGATTTCACTTCTTTTAAGTGCATGCTAATTGCTACTGCACCATTCACACTCTCCTGTTAGTGCTAGTATACTCCATTATCCTTTTTTCTTTATTCTTTCCTAAAGGACAAAATATAAAGGAATGCAAAAGAAAGAGCATGATTTTGGTGTGATTTATTTTGGAGGAAAATCTCTTTTTTATCTTTAGTCCGAAAGATTCAGCTGTTGCTGTACAAATTTGCTAGGCTGTTCTGTTCCACAACATATTCAGGAAAAGTGACATATTGGTGACTTCATTTAAAATAATATCCCTGTGGGGTCATTGAAGCAGCAGCAGACCCCTCAGATAACAGTGCGAGCCGCCATCATTTGTTTTTGTTTGTTTTTCCCCCCCTCTCATTTTTTTTCAGATTCAAGAGCGGACGGAGGGCCACAGAAAATCGATCATGCCGTCATTGGCGGGGTTGTTGCCGTGGTTGTGTTCGCCATGCTCTGTCTGCTCATCATTCTGGGTCGCTACTTTGCCAGACACAAAGGTAAATCACCTGCATGCTGTTTGTAGTATTCACAGCTGGGAAGCATGAGCAAATCAACCACTCTTGCCAATTAAGGCTTGTAATGCAATGTAATGTATGCACATTGGCAAAGACAATCACATTGTGCAGTTTGTTATAATGATTTGGTCCTTCATCTATATAAAGCAAAAACTTAAAATACCTTTTTGCATTTCAGATTGCACTGCATATGTGCAGCATGATTTTACATGATTCTGATGCTTTCAGAAATGAAATAGGCCTAATAGTAGACCAATTGTGCCTTAAGTCCAATTTAAGTTTAATCCTTGCGCTGCAGTGATAATACCCCCCATTGAATCTCTCTGTCTCGGTCTCTCTGCTACAGGCACCTACTTCACTCACGAAGCTAAAGGAGCAGAGGATGCAGCGGATGCCGACACGGCCATCATCAATGCCGAGGGTGGACACAACAACACAGACGACAAGAAGGAATACTACATCTAACTCTGACTAGAGCCACTTGGACCCCCCACCCCCCACCAGACCAGAAGCCCAAGTGGTCCTGCTGGGTTTGGGAGGGAGGGGGATGGTGGGGGGGGCTCAGGTCAGGTTAAGGCTATTTTTGGATTTGGGAGTCGACCCTGTGCAGCAGAACAGGAGAGGAGTAGAAAGGAGCAGCGCTGCCATCGAGACTGAAGGGGTGTAGGATGGAGGAGCATGAAGGAGAGCTCTTTTTTAGAGAAGCTTCGCCATCCGACACCTCCTAACACCTCCTGCTGGTGCCAGTTTTGTTCCGTTTTTTCGACATTTTCGCGAAAAAAAAGAGAAATTTTGTGCCTTGTTCTATTTATTTCGATGGAAAACACCTACTTTCTTATTCCTGCACCCACGAGTTGCATACTGCTGGCTCCCTACATACAGCAGGCCCCATTATTACCATGCTTTTTTGACACCCACGCACCAAAAACACTCCAGCATTAACACGCTCTCCTGCCAGCTGAGTGGTATACACACCACAGACACACATGCACACGCACAAACACACTAGTTCATATGAGATTCTGTATCGGAAGAACAGTTAAGGTCTCTTTAATGGCTTGTTTCTGAGTTTTAATGGCTATTGGGTCTCCTCTGTACCCCCCAGATATTGAGCTTAAACGTAGATGACATTGTTGTGACAAACCTGAGCTGAAACCCATTACAGTTCTCCTGTGTTGTTGTATTATTTAATAGCTATTCTGTATGTGCAAATAATCTGCTTGTGTTAGTATTCACTCGTTTGCGTCACGCCGTAAAATGCCCACCTAGCGGTTTAATGATAATTGCATCCGTGCATTAAAAATGAATGCCAAAGCAAATACATTAAACTGGCCCTGGTTCAACTGGATAGAGAAATGCTCTAAATGCTCCAGCAAGCCCCCCTAGCATAAAACATGCTCCAGACTATAAAGTAGCTTGTGTTCTTTTTTTGTTCCCAGAAGATGGCATCAGGTGTAGTCCTCAAGGTTGGCAAGCTGCCACTGGCCGTAAGATTAAGTACCAGCCATTTGCGCTTACATGTATCCTCCGCAATAAGGCATACAGTAACATTTGAGACTTTGAAATTGAAATGGCTTCAGCCCGTACTTTCAGAGCCATGTGCTGTGGTTTGCCCTCCTACCAGCGCAATTTGTTAAAAACCAACTTCTATATTCTCAATCGCTCTTCAGCTCACATCCTACATAGATGCCTGACGCGTTGATGTTGTGTTCATGTAATTTTGTGGGGGCCTTATGTATATTTTCTTATCTTTGGTTCTTTTTCATCATTAAATGCCCTAGAGGCTGGAATAGAATGGAACACACAACCACTAGTGTAGAGTACATAAAGTGACAAACAGTACAGTATTTGAGAAGTTTGAATATATTGTTGAAATTCTCATGGCTGCACATTGTTTTCTTGGTCATAGAGGTTATATGGATTGTGAATTATAGAATGCTAGTACTTTTTTTATTTTCATTTTATTGTACAATATAATCTGGCCAAGACTATTTAACAGGATTTCAAGCCTGGGAACTATTATGAAAATTTGACAAATGCTAATATATGATGATATATTTATGCTAGTCTCATGGTTACTCAGCATCGCTCTTTGTTCATTTACCTCGCTTTCCTATTTTTTATTTTTTTTGTTATCATTTTTTGTACAGTGTTTGCAGATTTTACTAGGCATCTTTGTGCTTTTCCGACACATGATGCCTTGAATTTCAAACAATTTGCCTGCATTGTTGAATGGAAAAAGAAAAAGTACAGAAAGAATATTTTGAACACCCTGTTATAAAATGCTATGGGAAACGAGAACCACCTGTCATAGCTTCTTTAATGCTTATTTAATACACGCTTTGGCGTAAATGGCAGTGAAAAATGGCTATTTGGAATTCTAAGCTGGTTCCAGTAATTGTCTGCTCAAGCCAATCTGATATTTGTTAATCCATCACCGAATCTTAGAAATTCTCAAAAGAGGAGCTCAGATTCATCCAGCTGACCCTTTTACTTCAAAGAAAGCTTGGCAAGAAAATTAAAGCTATAGTCAGTCACCTAAGCCATATTTGAAGTCCAAATATTGCATCTTTAGTGAAGAACTATGAACTATGAAGTATCTAAAACACTCAAAGTCACTCATGCCTGGCTCTGGATAAGCGCCAATACTACTGAGGTGGTGTGGAAAACCAGAATGATGTCTAAAAACACATTGTGAAGTTAATTGCAACTATTAACTCAATTTTATTGCTAAAAGTAAGTCATACTGGGTTCAAAACCAAATCTTTTAGTCTCCACCTTTTTAATGAATATCTTTAATGAATATGAGTGGGTTGTAGTTTTAAGAATGCATTAAGATTTGACTCTTAGTCAGTTTGGACTGCAAACATGTCTTGTCTGTCTGACTACATACTATATGTGAACTAAGAGGAAAAGTGTATGCATTACATTTTTGGCTGAACTATTCACAGTTAGATGCCTGCATTATGTAACCAGAAGGCTTTGTTGCTGTCATAACGTCACTCTGTGTCAAAGTAATAAGATTGTTTTCTATTGGTCCATTGCTAAGGGTTCAGGGCAAAGTTTGGGGCAGCTGGTATTTTCAAATGGTCTTAAACAGTACAGAAAACAAACAAACAAAACAAAAAAAAAAAAACAGGAAAAAAATGCTTTAGCAGATAAAACACAAAAAGGTAGGCAAAAACGTTACCCAGTTGTGAACATTTCCCAATTACATTTGAATTCTTTCCTGTCTCAGGTCTGTCTTCTAATCCGTTTTAGTGCATCTCAGGTAGAACGCAAAAATTAGGCCCCATAGCATAAGAAAGAAAAAAAATGTTCTGAAATGATTTTCGTTCTACCACCCAGCATCAAAAATCTTCCATTCAGCAAATTCAATCAGTACTTCAAATGCAGTGCACTCTTTTAAATGTTGATAATACTTTGTATAGACAGGTCACAGCAAATTAAAACAAGCTTGTTCAAAAAGTGAACTAAAAAAGGGATTTTTGGAGATACACCACTCACAACTCACTGTTGCGTTTTTAGACCATCTCCTGCATCACCCAGAGTCGGTGTTCATTGTTCCAGAAGATTTTCCGTCTGATATTTTGTCTCATCTCTGTAGTTTGTATTTCTGTGTAATGAGAGATATCTCCATGTTCCCACCTACAGTTTGTATTTGATCATGAAAGTACATTTTTAAAGAAATAAAGCAGTAATTGTCTTAATAAAAAAAGATATATTAAATGTTCAAACGCTTTCGGCTCTTTCTTTTCACAGGCCTTGTGCTTTCATTACTCCCTCCTAAAAAGCTTTAATCTCTGGAATTGTTACTGCTATGCTTTCGGGGGAAATTAGGCCAGACTTCATTGCATGTAGATCAAACTTGCTTATTTAAAAAAAACACCTACACCTAACAAAGTAAAGGTAAGCTTTCTAAGAATACGTCTGTATATATGATGTCAACGTGTCACAATTAGGGTACAAGAGGTTTTAAACATTGAAAAAGCAGCATATTTAACTTGCTGCAGTTGTTATTCCTTTGAATGCACTATAGAAGTTATGTTATATTTTTCATGCCTGAGCATATCCACTGATTCATGGTAGTACAGTACAGCTAATCTTCTATGTTGGACTTAAACCTTTTGTTGTAGACGTCTCTGGAGAGGTGATTAGCTCTAAGCCTGAAAGACACTGTCAACTGCTCCTGCATCAGCCCCGTTATTGCCTGAATCTTCATCTCATTTATCTGACACTTGTGTGCCTGCATGTAATGAGTTGGAATCTCAGTTTTAAAATTGTGTCTGAAAGCTAAACATGATCTTAGAAATATGTTCTGGTGCTACAACAAAGGATTCAACTAAAACTAAACAAGGTAGTTAAGAAAATCCCTGCTTAGAAGTTACAGTCAGTGGTCTTAAAAGATAAATGAGAACGAATAAAATAAAAGGCCACAAGATGAAGCCATTGAACAGTTTCCTGTTAAGCTTTAAGCTCCTTTGCGAGGCTAATCTTTTAGGTGCTAAATGGGAAAACAATGCAAAACAATTAACTTGTTAAGTTCCTTACTCTATTAAAACAATGGTTTTAAGACAACTTTTCCCAGATATAGTTGATCAGTCAAGACCAAATATTTCGGCTTTAGTTCAGAGCTTGAGTTTGGAGTCCAATACAGCTAATACCATGAACATTAGAAATCAGCAACCAGCACTCATCTCCACTCCGCCTTCCAGCTCTTCCTGAGGTGGCACGGACGTCTCAGTGTGATTTGTGGGGGAAAACCCTGGTTCAAAAAAATACTTTGTCCTGCATTCAGTTACTCATGAAACATTTATACATTTATGGATTCTCAAGCATGTCCTGGTTTGGACTGGAGATAAATGAAATAGTGTGTCTATTCGATTAGTCAGGACGTTTCTTAGTGCACAGCTGTAGCTAAAAGCTTTAACTGATATAGAACACGACCCAAGATGGAGTTGCGACCTGTGAAGCCCATTTCTTCACCTTTGGCCAAAGAGCGCTGGGCTAGGCTCCACTGCCCCCCACCCCAAGACCCTGAACAAGAGAAGAGGCTTAAATAATGGATTGATGGATGGTAAAGAACATTTATATTATAGGAAAGGTCTTGAAGTCTGAAAAAGTTTCTTCACTTTCACACTTTCCTTACCAAAACAGTGTTTAAGAAGCATCCATTAGGGGTTATTTTGGAGGAACTAAAAGTGCTTCTTTGGAATTGCTCCAAAAAGGTCTCTTTCAGCATCTCCTTTCTTAAAAGTATACGACTGAAAAGAGAGAGATGTTAAGGAGGTGCCAGGCTGTTCTCAGTATAGGTTAAAGGTCGGTTTCCTTTAAAGAGGGTCACTGATTTGTCCATTGCCCTTCTGTCAGCTTCACTGTTCCAGTGTTTCCAGAGACAAGGCACACTCTGAGAACTGTGGCAAACACTGTTTACAGCGTGAGCTCTGTGGGCCACGGCAGTTAATCACTGTCATCCTATCTAGTAGTGATCATCCGATTGGATGTTGTATGAATCTTAAATTTACGTGTTCAGAGAGCTCAACACTCAGATGACTCATCAACTAAAAGTCTTTAAACAAGGAATCCCACACAGAGGGAGGAGTAAAATAGCAAGACAGAAATGCCACGGTTTTAAGATCTGTGCTGTGCATGGTTTCCAGACCAGGGTGAATAATCAATATCATTGCATTGTTTTTTTTAGTGGTCAGTAATCATACAGGACACTGCTTGAATTCATAGTTGCCTTGTTCTTCTCAATTATTCTTGCTAGAATTCGAGGAGGTCACTACAGTTCTGCACGTTCATGGTTTCTGATTTCAAAAATGTGTCAAATCCAGGCACCAGTGCTCAAGAACAATGACCAATGCAATAATAATAACAACTATATATATATATGAAAGTGACTATTCTTGTCATTGCGAGGTCACAGCACAGCGAACCACAACGAAATTGGACCTCTGCATTTAACCAATGCAAACACCGTGCAGCAGGGGGCAGCTATGAAAGCGCCCGGGGAGCAGTGATGGGGACGGTACCTTTCTCAAGGGTACCTCAGGGCAACCTACTGGTGAGGGGTTTGAACCCACAATCTTCCGATCCTGTGGCCTACTCCCTAACCACTAGACCACCACAGCCCATATATATATATATATATATATATATATATATATATAAAATAAAAAACAGAGGTTATTTGAAAGTGAAAGTGACAACTTGTCATTGTGAAGCACAGCACACAGTGAACCACAACAAAATGCAGCCCCTGCATTTCACCCATATACATAGGGCAATAGCTGCAGGGAGCAGCTATTTAAAGCCCGGGGAGCAGTGACAGGGACGCTACTTTGCTCAAGGGTACCTCAGGGCAACCTACTGGTCTGGGGTTTGAACCCACAACATTCTGATCCTGGGGAAAAGTCCCTAACCACTAGGCCACCGCTGCTCCATTTACATATTCACATAAATATATATATATATATCAGTTTTAAAGGTAAAATACAAAACAGCCCATTTAATTCTATGTTGAAAAAAAATTGTGATGTACTACATAAGGGGCATGGGGCAGTGGTGGCCTAGTGGTTAGGGACTAGGCCCCTGGCGAGGAAGGTTGTGGGTTCAAATCCCTTGCCAGCATGTTGTCTTGAGATACCCTCAAGCAAGGTCCCTGTCCCAGCTCCCCGGGTGCTTTTTTAAAAAGCTGCCCCCTGCTGCAAGGTGTGCAACTGTATGGGTATAATGCAGAGGTTGAATTTCGTTGTGTCTCACTGTGTGCTGTGTTTCACAATTACAAGAATAGTCATACATGGTCCAAAATAGGAAAATGTAGGATATGACTCCTGTGTTTGCAATGAGAGGCTCACCTAATTTTCAGTTTTAATATGTTTGGGAACCATCTGATTTGTAAAGAAATATTATTACAGTTAACAAAGTTATTTAATGGCCCTTCACTGTTCTTGACTAGGTTATAAAGATAAAGATTAGTTAATAATCAAATCAGTTTCTTTGATCAGATGAGTCTATCATTCAGGAAGGTCAAATCTGCATTCATTTTTTTGCTACTTTAGACAAGGGCCCCTGAAATAAAAGGGAAAAAGTCACTGTATAGACTCGAACCTGCTGAGACAGAATGTAAATCAAATGTAAACGTAACCAACTGTATGGCTTTGTGCTTCATTACGCAGTTGCCTTGAAAATAATTACATGTTTCAAGCTGAAAGCTTAAAATGACAGCAGCAGAAATGACAGCTTAGACTTCTAAGGGTTAAAGCTGTCTCCTCCATCCAGATCGGGTGCATGCACTTTGGCTTGGATTCGCTCTGCAGCCTCTCTCTGGCTCCACACAGCCAGAGATGGCAGCAAATAAATATCTTCATCGCTGTCAGACGTTCTGCTTCTGAGAGCTTGATCTTTCTCATGGCTGCTGTCAGTGGGAGAGGCAACCTGCCTTAGCTGAGAGAGGGCACCACACCACACAGTGCTGTTGAGTCATCTAACAACAAGAATATGACACTGGAAGAATAGGAAGGAGGCTGTAATTTGGCAAATAGGTGTCAGGAGCCAGGTTTGTGTGTGTGTGTGTGTGTGTGTGTGTGTGTGTGTGTGTGTGTGTGTGTGTGTGTGTGTGTGTGCGCGTGTGTGTACGTGTGTGTGTGTGTCTAGTGAATGGCAAGCTCAAATAAATGCTGGATGGACACTTGACAGGCACTAGCACTTAATGCTTCCAGTATCCCTGGAGGGGGGGCAAATGCAACTGAGCAAGATCATTTCACCAGCTGCACTTTAAAATGTTGTGTAGAAAAGCACTCATCGTGAAAGAAAAAAAGCCTTTACAAATGGCTAACATGACATTAAGTCCTGTAGCTAATAATCGCCACATTACTTCTGGACATTTCCCCCCTTCCAGCAAGTGTTAAGGCTGTGGCCCAGGCATACGTTCCCCCATTCTGAATATCCCAGTTGGAGACCGGCATGTGTAATTCAGAGAGGTTTTATTGACTTTATTGTGAGCGGTGGCACTCACAGCTTTCATCCCAATGTGACTCCTGTGGACAAAATGACACTCCCTGAAATAACGCCGCCCAAGTGCAACACACGTTACCGCACTGCACATTCAGAATGTTTGCTGAATCTGAACCTGTGCAAAGCACATATCGTTCTAATCCTTTTTCTTCATAGTCTCACATGTACCGCTGTTAAGGACTGACTGCTGTTTGAAAGTAATCAAGGTTTTGAAGTGAAAGTGACTAACGGTCATTGTGAAACACAGCACACAGTTATACACAGCGGGCAGCCATAACTAGCTCACAGAGAGAAGTGATGGGGACGGTACCTTGCTCAAGGGTAATACAGGGGGAACGTATGGATGTGGGCCCTTCTGATCCCCTAATTTTAATTCAACAAGGATGTTCTCATGAAAAAGATGGCTGAGCGCAACCACAGTTGTTGGGGAGGCATATCATGATCTTTTATTGTTCTAAGTCTAAACTTTTTTTTTTTTTGATTTGGTCTATTTATACAGTTTCTTTATTGCTAGTTAATTAGCTAGTTTACTTGATGAGGGTAAATGATGTTTGATATGCTCTCTGTGGAGACAGAGCTTTTCCCATTAAGAGCTATTAAAATACATTTTGGTAGCGCCGGCCTGAGCGTGATCACACAAAAACTAATCATGACTCTCATTTCATATCTGATTATCAATTCAATAATCTTCTCAGTGTGGAATGACTTCTGTCTCAGAATGCTCTGCTGCCTGATGGCTTTTCAACTAAAGCACCTCTTTTAAAAGTGAACAGTAATTAGTGAAGCACCCATTGTGAAGTTTCATGGCTGATTCTGTTTTCTTTGTTTTTAAAAGCCAGATAGGATGAGTGCTTTTTACTGGTATCCATTTTAATAACTTGTTCTTTATTGGGTACTACAATAATTATTAATATTATCATTATTATTTTAGGGACACACAGCAAAGTCACTTTTTCCCCTGATACAGATACCTGATCCTCAAGTGAAAGTGACAACCCGTCATTGCTAAGTCACAGCACAGCACATGTGAACCACAACGAAATTGGACCTCTGCATTTAACCCATGCACACAAACACCGTGCAGCAATGGGCATCTATTGAAAGCGCCCGGGGAGCAGTGATGGGGACGGTACCTTACTCAACATTACCTCAGGGCAACCTACTTGTGAGGGAATTGATCCCACAATCTTCCGATGCGGGGGCAACTCCCTAACCACTAGGCCACCGCTGCCCCAAATAGTTTAGCCAAGTGCTGGCTAAACTAAAACTTCATTTAATTTCTACATGGGTATAATGTTAGTAAAAGCAGTTTCTTTGCAAGCTAACAGTGGCGTATTCTTTGCTCTTTAATGAAAATTTGCAATTATTTGAATTTTAAACAGTAAACGCAGAATTGAACAATGTTAGTAAACCTATGACGACGCAAAGGCTTCTGGTTTTAGCAAGGAAAGTGTAGCTTCACAGCAGAATTTCTTTCACCAGAAAGTAATTTTATTTTATACACCCAATACTCTTCTTACTTCGGTTTATTAGCCACTGCTGGAATTGAGTAAATATTGGTCATTCACTCTGTGAGTAGCAGATGTTAAGCTGTAAATTCTCAGTCTGAGGCGTTGACCCCGCCCTCAGACCACATTCCCAGTGATGTGATATGCTGAAAGCTTACTCTCAGTAAGTGCTGCTGTTAGTCCGACACATGATCCTTCCATATTTCTCTCTAATATTCACAACCTCACTTATAACCTGGACTAACATTACCTCAAATTGCAACTGACTGCACAGTGGGAAATGAAGATTGCTGGATGGTGCCATTAGGCATCTTATTAAGTGTTTAACACCATATGTATCTGATCTCGCTCAGGGTACATGGATGTAAAGGTCAGATTAAGAAGACTTAAAACTATTCCTATTTTAATATCAGTGACATCCCAATGAGATTTTTTTTTATATTGGTTCCCGCTTCAAACCAGAGGAGGATGGGTTCCCCTTCTAAGCCTTGGTTCCTTCCCAGGTTTCTTCCTCCAGTTTTAGGGAGTTTTATCTCTGATTTCTTCAGCTTGGCCTCAGACCCATATTCTGTAAAGCTGCTCTGTGACAATGGTAAAAAAAAAAAATTACTGTATAAAAAAACTGATTTGATTTTGTCAGTCAGAGGTCAGACATCAGCAGGTGTCAGTGCTTAACTGATGTTTCTATACTATAAAGAACGAAAAAAAATACACTCATTTTAATATCTGCAATCCAAGACATATTTTTCCTTGACATCTATTTTGGAACAGACAAAGCCACATGAACTAATATGCATGCTACGATTAGGCCTAATATAAGCATAAATGGCCAATGTTTAATTTCACTAAATGGAATTAAACACCATTTAAAATGCTGTTTGTCATAAAACATACAGAAGGTCAGAGTGTTTAAGTACTGAGGATATCACAATATGCTTTGATAAGCATATTGAGACAGATTGTGAGATAATTTGTCAGCAAATACTGTCCATATTATATTGCCCAGCCCAGCCCACACACACACACACACACACACACACACACATACACACACACACACAGCCTACTAGCTTCACATTGTGTACATCATAGAAACATAAAAGAGTGAAATCTAAAAATATTTGCCAATATTGTATACGGAGTGAAAATCCTTCCAATTGCACCCCCGCACTAACAATATAATAAATATCAATCTCTACCACACTGTACAATATACTCATAATAATGCTTTAGTAAGTAATACTTTAGTGTATAGCAACCTACAACATTTATACTCTAGAAAACTATAGCCACTGTCCCCATTTCCTATAATATACCTACAACATCAGTCATTTCTTTAAGCATTAGAACAGTTCTTTGTGACAGGAGAAAACTGAATTCCTAAACGGTTTGTACAATAGATATTAAGGGTAAACAGTCATTTACAATGAAACAAAAGCTGTTTGGCCCTCTGGGGATTAAGGTCTATTAATCATAAATGATGTGGCTTATTTAGAGACAAAACAATCGTTAGTTCTGGGCCTTATACATTATTAAACAGCACATTTGCCCATATGCCTCTGTTTCCACCTGGGCTTTGGATCACATGACAGTATCCTGAGAAGCAGCACATTTCCAGATGTTTAAGACAGTCCTTGATGTGACATCTAAGAGGGAGCTGATAGCTCCTGCTCGTCCATTTCCTATTGGCCCTCTATAGCTGAATGCACAATGATTGTTGCTTTGGCCATCTCATTTCTTATAGTCCCTGCAGCTGCTTATGGACTCTTCCCTAGGCTGGTCAAAAAAATAAATAAATAAATAAATAAAAAACAGAATGCTTTAGCCCTGAGCGCCTCTGCCAAGATGGATGGCTGCAGTAACTCTGAAAGTCCAATGCTTTGGACACAAGCCATGCTGCGATGGACGTTACAGGAAAATAACAGGCCTGGCTGTCAGTTCATTCTTTACTCATTTGAAAGGACACTAACTAGCTAACAGTGCAGACAGATCTATGCTGTGATTCAACAGCCACACAGCACAACACTGAGAATGTGTCATTTTAGCCAAAGGATGAATTTTAGGTTTAAAACACCCATATCACACAAATAGTGATGACATATGCAAACACTGTGGACGTTTTACAACATATAATTTACAATCTAGTCTATACATTTTATATATGCAAGTGCAGTGAAAGTTGTCATTGCGAAACACATGGAAATGCAACCTCCTAACCTACAAGCTTTTCAAACACACATATACACACATGAAAATATTAGGAAACCCTGTGAAAGACTGTTTATTCTACAAAAAAGTGATTTCTGCTGAGGAATAAATTAGGACACCCCCACCTTTAATCCCAATTAAAATGGCTCAGATCACACACAGGTGTAGCACGTCAGGTGCACATCATTAGAACATCCTTACTCAGCATTCTGAAAGAGGTTTATCCTATTTAAACCTCAGACATTTAGCTTGGTGCTCCTGACTGTTGAGGTGAGTCTTAACACCATGATGAGATCAAAAGAGCTGTCTGAGGAAAAGAAGATTGTAACAGCTTATAAGTCTGGAAAGGGATTTTAAAAGATTTTGCAATCCGCCATTCCACTGTCCGGAAAATAGTGTACAAGTGAAGGAGTTCCAAAACTGCCAACATGCCCACGTCTGGCCATCCAAGCATGTTCACTCCAAGAGCAGACCACAAGATGCTAAAAGAAGTCTCCAAAAACCCTAAAATGTCATCAGGAAACCTATAGCAGGCTCTTGCTACTGTTGATGTGAAAAAATCCTGCCTCTATGATCAGAAAGAGACTGCACAACTTCAACTTGCACAGGAGGTGTGAAAGGAAGAAACCTTTGCTCTCTAAGAGAAACATCAAGGCCAGACTGAAGTTTGCTAGAGAGAATGTAGACAAAGACCAGGACTTCTGGAATAATGTTTGGACAGATTAATCTAAAATTTGATTTAAACACCAGAACAGAGGATATGTCTGGTGTAAACCAAATACAGCATTCCAGAAAAAGAACCTCATATTAGCAGTGAAGCATGGAGGTGGAAGTGTTTGGAAATGCTTTGCTGCAGCAGAACCTGGCCAGCTCACCATCATAGAATCCACCATGAATTCTACCGTGTATCAGAGGGTGCTTGAGGAAAATGAGAGACCATCTGTTAGAACATTAAAGCTGAAGCAGAACTGGACCCTGCAACATAACAATGACCCAAAACATACCAGTAAATACACAAAGGACTGCTAAGAAATAGAGAGTCCTGGAGTGGCCAAGTCAAAGCCCAATTGAAGCGTAAATCCAATTGAAACGGGCTGTACATGCAAGAAACCCGTCAAACATCTCACAGCTTAAAGAATTCTGCATTGAGGACTGGAGCAAACTTTCCTCAGACAGATATCAGAGACTGGTAGATGCTACAAGAAGCGTCTCATTGTGGTTATTTCAGCCAAAGGGGGGAACACTAGCTATTAGTGGGTAGGGTGTCCTATTCTTGTCTCAGTTAGAACATTTTTGTTGATATCTTTTGTTTAATGAATAAATCAAGGTTCATTTTTGTTGTTTACCTGCAATTAAAACCCTTTCTTTTCCAGAGGTAAATAAAAACAAGATTAGACATCGATATGTGAACATTTCATAATAAAGAACTGAATATTTAATGGGGTGTCCTAATTTTTCACATGACTATATGTCCAGCACCCGGTGAGCAGTGATGGGGACAGTACCTGGCTCAAGGGTACCTCAGGGTGACCTGCTGATCTGGGATTCAACCCCACAACCTTCTGATCTTGAGGCCTATTCTCAGACTACTAGGCCACCACCTAACTGAGAGTTTTGGTGAAAAATCTCATCTGCTTGATTTTGACTCGTTCAATACTTTACCCAAATGTCTGCATGACTAAAATAAAGATTTGGATCCAATTTCAGTCAACTAGGTGGAATGTAAATGTGGATGTGATTGAAGTAGTTCGAAAGAAGTTTCAAAATTCTGATTTGGGATACTTGAGTGGCTATTGATTTCTAGCGCCTTACACTCGGTATCAGACCGAATTTGATTTTGTAATTTTCCTGTTCAGCACCCGCACTCTTTAAACAGCAAATGCACTTGTGTCCATTTGTGCACTCATGGGCATGCTGGTCTATAAATGTGTTCAGACACATTGTTGAAGTATTGCTTTTTTGAGACGGTAGACAGTTATTGAGTGATTGATCAGAAAAACCTGGTTTAGTCAATAGCCCTGGAATTCACTGTTATTTTAAGATGTCTAAGATAGTAACGTGCATATTTAGTGAGAGCACAATGACGTTAAACACTCGGATTCTTACACAGGGATGCAAAGCAGAGAACAGCCATTCAAGACAAACTTCAAAAAAGAAAAAATCTAAAGATTGAATGAAAGATTAGTATTCACACAAAGATATTTTAACAGGCATGTCATAAAGGTTAGTCTGGACTATTAAAGAGAGCTGGGAGATAATCTGATTATAACATGTTCTGTCCTAAACCTACCCATGATTATGAGACTTAATTTAGACCCTCTGAATCATGTGCCTGGTGCATTTTTCCCCACTAATAAACTAGCAAAGCCTCATGAATTCACTTCAGATCATGCTCTGTTAAAATATAGCCCCTAGTGTTTGTTAGTAAGCTCTAGTGCTAAAATAAAGAAGCAACATTTGGAGCCACATCTTGGATGATCAACTTACATTCGAGATGCAAAGGAGTCTATTTTGTATTGAACAGGGCTCATTTACATAAATCAGTCTCAAATCCACAAACAATCAAATTAAATGCAAGAAAAAATGCAAACTGTACAAATGACATCAATAAACAACATTTGCTGCTGTTTCTGTTGCAGTGTTGCAGTTGTTCTTTTGAGGCCGCCTGGGCATTTGTGGTAGGGCTGCTCCACTGAGAGTTAAACTGAAAATCAGAGCTTTGCTTCTTGTGGATAATCAAGTCATCAGCATGCAGATGCCAGAGCCAGAGGTACAATCTCAAATGTATAATCAGAGGTGAAGGATGTGAAGAGAGAGTGTTGCTAGAAAGAGGCAGAGTGTGTGTTTGGGGGTGTGTGTGAGTGTGTGTGCACATGTATTCGCGTACATGCATCCACCCTGGCCTATTATTCCAGCTAAAAATGACATCCACTGAAATAAGCTATGGTCTCTGTAACTGCCACACTTTGTCCATCCTTTCTTTCACGAAGGTTCATCTTTACATGTCTTTTTCTGTGCTAGCACCAAACACCTATATGATCATCCACACAAAAACAAAACAGCTACTACATTAATTGTATGTAGTTATTTACAGAGGTGGCTTGAGAAGTCAAAACCCATACTCGAGTAAAAGGAGCGTACCTTTATTGAAATAATGACTGAAGAAAAAATCTCTCTTCACAAAAAACAAGCCAGAAATAACTAAAACTATCAGTGCAAAACCATCGGTGGTAAATCTACTCAAATACCAAGTTTACTATAGAAGTATAGTCACAATAACAAACCTAGATTTAGAAATGTGAACAATCACATAGCAATACAGAATCCTTGTGTTAAAATGTAAAAAATAGACTGGGCCTTTAATTTAGGCCAGAAATATTATTGTGTGTGTGTGTGTGTGTGTGTGTGTGTGTGTGTGTAGTTAATTTCTGCAAGCAGCAAACTACACTGGTTAGCATTAACATATCTGAGGTTTTTAAGAACAATTATATCTGAAGCTTCTAAAGGGCATAAAATGCTTGATTAAAACTTAAGATATGGTCTGTGTAAAACTTATGGCACACTTTACATCTGCTAATGAATGGGAAATGCACGCTAAAATGTATAGTCATTTTATTATTTTAGTATACCAGTGTGCTGTATATATGGCTGAAATGACAATAAAATCCTATTTGACTTGACAGATAGCGTTCATAGTCCGTGCCTTTCCTCTGTTTGTTCCTGTGGTAGTGAAATGGTGCAGATTGATCTAAATCCCATTCTCAATTGGCACACCATGCCTTGCAATCCTCCTCAAGTTCTAAACTTTGAGTACATCAAAAAATCTGCAGAGCCAGATGAAACCTAAAGGGTCCTTGGTTTCTACTGTGGATTTGGGATGGACTTATTTTGGATAACAGACCAGTAGTGAGTCTTGCTTCAAGTATTTTTTTTTAACAAGAGATTTAATATAGTCGTGCATTCTCTCGCATTCTCCCTCACTCGTTCTCAATTTTGTACCCACATGCCTTCTCTCTCGCACTCTCTATTTCCACTCTCTCATAACATTTGCTGCGTGGGAATAGCTGTGGTCTGAGGAGCGGGTGAATGGGCCCCTAACTGAAGGATGTGTTTGGTTGTTGGAAAGGTCACAGTGGCGATTCCTCCTTGGTTGTTAAGTTTGCCCAAATTCAATCATGTATTTTAAGCACAGGGAGGCAAACAGAAGCCAAAAAGCTTCATTCACCAATTCCATTCAAATATGCCGGCAATAAATAAATACAATACACAAAAATCAGGACATGTAAAGTCTCAACTCTTAACAAGCATTTTGTGAATAAAGCTCCATAAAACTGTCCATCAATCTCTGCTACCGCAAGTTGGTGGTTCAGGTATCAAATATAGCAGTACGACTCGGGCTGGGTTGGAACTGATAAGGGTACTGGTCAAATCGAGGCCATAAATTCTTCTCTGTCTAAAAAAGATCTGTGCAGAACTAATTGTAGCTCCTGCAAAAGGCGGGTATAGAGGCTGCTTATGAGCACGCCCTTGAAAGCCGAAATAAAAATTGAGTGCACTGTAGTGGGGCTGGGTTTGATGCGGTAGGACTACATTTCAGCTCATCCATCTCCCTTGAGTGATGAACCCTTTTGTTTCCAACCAAGATTTTAAGAGTCAGTATAGATTTCTTACAAAACTGGCAGATTAAAATACAACAAACAACTATAAAAGAAATAAATAGTGAATAAACAAATTTCATTTCTGTGGCCTAGAATTCCCTAAGGGTTCCTCTATGCTAAAGCATAGTCAATAAAAAGTATTATCACAGAAAGGTTTTAGGAGAGTCTCAAAATCTCTTCTTAGTAGGCTTTACTAGTTACAATATGCCTCTGTTCTTTTTTGTGTTGCTTTTAACACTAGCAACATAAAAAATGAATATGATACATTTATAACAACATACATTTTATAAAGTGTGGGTTATTTCAGCTAGACTATAATACTAAAGGTAATATTCCCTGGAATGGAACATTCACAAGGTGAAGCTCATCTCACTAATTGCAGGTTTACGTTCGCCAAACAAAAGGCTGCACAGCTGTTTAGGACACACCAATGTTTCACGATGAAGAAAAAAAAAAAGCAATCCAAGGGGGTCCCTCGTTAAATGTGTGTATTTATTTGTTAATTTCCTTATGAACATGTGTTTTTATAAATAGAGCCCAAATTTTCAAGCACAGCTCCTGGATGTATTAGACTGCTTTAGGTTGCTCTCCAGTGAGCTATTCAGGCCTATCTGATGCTTCTGGTACTTGAGTCAACCCCCTGTTGAAAGGCCTGCAAGAGCAGGACGGTTTAGATTACAAGATAAATTCGCAGAGGCACCCTGAATGAACCGGTTGAGAGAAGCGAGTGAGAGAGACAGAGAGGCAGGCAACTGAATCAGTAGGATCTTTGCCTATCTGTTATCTCCCTGCTTGGCTTTTGTATTTGCTTTTATACATTTCTGATTGCATGTGTATGCAATTACATGTCAAATAGCAAGTAAGGTCATTGAAAAGAACTCAAAACTAGCATTATTTTTCATGTTGCCACAGAGCATCGGTGATGAAGCCACAGTGCATGAATAAAATTAATCGATCATAAAGAAATTGAAGCAAACTACAGGCATCAAAAGAGGTTGTCAACCAACACCTGAGGGCTTAAAAATTGGCGAGACAGCATTTCTGTCTGCACAGAGTTATCCATCATCCTGAACAGTCTGATATGAGTCTGAGGCAAGACTCCCTATCAAAACCACATAACACCTCCAAATAAATAATCAAGTCAAGTGCATCTTATACAGTGCATCATTTGCTTGTAGGCTGTGAACAGTGATGGTACACTTCCTATCAAACTGTGGATATCTTCAGAATTATTGGTAAAAATGTTATGAATAAATGTCACTGTGGTTGATTACCTAATTGTGTGCATTGAGGAGTGGTGTCAGATAGAGCTTTCTCTGTAATCCCACAAAGGCATAAATGAACAGGTGGCAATAACTAAAGAAAAAAGTCAAACACATCAACATTTTATGACCTTTTTATTAATCTTTACGTAAAGAGAGCTAATAACAAACATCCCACTCCAAGTAAAATGTCAAATTCCCTGACTTTTACTGACCCAAACGCAAAAACTGCTGTTATAAAATAGTGGGTCTGCAGTTAAATATAACTGAAATAATCCCATTAAAAATATACATGGATATTACATTTTGTTAAATGGCAAAGAAAAAAAAATTATATTCCATGACTTGGCTCAAAATATTATCAAATCTCTGAAGTTTCCATTTCTGGAATATGCTTTTAAAATAATTATAGGGCTGTCTATATGTAGATATGGCAAACTCCCAAAATACAATTTCATAGTCCAGACTGAGGTCACTTTCAGAAGCATCATGAATGCTTAGGATCAAGTTTCAAGAGATTGCTCACTCGAGTGTTTCCTTTAGGTGATCACTTTACATATTATCTCATTAAAATCTCTCTTTGTACACTGAAAAGGTAGCATAATGTCTCTATGCATTTTAGCTAATTTAAGCCATAGAGACTTGGAAATAATGTGTTTCTTGATTGAGGTATAAATAAGCACTCTACGAATTTTAGTTACCAATTACTGTGCTAGATTTTACACATTTAACATGGCTTGTGTAAGACATATGGCACATTTAATATTTTAGATATGTTTAATGTTGTATGTAATTGGACACTGTGCATAAAAACCTAGAAAAAAAGCCATGTTTAAATGTCCCATTTCATATAAAACTTTTTATATGAAAAAAGAATGATGTGGTAGATAAAAATTGTTTACATTTCAAAATATTCCATTTTCACTTTAATCCACATATAACAAATAGGCTTTTTGTTGTTGTTAAAAAAACACTTTTGTAATTTATTTATTTGCTTGCTTTTTTATTATTTAATACTCTGAAGACACTTGAGTTTCAAATCAAAATATGAATGAGAAATTAGATAGATATGTTAAATTATGAAATTATGATAGATATGTTAAATTATATGTTAAACTATTAGATAGATATGTTAAATTATAAAATTATGTAGAATATTATATTGACCACATTGATACACAGTAAGCAAAAGTATGTGAACACAAAATTTTCAAGCAAATCAAAGTAAATGTAAAATTTTGATGTTTGGTAACATTTATATTGCCTTTGTGGACTTGGAGAAAGCATATGCCAAGAGAGGAGTTGTGGTTTTGTATGAGGAAGTCAGGTGTTACAGAGAAGTTTGTGAGAGCAGTTCAGGATATGTATGAGGGCAGTGCGACAGTGGTGAGATCTGCAGTAGGAGTGATGGATGCATTTAAGGTAGAGGTTGGATTACATCAAGGATCAGCGCTGAGCCCGTTCTTGTTTGCAATAGTAATGGACAGGTTGACGGACGAGGTTAGACAGGAGTCTCCGTGGACGATGATGTTCGCTGATGATATTGTGATCTGCAGTGAGATTAGGAAGCAGCTTGAGGAGACCCTGGAGAGATGGAGATCTGCTCTAGAGAGGAGAGGAATGAAAGTGAGTAGGACAAAAAAAGAATACATGAGTGTGAATGAAAGGGAGGAAAGTGGAAATCTGTGACAGATGGGTACCAGCAAGAGTAAAAGGGATGGTTTACAGGACAGTAGTGAGACCAGCTATGTTGTACGGGTAAAAGGTTTTGGCATTGATAAAAAGACAGGAAGCGGAGCTGGAGGTGTCAGAGTTTAAAATGCTGAGATTTGCGTTGGGTGTATATTAGAGGGACTGCTCAGGTTAGACATTTTGGAGACAAAGTTAGAGAAGCAGGATTGCGTTGGTTTGGACATGTCCAGAGGAGAGACAAAGATTACATTGGCAGGAGGATGTTGAAGATTTGTGCTGTGTAGCTGTGGTGACCCCTAAACTAGAGCAGCCAAAAGAAGAAGAAGAACAAGAAGAAGATGATTAATCTCCATCTCATCAGTGTATAAAACTTTATTCCAGGAACGTGGTTTATTTCAGTACTCTTTTGTTTCTTACTGCTGATGAGTGGTTTGTATCTGGTGGTATGGCCTCTATAATTCTGCTTTTAAAGTCCTCTTCAAATTGTGAACCTTCACTCCTGCCCTGTGGAGGTGGTTCATGATGTTGTCTGTTGTTGAGGGATTATGCTCTCACAATTTGTCAGTTACCAGCTGTTGTTTAACTTTACCAACTGGTTTGGTGTCTGTTGTGCAGTACACAAGTGATTTTCTTTCTTTTTCAGGTGATTCCTACTGGCAATGTTCAATGTTTGTGAAATGTTTCTTATGAATTCTACCTCTTTTTTCAGCTTCAAAATGGCACGCTTTTCCCCATAGACAGCTCTCTGGTCCCTACGTTGTTTTTCCTTTCTATCAAGAAAAGCAGTCTTCACAGTTGAAATCCAAAGCTTCCTCTCAGAGCAGATATCACAAGTTATTTATAGTTTAAACTATTAATGTAACAGGACACATCTGTGCAGCAACAAACACCTGTCAGCCTTTCATGTTGCAATACTTTTGCTCACTTGGATGTTTAGCTACACGAGATACTATGTTTTAATAGTATTTTTAATGCAAAGCTGAAATGTGCTCTTTTAATTTATCTTCATCTTTTCATCTTAAACCCAGATGTCTTCAGTGCATAGCAAAAACAAATGAACCGGTCATGCTGTCCCAATTCTTTTGAAGGGGACAATACATCACAAAAAAACGCATTTTCATATCAGTGTTAAACAGCTTGTTTAATTATGAAGAATGTCACGGTCATGTAAAAATGAGCTAAACCTGGTTTTGTACATACAATCCCAAATTAAATAAATAACATCCCAAATAGACATCAGGAGGAGAAGGGTGAAGGGATCAGTAACTTGTTTTTGTTTAGTTTTTTTGTAGAGGATGCTTTTATGTTAACATGCAGGTACACTTATTTTCAGAGATTTTGAAAAAAGATATTTGTTGCAGTTGATTTTGAACCTGAACCTCGTTTAAGATACTGTAGTACTGCAATTTGTAGTAACAGTGTGAGCTTAATTAAGGGCCATGTAATCTTCACTGCCCTAATCATTGGTTGTGACTAAACAGTATCTCAGTTCACTCATGTGCCATATTACACAGAACACAAGACAAATGATGGGCAAGCTTCAATTTTTCCCTGTCAAAGAATCTATGCACTAGTCTTGGAATAGAACTTGCAAGCCAAGCTCCACTCAGGTCTTCTTGAAATCTCCCCAAAACCATCAATATGGTTGAGGTTCCAATCTGCACAGATGCTGCTCATCAATAATTAAAAGGGTAAAGTGTTACTTTAAAATGTGTAAGGCTGCACATAATACCCAAAGATGGTGCTTTTAACATTCATGATGTAAAATGAGACAATTAATGTACCTTACAAAGCAATTAAAAAAAATACCTTTAATTAAATTTGGTTTATTGGTTGTTTGAGAAAATAAGGGCCAATTACTTTTCCAGATGGGATTTGTAGCAACATGATCATGTAAAATCTGTGTATTTACTCATGAGGCATTTTGTATAAAATGTTTGGAGAGGATGGTTTAAAAAGAAAAAGGTTTTAGGGAGTACACAAAAATGAAACTAAACAACACTTTCAAATACTTATCGATGGCAATGAAGATGCCAATCTATAAATATTTAGCAAAATGGAGAAACTGGAACTACACCAGTATCAGCATCCTACAGAATATAACGTGTATCTGTAGCCAAATTTAGTTGCATGTAGTTTGATACTGAGTAATGGTATATAGTAATGATATACAATGGTCATAATAAACTGATATTTAGAAGCATTTTCTGCTTGTACTAGTATTGTCATGTATCCCCAGCTATTTTAGTACATGGACATTGGAAGACCAAGAACTTCAGTAACAATGACACAGCAACATCTTAAACATATTATTTGGCTTTGAAAACAGGTAAAAAAAATACAACACCTGCTCCATCTAAGCATCAAGCATCTTAACAGTTTCCCAGAACATTTTCCAACCCTATCTGGAGATCTGAATACAAAATTTGTATCTTAAAGAGTAACACTGCGTTTCACTTAAACTAAAATCACCTGCAAGTTTTATTAATATTTTAAGCACCCGAAGGGTTTCCCACCACGTGCCTCCTTCTCCTAGAAACTTCTACAATGTCTTTCAAAGTCAGGATACAATGAAATATTTGGTGCAGCACAAATTAGCCAAGTTGTTACAACAAAACTTTCATGATAGGTGACAATATAAGTGAACACTTACAGCTGTAAATGTTGCCCATCTTATTTATCAACAGATGAATAACATTCTAAAAAGCAATACCAATACTACTGTGATAATATTATTATGATTATCATGACAGAGTTTGAGGGCTGCCTTGATCATTACTGGTAAAATATATATATACGTATATTTTTATATTCACCAATTTTGTTTGCAAAGTGCTTTTGTTATTTCAGATGTGTCCAGTTAAACAGAAAGCCATGAATGACCACTTAAAGCTCTTGACCACAGGTTGAATTAAAAGGTGGAATTAACAGGAAGAAGCTTTATTTGCATTTTGTTCATAAATATTTGCAAAAGTGACAACAGCTGTGACATATGAAATGTTTTATTATTCAGTCTTTATTTAAAGGTTAGATTTTTCTCATATGTTCAGCAGGCAAACTGAACACATACACACACAAAATTTTTAGAACTAATCTTCACTAAAGGGGACAATAATAGCCTGTGGTGGGAATGACACAGCCTATAAAGTAGTTTAAGAAATATGACTTCCCTTACTAGTTGCTTTTCTTTTCCCCTCCTGAGTTCACATTTTAAAGATCAATGCCCTTAAAACATTGATGCAAGTTTGGTAAAGTTCTGCGAGAGGGGCATAAGGTGCACAAACACACCAAATAATATTAATGATCTTTATTTTTTAATTGAAATGATTTATAGTTTCTTTCTGCAGGCGTTTCTCGGATGATGTTTAAAATTATTTTTTAATAATAAAGAAGACACCTAAAAAGGATGTTGGTATTTGTCATTTATTTAAAAGGCAGACAGCGCCATCTAGCGATATCTTAATCACTACATTTCCCACTATACGGAATATAATAACTATAACTATATATCACCCACTATATTATATATATAAAACTACCAAATGCTGAAAGGTTTGGGGTAGAACATCTGACCTTGTACTAGCTTTACTTGCTGTTCGGAAGTGGAAACTGAGTGTTTTCATGAGTTTTGTTGTCAGAGAGCAATGAAAAATGGCAACTTGCATACATAAGCAACAAAATAAATGAAGAAAAATAAAAATTCTTGTCATTGTGAGCACAGCACTCAGTGAACCACAACAAAATTACCCATACACAAACACACGTGCAGCAGGGGGCAGCTATTTAAAGTGCCCAAGAAGCAGTGAAGGGGACGGTATCTTGCTCAAGGGTACCTCAGGACAAGCCACTGGTCTGGGATTCGAACCCACAACCTTCAGGTCCTGAGGCCTACTCCCTAACGACTAGGCCACTGTTGCCCCACAAATAAAGCTCTGCACAAACAATCATGTAACATGAATTTCGGGTGATGTGTGGAGCTGCGGTAATTACAGAGGGAAAAGTTGATTTGCCACAGCATGAAGGGAAAGAGTAGTGGAAGCCAGGCTAAAAAAAGAGGTGATGACTAGTGAGCAGCAGTATGGTTTTATGCCAGGAAAGAGCACTACAGATGCAATGCTTGCAAGTATAGAGAAAGTCAGATGAGTTTCATTATAGAAAAAGTATATGAATGACAGAGGGCCTAGAGAAGAGTTTATACAGGTTTATTTGAGTGGTGCCAGACATGAGAGCAGTGTGACATTGGTGAGGTCTTAAGTAGGACTGATAGACACATTTAAAAGTAGAGGTGAGGTTACAATTAAGAATGCTTTTTTGACAAGAGCGTTAACGTAATAGTCGAATGATAGTGAGGGTTCAAATATAACACCTTGATTTCGGACAGTGGGCAAAACAAAAGCATTGTCACTAATTAAACTGAAACTTGAGAACTTAAAGATGGCAGTCTTGGAGGCAATTAATAAAAGTCCTGCATCATCGGTGTTAAGCTTAAGAAAGTTAGAGGTGAGCCATAGTTTTAAGTCATAAATACAAGTTGTAAGGGAAAGGGGCAGGGCTACTAAAGTGGAGTTGGTGAAGTAGATTTTAGCATCATCGGCATAGCAATGAAAACTGAGAACATTGTTTCTAAGACCGGATAGAAGAATATTATGGTTGACAGTGTCAAAGTCAGAGCGTAGATCCAAGAAAAGGAGGATACTGAGGGAAACAGAGTCAGCATTGAGTAAAAGGTCATTGATGACACGAAGAAGGGCAGTCTCAGTGCTGTGGAATGGACAGAAACCTGAATGAAATGGCTCATACAAGTTGTTAATTGCTAAGTGGCCCTGCAGCTGAGCAGCTACAACCCTTTCAAGGAGCTTAGAAATAAAAAGTAGGTTAGAAATAGGTCTGTAGTTGTTAAGATAAATATTTTGGATCCCAGCAATCTTAAGCACAGGTGTGACAGCAGCAGTGTTTAGGTACAGAGGAACAATACCAGAGGAGAGAGAAATTATTAGATGGGAGATAAAGCCAGAATTAGCAGACTTTAAGAAGGGTAGTATGTGCTGGATCCAGGATAGAAAAGTCATATTCTTAACTAATTCAGTCAGGACTGGTAAGAGAGAACTTGGTGAAGGGCTTCATGGAAGTTTCAAGGTAAAAGTTGCAGGATGGTGGAGGTGTACCAGAGAAAAGAATACATATCAGGCCAATTTTATTTCGAAAAAGGGAAGACACGAGTGAGAACCTGAAAGAGAAGGTGCTTGGGGCTGAAGAAGTTTATTCACAGTAGCGAATAGAGCCTTGGGCTTACAACAGCTGCTATTGATAATAGAGGAAAGGTAGTGTGAATGAGCAGCATTAAAGGCGGATCGATATTTCAGCTTTTGATCAGTAACTGCTTGAGAAGGAACAGTGAGACCTGTTTTTATACAGCTGTTCAAGATGCCTATCATCAGCTTTCAGGGACCTTAATTCAGGGGTGACTCATGGAGAAGAGTGAGAGGAAGATACAGCCCTAATGTTGATAGGAGCTAACTGATCTGAAACTGCAGAAAGGGAGTGATTATACAAAGAGAGAATGCCATCAAAACAGGAGAGGTTCAAGGAATTTGAAAGAGGAGATGCAAGTAAGGCAGAGGAGAAACCTTGTAGGTCAACAAATTTCAGATTCCTATATGAAATCATATTTTTTACATAGTTTATCTAAGCATAATTCAAAAGCAGAAATGCAAATAGAATAACTGTTTACTGAAGAACTATTAAGTCCAGAAGAACATATCAGATCCAGTATATGTTCATGTATATGTGTGGGAAACGTCACATGCTGAGTGAGATGGAAACATTCTAGAAGGGCCAAAAATTCTGAAGCTGCTGGAGAGACTGAAATCACCAATCTGGATGATGGTGTCAGACAGGGCACAGAAGTTTACTGAGGTCAGAAAAGAACAGAGACGGAGGCGTCGTAAAAGGCAGTTGACATATCAAAACTACAACAAGTGGTTTTGTACTGACAGTTTTATATATGAGACATCACAGATTTCTAAAACCTTAACCTCAACAGCAGACAGGCTTGAACCTCTGCCCTTTTTCTGAAGCTTAGTTAGGAAGCTGTATCCTGCAGGAGTGAGTGTGTTCAGTTCCAGAAATTCATCGTTAAGCTGCCATGTTTCAGGTCAATATTAGGTCTCTAAGAACAAGATCTTCGCAGTTAGTGAGCAGGAGTTTATAAGGACTAAAATTGTGCTTTTAATGACAGGGTGACATTTAGAGTCAACATGGTTTGTGCGCATGTTTAGAGTTCTCAGATGATGAGAGATGATTCCATGCAGATGAGAGCGAGAGGTGATAGTTGGACCAGAGAGAAGGAACTGATGAAGGAGAAGTGTGATGAATGAAGTGATTAGTACTGGGAGCACGGTGCACGTAATGAGGATGACGGGCGATTTCATTCACTTTGCAGAGACTGGATCAGCTCGAGTCCAAGGGGGCATGACTGCTCCAATCCTGGAGCAGTCCTGTATTTAAACCAGCCACACATGAAACTTCGACTGAAACTTCAGAGCCAAAGTTCTAGACAATATGTAGAGTTTTACGTAGTGTCAACTACATTAATAAGTTCCACATTCGTATTTTAGAGTCGAGTGTTAAGCTTGAGCTAAAGTTTTAAATATATTTTACATTGTTTGAATTACCATGGTTTGACTTGAAGCATTGGTTGATTAGTTGGTACAGGTTCTGATTGAATCATTGTCTTCAACAGTATTCTCCAACCTGTAGACTCCTGACATCAGTCTCCAACCTGTAGACTCCTGACATCAGTCTCCAAACTGTAGACTCCTGACATCAGTCTCCAAACTGTAGACTCCTGACATCAGTCTCCAACCTGTACACTCCTGACATCAGTCTCCAAACTGTACACTCCTGACACCTGATTTCTGACATCAGTCTCCAAACTGTACACTCCTGACATCAGACTCCAAACTGTAGATTCCTAACACCTGACTCCTGACATCAGACTCCAAACTGTAGACTCCTGACACCTGATGCCTGACATCAGTCTCTAAACTGTACACTCCTCACATTAGACTCCAAACTGCAGACTCCTGACACCTGACTCCAAGCATCAGTCTCCAAACTGTAGACTCCTGACATCAGTCTCCAAACCGTAGACTCCTGACATCAGTCTCCAAACCGTAGACTCCTGACATCAGTCTCCAAACTGTAGACTCCTGACACCTGACTCCAAACATCAGTCTCCAAACTGTAGACTCCTGACACCTGACTCCAAACCGTAGACTCCTGACACCTGACTCCAAACATCAGTCTCCAAACTGTACACTCCTGACATCAGTCTCCAAACTGTAGACTCCAAACATCAGTCTCCAAACTGTAGACTCCTGACATCAGTCTCCAAACTGTACACTCCTGACACCTGACATGAGGCATAAGAAGTGAGTAAACAGGGTGATGAGAGAGCGGAGACTCACCAGCTGTGAAGAGGTGCAGGGTGAGCAGGGTGAGCAGGAAGGGGACTCGCACGGGTGAGACAGGAGGTGTGTCTGGGGCGCTGAGTTCAGACGGGCTGAATGTCCAGACAGTCCACAGTAAAGTCCGGCTCAGAAAGTAAAGTCCGCGCTGGGATACTTTGACTCGATGTTCAAAACAATATACCGGCAGAGAAACAACACCACGGCGAATCACCAAACACGGAAACGAAGCCTGGGACAGAGACGTTCCGAACACAAACATACAAAAACTAACAAAAACTAAGAAAAGCGGCAGCCACACACGCACCGGAAGCGGAGAGTTATGGAACAGGCACTGTGCTGCTGAAGATAAAGACAGACCATCCGTCACTGAACCTCACCTGTCATCCTCTCCTCCAGGCTGGAGACCTGAAGGTCATGCCAGCTCGAGAACTGCGAACTCAGATCTGTGTATAATAACCTTACCCCACCTTTAGTGCTCTACTGTGTCCACTGTGTCCACTTCCTGTGATCTTCATTATACTGATATCTGAAGAGGCAGTTTCATTTTTACACATCAGAGATGTGGAACAGCCTGACCTTAGATGTTCTTCAGACTCCTCCTTGTATTTTTAAAGAGAGACAATTTTACTCAAGCTTTCAGTTTTGTTTTTTTTTGCTGTGTATACATTATTTGTATTGGTTTTCATCTATTACCTTATTCTTTCCTGTAATTTGACTTTATAAACAGGCTTTTGTATGTTCAGTCTTTTTTTTATCATTTGCACTTCCTGTACGACCCGTTGAGCTGCATTCAGATGTTTAAAAGTTGCTACATGAACTCTATCGGGCAGCGGTGGTCTTCTGGTTTGGAAGTTGGCCTCTGGATCAGAAGGTTGTGAATTTGAACCCCACACCAGTAGGTTGCCCTGCGGTACTGCACCCTGGTTTCTGGACATGGCTGCCCATGTGGTTTGTGGGATAAATGTAGAGGATCTATTTAGTCAATGTTCACTGCGTACGAGCAATGATCCACAATGTAAAGTTTTCCTTCTAAAGTTTTCAGAAAGATGTCAGTCCTTAGAAGCCACAGGTGGGCTCAGGGTCTATAGTGTCTTGGCTTGCCCTTCTATCTTTTCTGTCTCTAGACCAGTGTGTAGGCTAAAGCCTGGCCTAAGCTACCTGAGTGTGAGCCACTGCGCATCTGCACAACGGTAATCTGGTTCCCACACACCGAGCCAGCAAGGTTCAGAGGCTATGTTTGGCTGAAAGTGAACGACGGGAAAATTGCTCTAGTGACATTTACCGTTGTGTCAGTTTAACATGCTAATGGAGGCTAAGAGCAGCTGTGAAACACTGAGTGTAAACATTAGGACAAATCCCAGAGGGCAACATCAGCACTGCTGGCTCCATCACACACCGTGCTGCTTTCCTTTGTGTTCTTCATCACTGGTACCCTTGTTTTGACTTTACCGTACAAGCGCAACACAACAAGAAGAACGCACTGGCAGACTCTTAAGAATAATAAGTATAATGATGGAGTTATCTGTTGTCCTTGTTTAACAGGTGACGTGGATTTGTTAGACTCCTGCAATGTTTCCAGCAAGCTACACTAGATCTTTATATACAGTACTGTGCAAAAGTTTTAGGCAGGTGTAAAAAAATGCTGTAAACAAAGAATGCTTTCAAAAATGGAAGTGTTAATCATTTATTTTCATCAATCAACAAAATGCAGTCAATGAACAAAAGAGAATCTAAATCAATATTTGGTGTGACCACCCACTGCCTTCAAAACAGCATCGATTCTTCTAATTACACTTTGAAGGAACTCGGCTGGTAGGTTGTTCCAAACATGACTGTGTTTCTCCTCCGTGTGACACTGATGATCTTCAGCACCTGTTTGGTAAAACTGGTTGATCATACACCGACTATAATCCTACAGAATCCCTGACTTTGTGCAAGTGTACCTAGAAGAACTGATGCTGGTTTGAAGGCAAAAGGTAGTAACACCAAATATTGATTTGATTTAGATTTTTCTTTTGTTCGCTCACTTTGCATTTTGTAAATTGATACAAATAAACAATCATTATTTATATTTCTGAAAGCATTCTTTGTTTACAGGATTTTTTCACATCTGCCTAAAACCTTTGCACAGTGCTGTATATATAATATATATAATATAGGCAATACAGTTGAGACAAATCGTTGGGAGGAACGCTGATATTTTCATTGGGAAGCTCATGATGATTCTCCTATACTATGGCGCACCCTCCTGTTTCTTGCAGGGAATTTCAGGGAGAGATTTGACACTTATGAGAGTCTGATGAGTTTGAGAGAGTACTTTTAGTCAGTATTTTTGACATGTTTTGAGCCTAAGCATTTTTGAGGATATCAGACTCAGTGGTAAGAATTTATTTTGAGACTACATTTGAAGAGAGATTTTAAATTCAGTAATTTGAGAGTCTGGATTTGAGGAGAGCTTTGAGAGTCAGTAGGTTTGAGGGTCATTAGTTTTGAAAGTCAGCAGGTTTGAGGGTCATCAGTTTCGAAAGTCAGCAGGTTTGAGAGTCAGTAATTTTAAAAGTCAGTAGTTTTGAAGGTTAGTAGGCTTGTGAGTCAGTAGGTTTGAAAGTCCGGTCACAATATTTAGGTGCTCTTTAAAACTTGACAAGTCTTCACTATCTAATAGCGCACTCTCATAACAGCACATTCAACATTATCCGTTGAGAACTCGGAGCACAAAGATTTTAATACAGTCTTAATACAAGACACCTTTGAGTGGAGCCTGACTATCAGCTGGTTTACGGAGAAAAAGATGGTGACATGAGGAAGCTGCCTTTACAGATCGTTTCGCCTTTGTTTCATAGTCGACTACACACTGCCTTTGGGGAAAATGAGGAATAATAATGACAAAAACAGAGATGAAAGAAATTGCTCAAAAAAGCCAAAATTAATGATAACCTGAAATGCGTTACACTAAACATGAAATCTTATTCAAATTTTGAATATATAACTTTAATGAAAGTAATTGTACAACATACAAAGCTGTAGGTAACATAAAATAACTTTAGAATAAACAATACAGACTGGTTCAACAATACAGAAAGAGTTTTCCTTTTAATGAATATATGAACTTTTACATATTTCCTCTAATAACCATTTAATGGTCAGTTCAGCCTCACATGACCCTGCTAGTTTGACTTAAACATTTTAGGGTCACTCTCATCCTCAGTTCTGCTTTGCATACCAAGGTGACAAAATAATGAAAATCTGTTTTCTTCAAAGTGCCTTTTTCTTTACATTACACACACTAAGCCTAACCATAAAGTGCTTGCCTATCCATGAACTACAGATAAGCAGTAATGGCAGGAAGAGTTGTTCAACACCACACCATACTCACACAATATTACAGGGGAAAGAGCAACTTCTATTCTCTGCTAAAGCTTAAATTAGTTTTGTTTTGACTTGATAATTTGATTTCACAGTGATGAGTAACTGCAGGACAGAATAACAGAAGTGGCGCAACAGTGCCTCAGTGACATATAGGTGCAGGTAAAATAATCATGGATATATATATATATATATATCAAAATATAAAATATTTTGGATCATCTGACATCCGTTACTCAGCTAATTTAACCCCTAGACATAAAAATATAGTCTAAGAAGCAACTAAAACATAAAGCACCCCTTATCCCAAAAATCGTGATTACTAAAGCACCCAAATTTTAAGCTCTGGACAAGCATCATGTGAAAGCTATGCACTGCAAACAGTGCTAAAACTCAGTGGTTTATTTCATATTAAATCACTAGAAGTTTTGACATTATTCATAGAATTTTGCGCTCAGAATTGACCTTTTAGTATAAACTACCTTTAGTTTTTCCAGAGATGAAAGGTCAACAAATTGAACCCATCATCCTCCTAAAGATTAGCTAAGTAGACTATTATATCAAGTCATTTCTATTGCTTGTTAATGAAAAGTTGAGTTTTTAAATAGCCCAAAATCAAATATCTAGACCGAATAAGTGGTTATTTCACATTTTCCACCTCTGCACCCCAAATACAGATTTAAGATGTGACATCCATTTAACAAATACTTGATAACTCAGTGTCAGGAATCAGCAATGAACCACATAACATTCATAGATAAATGAGAAGAGGAACTTTGTATATTTTATCAATGAAAAAATCTACATGTAGCTTAGTTCAAATTTTAGGGCTTCATTTGTCATTTCAATTTTGAAATCAACAGAAATGTAAAGGTTCCAGTTGTATACAAAAAAGCCTGATTTTACATGCCAAAAGCACTGACAACCAAAACTGCTCAAACAAAACCAAAACATCAAATTGAATATTCAAGTATCTTGACTCCAAGCTCTATGAGGGATCACATATGATTTAATGTGAAATTATAAAGCCCAGGTGAACTTTCAATCCATATTAATAATTGCTCCTTTAATGCTTATTTTCTTTCAAACAATAAACTCTGAACAATAAAAGACCACTGGCCAGCAGAGGCTGATTTTAACACATCATCTGAGGTTTCACAGTTCCATGAACACTGTTCATTCAGCATAAATCTCAGTCTCAGGCCGAAGCTCCGAGTGGAGAAATCCTCCCTGGCCCACTGCTGTGGAGTACAACCTGTTACCATGAGGGGGCATGCAGCCATAGTTTGTGAAAACGCCAGTCGCCATTCGACTGGGCTTGGGAACATTCACCTGCACATATCCGTCTATGTAAGCAGAGCGGGACGGCACATACATGCTGCGAGTCCTAGCCCTGCTCTGTACAGGATAAGACAGTCTGTGATCTCGCTCCAGAGTCATTTTGGCATGACCGGGTGGCTGACGGACTTTCACACTCTGCGAACGTTCTGACCTCTGCAGATCATGTCCCTTGACCCAAACATACTGGTAGTCCTCTTTAGGATAACCTCTAAGGGTTTTATACATGGGCTTGTCCTGGCTATGATATCGGACACTGCTATTCTCATCATTGTGTTTAAAATCAGGGCAGCTGTATTCCTTGTGCAGCGTCAGGTTGCGTGGCAGTGGCTTGGCCTCCAAGACATGCTGCGGGTAGTTCATCATGGAACGGCTATGCTTTAGCATTAAGGTGGCTTTGGCACAATTCCCACTCCCCTGCCTCTCAGACTGGGTGGGGAGGGATATGTCAGGCTCAGAGATTGGGTGTTCAGGGGAGTGATGTGACACCATGGTAACTCTGTATTTCCCATCAGCTCCTTCAGTAGAAATGAGCAGATCTTTGCCTGAATCGGATTTGCTCCTTGTGTGCATCGTTTCTTGGGACTTTCGGGTCACTTTCTGAACATGGGGCTGAGGCTGGAGCATATCAGGTTCCAGTGGTCGCCTTTTCCCATAATTTCCTTGTCTGTTGGACTGAATGAAATGTTGGTCGGACAAACCAGAATCCAAGGCTTCAAACAGAGCTGTGTTCTTACCTCTTGGCATTGGGCCAATGTGTTGTTTTATAAAACTAGACTCTCTGCTGAAATGGGGGTTTATTCGTGGATTGTGATATGTTTCATTATTACCCATCATGCGACCTGGATGGGAAGGCAGCCTCCGAAAGGTGTAGGAGTGGCCATACTCGTGACTGTTATCTCTATACTGATCCTGATTGTTATATCTGGCTTCTGAACAAGGGCTGTATCGATACTGAACTTTGCCGTCCTCAAAATAAGGCCGCACATGGTGGATATCTGAGGAAACTGGTATTTGGTACGGATTGTTCTGGGTGGACGGATGCTGGTAGAAGAAAAATTTGTCCTCAGGTGGTGCATGCATGGAACGCACCCTACGAATGGTGGGGTAAACAGAGGCGCTGTCCATTGGAGGGTATCTTGGTCCATCGTATCTGTAGATACGACTTGGGGAATATTCATCCCTACGTTGACCTTTGTATTTAATGGACTGGTGGAGGGACCTTGGTGCCAGGGTGTTGTAGTGGTCCTTGGAGATAATCTTAGCCTGAGGATGAACATAATCAGGCTGAACATAAGAAGTGTTCTGCCCTGCTGGAGTTGACCAGTTCAGGTGGTACAAATGTGCTGAAGACCTCAAAATACTTTCCTCTTTGGGGCTGCACTGGTAAGCTGAACTCGGAAGTGTAACTGGAGCATGTGGAAGAACCTCATGCACAGAAGCTGGCATCGAAGTTTCCGCTAATATGGCATGGAAGTTGGAGGCATTGGCAGCCTGCTTGCTGAAAAGAGCAGCCGTAGCTGACTGATCCTCAGTGGTGCAATACACAGAGCCCTCTGTATGAGAGAGAGAAGATTTAAGGCTCTTGAATGACTCCATCTCAGAGCTTCGTCCTAAACCATCACCTTCTGTACCAACTCCAACATGGCGAACATTCTCTCTCATTGTTGCTTGACTCTCAGGTGCTTGCTCTGTGTCTAAACCTTTAACAGTAGGTAAGACCTGGGAGAACATATTGGTTCCATGACTTGTAGAGGATAAATCACCTCCATCTGAGTAGCTAAGTGCACTTTCACTGCCGTGACAGGCACACATGCTCTGTAGGCTCCCAGCGTCAGTATGACTGCCAGTAGAAATAGTGCTTGAAGGGCCTGCAAAGGGTTTGCAATTGATGCAGCCTTCTTCTCTGCTAGTGGAAGGTAATTGGGGTTGTAGAGATGATGATGGGGGCCACTGCAGCATGGAGAGTGGATCGTGGAGATGAACTGGAGTAACAGGAGTGGGTGGTTCCGAATTTCCTCGCTTCCTCAACTGGGTTGCCTGTTGGGCAGACTCAGCCAAGGCCAGAGCCAGCATACGAGCGGCACTTTTCATCGCAGGCTGGTGGGTTATTAGAGACACAGACCTCACCAGCCCTGGAGTGCAGTCAAACATTACTGTCCCTAAACAATGGAAATGGAAAGTGTGACATGAATAAGCTATGAAAAGCAAAACTATGCATACATTGCTCAACAAAGGAATACAACAGAATACAATAATTGTTTGAAGGGAAAGTCCTTTGGACTGACCTGACTCTGCTTGCTTCGCAGGCTGTACTTGCTCACTGTGGGTTTCATCTGTGATTTCTGCCGTTGCCTGACATAAAGAGGAGGGGTTTTGTTGACTCTCATCACCTCTTGCTAACTCACTGGGCTTAATCAGGGGTGGAATTCCCTCAGTAGGGGGCACAGACAAAGCTTTCATCTCCAAAACAACATCAGATTTTTGGGTAGGGCCTTCTGGAACACTCTTGGAAGACTCAAGTTCTACTTTTGCTTTAACAATTGGTACAAATTTGCTGTGTCTAATTGCATCCTCGGTTGCTTTTGGGATGCAATCAGATGGAAGCACAGGATTGGTGAATTTGTCCAAGGGTTCTGACTCACTTAAGCTCCCTCCATTCTTCCTTCTGCTGCCTCTCTTGTTTCCATCAGATACAGTGAACTCAGCTGGAGGTGCACTACCTTGAAAAGAGTCAAAGTCTAGAGAAGCGATGCCAAGGTCAGCCTCAGCAGAATGTGGGGGTGATATGAGAGCAGGTACACAAGATGTGGATACAGCTGGTTCTTTACTGCTGTCTTTGTGGCTTGACTGAAAGTCTCTTTGGACCCGGCTCTTTAGGAGCTCTTCATTGAAGGAACTGGACAGGGCATCACTAGTGGAGCGTGGTCTGCGTGGTCGAAATGCCCCTGATCCACCTGGAACATAACCAAAAGTTTATTTTATGATACAAGAGTGAAATTCACACTGACAAAAACTATATTAGCTAATAGAGATAGAGAATAATAGAGAAAACCCCAGCTCACCTTCAAGATTATGAGAAGAGAGAGATTCTTCACTTTTAGCTGATCGCAGTGTTCCACTATCTCCTCTACCACCTTTCAAATAAGTCAAACACTTTCAGTACACTACTCTTGCTTACTGAAAATAATACTGACAACAACCAATTAAAGACTCCTTACCTGGGTGAGCCATGGACTTTATCTCATTGGGCTCACTGGGATGGCGGTGTAGTTTGCGCTTGGCTGTTGTGGACGATTTTCCCATATTGAAGAATGAACGCCAGCTTGCCACAGGAGATTTCTTTACCTTGGTTTGGGTCTTCTTTCTGTAAGCACATACAATACCGTTTAAAGAACACTACAAGGTTTGTGCTCACTAACAATAGGGGTAATCTGAAACCCACTCACATAGATGAGAGGAAAGAGAGAAGACAACTTACCACTCAACAACTTGAAGATCACCATAGCCCAGTCTTAAGAAGAAATAGGCCTCACTATTTTTACAAAACTTAACATTATGGGAAAAACCTTGACATAATGACTAAAGATCAGAATCTAATTACAATGTTACAAAACTGAATATTACTTCTGCTAATGTAAATAAATAAATTGTTTATTAACTACTAAAAGGGTGATGGCTATCATAAAGGTGTTGAAAATGTAACCAATATTCTTCAAAAATCTAAAAGAAAATTTATGTTAAATATTAAAAAGCTAAGGCCACGAGGATCTTTATAAAATGCTTCAATTATTTTGTCCAACATTTGTCCATATGTTAAAAAGTATACTTTTCTTCAGTGAACTACTATACCCAGTTGGACACACCTCTCCATAGGGAACTCAATGATGGTGTGGAACTTTCCCTGCAGGGCAGCTGGACCCTCCCCCACTTCAATATACTTGCTGTCAGGTGACACAGGGGAAACGAGCTGAGCCTGAGTGCGGGCCTGCGCTTCCTCCAGAGAGAGCAGCTTAGTGGATGGAGAGCACACCAGCAAAGATTTTGGCCGAGACAAAGTGCTGTGTCCTGCAAACACATATTACTAAAATATGTTACTTCAAGACCCTCATTATCTAAGCCTGATCAATACATCAATCCAGGTAACTGAGCAGCCAGAGATAAATTGAAAATAAGCTTTGCTTTTTCCAGAAGTACCTGTGCTCTCACGGATCAGAGTGCTGAGTTTGGGGCTGAACAGCACATCAACATGATTGAGGATGAACTCGACCACTACTGATTGAATGCGAACCTCCATGAACGCAGACGTGCCGCTGAAGCAAGCTGACTCAATTTGCTTAGACCTGCAATAGACAGGACCAATTAAGAAAATGAGCACTGTATCAACAGGAAAAAAGAAATAGTGGACTTGTGCTTGGCATGCATGCTGATAGTCTTAAATGCTTCTACTGCAGAAGCAGCACCAAAGCTCTCACTGTAACTTAATTTAAAAAATGTAATTTAAAAAAGTGTGTCTTTAGTAGAATTTAATTGACAAAGTGTTTAGAATTTTGAGGGCACAGAAATGGTTGGATTTATTCCAAATGCATTTTTTTTTTTTTAATACACAAATCTCTATGATCTGTGCGTAACACAAATCACCTGAGGAGATTGGGAGCCCAGACAATTGCCAGGTTTTTGCAGTGCATGTTGGTGACATAGCTAGAGGTCGCCATACGGGCCAAGTGCCTCATAAGGAACTCCAGGGTTCTGGAAAAATGGAGAAAAACAGGAGATCACATTAACAAAAATGTGGAGCTTTATTTGACATGTGTAATGTAAACACATGTTCAGCAAAACTGCAGCTCTCCTTCCAGACACTAGAGTTTGCTGTGTATCAAACAAACCTGTAATGTGGTGGAGGCAATTGCTGAATGACATCATGAATTTTGACCAGCCTCTCATCATCTGTGGCTGCTGATACTGCATCCTGTGGAAACACACACACACACACACACACACACAAAAAACACCACCTGTGTGTAATTCACTTTAGGCTGAAGATTTTAGATATGAAAAACAGATTAGTGTGTCAAATCCCTACTGCCTGTGTGCTTACTGAGAATTTATCATAGAGCTGGTAGGTGAGTAGGGGGTTGGGAAGCTCGCGGAAATAGAGCTTGCACAGGGAGCCTACAGAGTGGATGTCCTGGATATATGCATCCTTAGTGAGGTCTGGAATGTGCTCCGAGTCAAACTCATGCCTAAGAAAACAAGAAAAGATGCAGCTTTTGTTCATTTATATAAATCTCAGTCTAAGGAATAACATGAGCTTTTAAGTATTTTCCACACTTAAACACATTTTAATATCCCAACTGGTTCATCTGCCAATTATCAAGCCTTTTAAGAGGGCAAGCCAAAAATCTACAGTGTCTGAGCTAATTTACACTGGGACTGGGAACCACTGCATATATTTTGAATTTCTTACCGCAGTTTCTGAATATTGGAGGCAATCCCAGATAAGCGGTAAATTCCATCCACAACCCCATGCTTTTCAATGAACTCTGCACAGCTCTTGATAACTTGAGGTACTAGGCAACAGAGATACAAACGTCAATACATGGCAACTGCACCTTAAAACAACATTATTTTGCATTCACTTTATGCTCACCCTCATGGCCTGAATTGAGGAGATGCTCTCCCAGATCACAGCCAAACACCCTCTCCTTCAAGATCCCTCTCTGCTTCAACTTCTGCTTGGTGGGCCTCGATTTCATGAAAGTACGCAGAAACGTGACCAGCTTTCCATGCTTCTTAGACACTGATGGGCAACAATACTGAGATTTTAATCCCTTTTAAGGAGTACTTTACTTCACTGATCAAAAAGATTACATGTTTTTATTTTATAACTTGTAAAACTTTGAGTTTTTGAAAACTATGTAGCACCTATGTAGTAATGCTTTTACACTAGAACTAAAAAAGCACCAATCTAAAAACACATCATTCTAAGCACCACTTAGATTGATATCTAGGGCTTTGATACCAGTGATGCTCCTCTCCAAGCCATAGTATTGGATTAGTCACAGATCACATTTCACCATTGCCTTTAAAATCCAAATATTTTAAAAGCACCTAATCCTTTTCATTCATGGTAAGTGATTATTTTCCAGTGTTATTTCATTCAAATCATCTGGTTATTAACTCCACAAAATATACCTGGTTTAGGCAGTGAACTGGTAACATGTGGGGGGATTTTCTCACTGATCAGTTCCACACAATCACAAGGAAAAAATCCCACCTGCACAAACAAGACAACAGTGAGAGATGAGCCTAAAATATTGTGGACAACATGGATTCTGACCTATTCAGTCAGGAACACCTTTCACAAGGAAGCTCTAGAAACTATAAAAAAAAAAACATGTAAAAATACATCTGTAAGGTCACAGAGCTTCAGTATGTGTATACAGCGTGATGGATATTTTGACTCTAAAAGAACAGACACTCCCTTGGAACATGAAGCTTCTATCTAAACAAGGCTACAAGGGTAAGGCTGCCTCTGGACTAAGTGACGTAAAAGTGAAAGTTACTATTTGTCATTGTGAAGACACAGCACAGCACAAATGCTTCTCTGCATTTAACCCATGCACACTGTGCAGCAATGGGAAGCTATAGCCAGAGCTCACTGAGCAGGGATGGGGACAGTACCTTGCTCAAGGGTACCTCAGGGCAACCTATTGCTCTGAGACTAAAACCCACAACCTTCCGATTTGGCCTAGTCCCTAACCACTAGAAATGTTTTAGCTCTCCTAATGAAAAACTGTTAGGAAGGTAAATCCTCTCCCTGATTTCAATTACGTTAAATAAAACTCAACTATATTTTATATATGCTAAATGTCGCTCACACCTGAAAGCCATGTTTACCCCTCCACCAGCCGGTGTCTTCTTTGGGCGGCATATCAATAACTGAAACTATGTCTCCAACCTAAAAACAGAAGAGAGCAAAATAACCCCCACAATCAATAATATGAAGGGTGAAATATAACAATTCCATCCAAAACCTTGGTTAAAAAGGGTCACCTCAAAGGACAGCTCATCAGCAGCCTGGGCTATATAGCGCTTAATGACGTGGGCAGCAGCAACTGCTGGAACATTGATGGACGATTCATCATGGACCAGCAGGTGGTTCCCTTTATTATCAATCTTTATGAGAGAGAGAGAGAGAGAGAGAGAGAGAGAGAGAGAAAGAAAAAACGCACACACAGAAAAAAATCTAAAAATCTATCAAACCCATAAACTGAGGTAATTAAAAAAAAAAAATAAAAATAGACAAATATGTGACACCTGACATCATCAGAAAGAACCCATGTCACCAAAAACGGATTTGATAATTTTCTGGAAGTAAAAGAGTTTCGTTTACTATGTAATGTTTGTTAAAGTTTTAAAATGTACATTTCACTCCATCATTCATACTGCTCAGATTTGCAAAATACTCAAATGTGCTGTTTCTGTAATGTAAAAAGAACTGTATATATTTACAAATACTCTATAAGCTTACTTAAATGAAATTACTTTCAATAAAAATACTTTATTTTGCACCTATTTACATTCAAGCTTCACGCAGGAGTTGTTCAGCCCAAATGATTTTTTCTATGAAGCATCATAAAGGGCAAACGATCAGAACAGATTTAATGTACATTTACTAGTCTTTAGTCATTAACAAAAATGACTTGATTAAAAAGAATAATTATTTGGTAGAGAAACCCATAAAGTTGTTAAGTGGATCTGGGACGGGGGAAATAATTTAATTGAAAATATATAGGATGTCATTTAATATTGGAAAAGGGAGGCATAATATATTTTATTAATATAATTTCTATGTTCTTCCAGTATATTATGACAAAAGGCAAAAAAACTAAACTGTGTGCATAAATATTAGGCAAGTGAGTATTCTGAGGATTCATTTTAATCTGGAGCAAATCCAGTGCTATCAGTCAATCCAAAATATTAATAACCCTGAAACCTGAATGTTTTACAGAGGAAACACGAGTGTGAACATTCTCAGGGAATACATGTTCATGCACGTGTGCACAATTTTTAGATGACTATTAGTGTGCAGAATTATTACACAAGAACATGAAACATGGAAATTTTCCCCTCTAACTTGTTTATTATCATCTGTTAAAGTGAGAATAAAAAACTCAAAATTGACAAAAACATATAAAAAAATAAATACAGCCAATATACCCGTCAGTGGATTGTTTTCCTTCCTGTAAATCTCCAGTTTAAGAAGGTCCTCAAGTTCTCAGTGGGGTTTAAGTCAGGTGAGGAAGGGGGACATATTATTCTTTCATCTTTAAGGGCTTTACTGGCGAGTCACGCAGTGGAGTACTTCCATGCATGAGGGAGCATCGCCCTGTATAAAGATCATGGTCTTCTTGAAAGATGCAGACTTTTTCCTGAACAACTAAAACTGTAGAAGGTTTGGGAGTTGATTTTGAGTCAACTTCAACCTGAACTTTAACTAACTCATCTTTAATAATACCAGCCCATATCAGTACCCCACCTCCTTGCTGACGTCTGAGTGGAAGTGGAGCTCTGTGGCCGCTACTGATCCAGCCACGGGCTCATCCATCTGCTCCGTCAAGAGTCACTCTCATGTCATCAGTCCATCAAACCTTTGAAAATATCTGTCTTGATATTTCTTGATAGTTCAACTTGTTGTTCAGTGGTGGTCAGGTTTCAGCCCTCCTTACCTTGGCCATGTCTCTGAGCACTGAACACCTTGTACTTCTGGACACTCAGTCAGGTTCAGTTCTGGAATATGACAGCACTGGAGGATCATGGGTTCCTGATAGCTTCACGTTTGATTCTTCTCAGATCTTTGCAGTTCAGTTACACCTTTTTTTCCTCAACAAGAGTCTTGCGTCACTGTTGACTATTTGCAACAAACCATTTGATGGTTTTGTGATCACACCCCAATATCTTAACCTTTTCAAGAGGGCTGCATCCCTCTGAAAGCCTTTTTACAAGTTTTGACTTTTCAGAGTCAGTTCTCTTTTCTACAATTCTGCACACCTTGATATAGGGTGTTGATCTCCTTAGGCCACACCCTCCTCCATTACACAAATACACACCTCTTGATCTGCTTCAGTCCAATCAGAATTCAAGTTTTTACAGCTTGGGGTTGGAATATATGCATAAAAATGATGATATGATCAAAATATTCACTTGCCTAACAATTGTGCACACAGTGTGTTTCTAGCTCTAATGAATACACAGAAAAATGATCAAATCCAAGAAGGTACCACTGCATGCTGTGATCTCAATTATAAAATATACTCATCTATTTGCATACATCTTCTGTCAAGCTACTTCAATTCTAGTGTAATGACACTATGCACCATTGTGTGCAAATACTGAAATCCTTATAAATAAAAACTACACAATGACCTAGCAGACGCATTGTGTTTGTGAAATACAAGCTGATTCAGGAACAAAGATGCTTTGTATTTTTCCAAAATGACTAGTGTTACCTGAGAAGTGAGTGTGAGAGAATTGCTTCAACTGTAAAACACAAACCTGGCCCCAACCACATCATACTCCCTCGTAAATGCTCCGGCAAACAGAACTGAATTTGTATTATTTTAAAAATAACAGGCACATCTGTTTATCCCTAAAAGCCAAGAATAGTGTGTTGTATTTTAGGGCATTAAAAATGCAACATCAAGCTCACTGGAGCAACAGAGCTCAGAGCAAAAGTGGAATCAACCGGCACACTGTTGACTGTTGCACACTGTGTACTCTACCTCCATCCATGTCAGAGCAGGTCCACAGTTTATTTTATTGTCAGCAATGGCTGAGAGGCGGGAAAGGTAGGCAGTAAGCATCTGGGAAAGTGGCTGAGGAAGCAAGAGGAGAGAGAGATGAACAGGGAATTAACTTCTCGAGTGCACAAAAAAGCTGACCAAACTACTGCCTAATATATGTATATCAACTTTATACATCCTAATATATGTATATTAACTTTAATATATATGTAACTTTAATACATGTGTGCTTTTTTTATTATAGAACCAGAAAGAAATGCTGCCTATGTCTTTTCTCCTCTATTATCATGTCCTCCTCATATGTTGGCATTTGTGGACTGTTTCAAGAATCACAAAATTTGTTTTGTTTATTTAAATATGGTTTTTATATCATGCTCAGATGCTTAAAGAGAATAAGGTATATGTTGAAAATCATTTTTACATGTTAAATACACATTTTTTTTTGTTCTTTACAAATTCATAAGTGAAACTTTGTACTTGAATGCTACCTAAAAATAGCCAAGCGTTTCACTCGATATATGGTGTGGATGGTGCTGAGTGACAGCCAAAAATCAGTACGTTTTAGCCATAGACCAGTCCGATTACAGGAAATCGCACAAAATTGCACATACTAAACATAACGAACTAAGAATGAATAAGGTCAGTTTCGATATCAAGTTTACTTTAAGAGGGTGGTGTGTATACATGAGAGGAAAAGTCCAAGATTGTGTGCTCGGTCCTGCTTCTCTGTGAAGACAGAAGGCTACTTTGTGATTAAAGTATTTTGTACTGAAAGAGGATATTTGGAAGTCCATATGCACAAAAAGAATTCAGCATATGAAAGTTTGCTTTGCTCTTTTTCATGTTTGACACATAAATCATGATGCATTACTTCCTTGCAGCATATCTTATGATGTTGTCTCTCTTTGAAAAGCAAAAGTATTCTGTTCACTATTTGTCAAGAACCTTTTTATAAAGACGTATTGATATCATCCTTATGCAAATATCTAAGAATCTATTGTTATTACCAAATGTATTGTGAGAGCAAGGCCAACTGATTGGTTTTTGCTAGGCACTGTAGACATTTTAGGCTCCAGACCAAAAGACGAATATGTGCAGAGAAATCTGATCCTGCTACTTATCTAGATAAGATAAATGAATAGAATATAGCATGTTGTAGTTATTGACCAGGTTGAGAAAAAGTACTGGAACATGAGAAGACAGGTGTTTGGTGTTACACAAATATGCCCTGTTAAAATGATTTCACAAATAACCAGTTCAGCCGTTTGGAACATCTACTGACAGAAAAACTGGGAGAGCGGTAAAGAAAAGCTCCACAATGTTTGTTTGAATATCTGAAACAATTAAGTGTGATGAATCATTTTATAGGGCACTGTAAGAGTACTATTATTTTATACTATTATTTATGAGGGTTATGTTACCTCTGTGTTATCTATTAGGCTGTCAAGTCGGGGCAGCTCGGTAAGCCGAGAGAATCTTCTGTCATATATGCAGAGGTGGAGGTGCTTGTCAAGGACACGAAAGTCTTCATATGACCGCCTCACCATCCATTTTTGCCCCTGGCACCCAGATAGGGGAATATTACATAGAGCAAGCACAATGTAGGGAGAATAAAGCACTTAGCATAACCTTCAAATAACCTATGTAGAATAGAGGCCAAGGGAGTCTTACAGAGGCTTATGGTGTTAGCTCCCTTCAACCAACAAAAAGCATTGCTGAGCTGAGGAAACTAGGTTTAAATCCAACTGCACAAAGTTGTGGATGTTGCCCTGCCTTACTTAGATTTCATTCAGCTAGATAAAAGATCTGCTAAAGTACTGATTTCTTATCAGTAGAGCACCATGCTTCTCATCAGAATTATGAGACACACCATGCCTCGATATACAGCACTGTGCAAAAGGTTTTAGGCAGGTGTGGAAAAAATGCTGTAAACAAAGAATGCTTTCAGAAATAGAAATGATGATTGTTTATTTTTATTATTTTACAAAATGCAAAGTGAGCGAACAAAAGAAAAATCTAAATCAAATCAATATTTGGTGTTTCTACCTTTTGCCTTCAAACCAGCATCAGTTCTTCTGGCCCCACAGAGCCCTGATCTCAACATCATCCAGTGTGTCTGGATCACATGAAGAGACAGAAGGATGTGAGGAAGCCATCCACAGAAGAGCTGTGGTTAGTTCTCCAAGATGTTTGGAACAACCTACCAGACAAGTTCCTTCAAAAACTGTGTGAATTGAAAAGAATTGATGCTGTTTTGAAGGCAAAGGTTGGTCACACCAAATATTGATTTGATTTAGATTCTATTTGTTCATTCACTGCATTTTTGTTGATTGATGAAAATAAATGATTAACACTTCCATTTCTGAAAGCATTCTTTGTTTAACCTTTTCACTCCTGCCTAAAACTGCCTGATTCTAACTACCTCACTCCCAACTGCACAAATGGAGCAAAATGGAATAGATATATTTTAGAAGTTCTCAAGTCCATACTAGTTGTTGTTTCAAGACTCTCTCATGTTCATTACGATGAACCATTCCTCATCATATTGAGAGTAGCTATAGTTCTTCCTTTAATATCCAGCTTTGTTTTCTCTTCCTAAACTAACAAAGAGGGCAAAAGAAGGAACTAACTGCTAAGGGCACTGCATATGGTTTGTCTGCCTTTTTGATCTGAACTAGAAGTTCTTTTTATAACCACCCACATTTTCGACCATAACAGCAAAGCTGGGCTTCAGAACTGTTGCCATAACAAACCAGTGGACCAGTGTCTCGCTTTCTCTCTAGAACCCTACAGAGATCTTGGACATGTAGCCACATGGAGTGTAATCTGTGTCAAGCTCTCTCTAAAAAGCACAGCCATACCTGGCAGCAGATCTGGACGAGTACACAAGCTCTTTTGAAGTCTGGGCTGCTGCGCATCAGATCATTCTGATCTTTGGCCAGAGAGAGCTGGAGAGAAGAAGAGAGAGACAGAAATGATTAAGGAGGATGATGGACAGCCCAGGAGCTGGAGTTAAGCATTGCAGTGTCTGTTCTGGAATAGCAGCAGAATAGCCTTTTAAAAAGCTGAGGAAAAAACAGACAAGGATGAAAACACATGAGCCAAACCTGTATGCATGAATAAAATACTTATGACATAAGAACAAGAAATACACAGAACAGTGCCTTGAATATCTACATAAGCTACCTTAGCATTTGAAATAGCACATCATCAAAAGAAGAAAAAAATGGTTTTCAGACCTTTTTTTTTTGCTGCTGCTGACTTTAATTATATTGTGATACAGTTGGGAGTCCTTCAATCATATTGTGCTATATTATAGAGTTTGACAAGTTGTTGTTTCAACTTTTATCATTTAAAGGCACATTGTATCCGGTCCAATGAAGTCTGCTAATCTTGTGAAATGTAATTCAATATGCAAAGCCTCAACACAAGCACAGCTGACAAAGGGGTTTTTGCTTCCATAATTGACCTGATATATCAAAGTATCCTGTTTTTTTGGAATTTGTGTCCCGATTAAAAGATACCCCTGTTACAAGTCACTTTACATCAAATATTTATTTCACAAGTTCTGTAGGACGCACTCACGGCACTCACTTCAAGATTAAATCTAGAAAAAGGCACTCTGAAGGATATTTCACATGACATGCTAACGAACGGATGTGAAAAAGTGCCAGCTTTGTATTGTCTGGTGAAATGTACTACTTTGCATCATCTCATTAATGCAACCTCTTCATGCATCATACAATATATATATATATACTTATATATAGATATATATATATATATATATATATATATATATATATATATATATATATATATATATATATATATATATATATCAGCCCTGTGGATCAAAGAACCAAACATTTGGGATGTTTAAATGATTGAGAGACAGAAACAAACGATGAACAACTTCAAAGACAATTAACATATGAACGCATATCTTATTTATAGCTATTACTCCAGCAATCTCACAAGAGGCTAAATGACCTAGTTATGCTGTTCATTATAATTGAAATAAGTTGCCGCATCAACAAATACTGCAAAATATGACTTCCATTTATCCAGTGCTCTGTTTTGGCACAATAAGGAGGATAAAACTAAAGCTAAATACAATTACACAAATACTAATGATGAGTCATTCAAACACAGCTTTAATTATATGCACAACCATGACTGCACTGCTGTTATGAACAGATATGTAATTGCTTGAGACCCATTACACATTTCATAACAGTTATTACTGTACACTGTGTTATACACCGTGATAACCTAAGCAAAAATGGATTTACCGAGAGAAATCACACAAGAAGAAATAAATCATGAACTCGTAGCTGCATGTTAGCATGTTATCACAATGCAGTTATACGATGGACTAGTGCTCAAAAAACAAAACAACAGTAGTGGTTGATCCTCACCAAGGTCCAGTCTGACTCTTCTCATTAGCTGAGATCAGTCCCATTCTGATGCACTTCAGTTAAACACCTGAACCGCTCCTTTTCCGGTCTTTTTCCACCCACAGACAGACATACACAGATCACCAGCCCTTCACACGTCCTCGCAATCGTGCTGGCTTCTGCTCAGGCTGGAAGCCAAATTTAGATCAGCCTGAAGAGCAGCCCATTTCCACCTAGATTTCCAACCAAAAATTTCCAACAAGAGGTTTAGAGACCCTCTTCAGTGCTTCACAAGCTTCTCCTCTCAAAGCCTTCCCTAGCTTCACTGCTGCAGCAGACACACCTCCTTGTCGAAACGCAAATGTAGAGGAGAACAAATCTATAGTGGGAGCTTCCCTCCTGCCCTCCCCCTTTTCTCCGCTCCACTCCCCACCCCTTTCCTTCTCTGCTTTGCTGGATGGCAGCCCTAAAGCGACGCAGGACTGCACCGGGATATGCTGGCCTGTACTCAGAACAGCACTGGGATGAAATGGAGTTGCAAAGAGAGCTGGCCCAGCTCCCTCTACCAGCTCAGCACTCTATCTACAAATATCTCTGACATAACCCAGAGAGACGGGAATTGCACAAGTTACTCTATGAATGTAGTTATCATTTAACGCCTATAAAGAATAAGAATTTGTTTATATTCTCCTACACTCTTTACAAAATTAAAAAACCTTTCTGGGCACAAATCACTGGGGTGGTACATTATATATTACCTTTAATGCTTTAAGTGAGATAAAAAAAAAAAAAGACTGTACTGCCTTTCACCACATTTTGCTATGTTGCACATGAATCCTCTTGACACCAGCTATATCCATGTCAAAAATGTGGATAAAAAAAGTGAATATTGTGCACCTTTAATCATTTACTTTTAAAGGGACACGTACCGCATAAGCCTTTTGCAATTGCGGAAACAATAATTAACAATAAGGAAATTTCACAAACTACACAAAAGCTAAAAAGAATAACCTAGTGATCTTTCCTTCACCTTCAGCCTGAAATAACAGAAAGCACATGCAGTTTATAAGTATTCATATCTCATCTCATCTCTCTCATCTAGTCCTCAGACTAGTGCTGCACTACATGAATGCCATGCCATGTGATATGCCTTAAACCTAAATTATTCTATATTGTAAATATTTTGTATATATAATGTATATATTGTCTATATTCTATATTTTCAGAATAGTATCCCCAAAGCCTAGAGGACAAATCTCTAAGAAAAAGCTTACTTTACAATTTTCTGATGAATCTTCAAATAAGACAGAAGGCAAAAACCAGAGGTTACACATGGGCGAATGAGATGTTTCAGGATCTACCAAACACTCCTCCAGCGTTCACTGCCATTGCTAGAGACTAAGGCAAGCTTCAGGTTCAAAAGTACTCTAATAAAATAGCGCTGAGTGATGGCGGCAGTCACACACAGGCTCCCTTTCTGTACAGCTTTAGGATTTACGATTAAAAGGAGGTTGAGTTAATCTTAGTGTGAAGCAGCAGAGACTAAGATGGGGAAACCCAAGGAAATGCTGCTCCCAGATTAATGAGAGTTCATTTATGCATTGCTGCATTTAAGCAATGCATAAATGGACAAAATCCTCCTACTGAGATGAAACTGCTATATATTGTAGTTGCAAAATCACTTACAATATTAAAAATGTATTCATTAATCAAGATGTCATGGTAAAAGATTATCTTGCATTTTTTCAGAATTTGCCCTGGGAATTTGCAAATTTAACCCGTATCATATGAAAACGCTCACAGATCATCTAGAGAACTGAAGCTGTGATCGTTTAAAACATATAAGTAAACAGGAAACACAAGGGCTGAAGAACTGAAATGATTTTATTACACACTAGAAGTGACAGATTATTCGTATTTTATGAAATTGGCAATATGAAAATCATTTGAAAAGGTATAAGCAGAGAAATTAAAGTAAATAACAAAAGGGATATAAACTTCCTGTACATAAATGATCTCAGTAAGGATTAGGATTAGGTAGAGGGTTAATTTGCATGTTGTAGTTTTCTGTGATATTGACTATTACAAAAACCAAAAGCAAAATAATGTATTATCCACCTCTACTGCATTCAGCCCACTGCCTCTAGCAAGAGGTGCCGTGGGCTTCTCGGTAAACCTGACCCGAGGTATGTGGGACATCCACACCGCCTCTGGGAATGCAGCAAAAACCTTGCTGGATTGAGCTCTTTGCTTTATTTTCACCCTGGTTACTAAAGTACTGGCTATTGTTGAATCCTGAGCATTATTCTAGCTGCTAACAAAAACTGCTCTTCCAGCTCTTATTAGTCCAATACTGGCAGGGGAAAAGCAGAGAAATCTAGCATGTTGGCAGCACAAATGGGTGAGTGGAGCAATGTGTTGTAAGATGTATAATCTTAAACACTGCCAATATTTCCTCACAGAACCCCCAGAATAGTAACCTCTGTAGAAACAGCTCAAGAAATAAACTCACTAAACCAATGGCATGCTCTGATATAAATCTCCATGAGCGTCAAAACTTTTCCCTTCACAAATCAAGACCATTTCCTCTCTGACCTACAACCTAACAAATGAAAACAAAGAGTGGTTCAAAGAAAAAGCCTCCATTATGAACAGCTTGCAGGAAAAAAAAGAAAAACACAGAAATGCAACACTGCCGACTGTTGAAAGAGGGAATGAAGGAAAAGACCTGGTTCGTGGCTTCATTAACCCACAGTCATCAGACACACAGTTAAAGAAAATCCGAGTACTCTGGCATTAAAGCAAGATTAGATCGATGACCGCACAAAACAGACAAAATGAGGACAGCTTTCTACTTTAGGTGACGACAGGATATTGCTGCTATCTGATACACGGAGGCATTAATGTTCCATTGTTGCACTGCTGAAAGCAATGCAGGGCTAACAAAACAGGGAAAGACATTTTAGAGAGCCGCACCCACTGAAATGTCATACAAAGATTTGTGAGTAATCACAGGTCCAATGTACACAACTTCCCCCCAAGCTAAACGAGGGGTGATCGAGTAGAAGGAATGATTAAAAGGGTTTTCTTTTGGGGAGAAACCCAGCTTTGAAGTTAGATGAAGTGTTTAAAGAAACAGTCCAACTGCAAAAAAGGCATAAAACAGTCAAACGTGGATCATATTATGCACTTGTGTTAATGTTAATATTCACAGTAGCAGAACTTATTCAGTTCTGGTCATTTCGCTTCAGGCAGCTGCATTTCTGTGTATTGGAGCACTGGAAATGTTCTGCATCAGCATTAGTTACCAAACTTTCTTCACTTAATTTTCTTAATTACTTAATTAAAAAGTACTTAAGATGTACTGCATAAACCACTCAGCATCAAAAGCATGGAAAAAAAATTGGCCCGTTTTGGATGTAACAGTTTTGCGATGTCATGACAAACAACACATCCGCTTGTTCAGCCTTTAAGCCCATCCGTCCATGCGATTAAAGACCATTTCGACCTGGATTGCTTTTAAAGGGCACAATTCAAAAGCAAATTATTGAATTTTAAAGACTCAGAAATAATACTTGGCAAATGTACTTGGTAAATGCATGAAGAAATAACTGCAAATGTACAATATCGGGCCAACCCTGGTCCTACGCTGCATGCTGAAAAGAGCTTCTCTGTCAAAAAGCAAAATATTGTGCCAGAAACTTCCCATTTACATGGCAATGACCATTGTTAAACTGCTCAAATGTATCAAGCAGGATGCCTCTCTGCACTAGTCATGTTTCACACACAATAGATAAAAAATTTTATTTGTGCAAAAATACTCCAATGCATTAATGTTTTGAGCTTATCATCATCTGGGATACATGTTTTTTCTGCATACAGCAGTACTGTGTGTGCTTCAGTGTAGGCTGTAACTCCTCGCCGCAGTGTGTCAGTGTGACACACTTAGGACTGTGAATCTGTCACGGGAGGAGCTAACGGTTTGCTGCAGTGCTGCTGGAAACACACACATATATACATACACACGGTGAGTGACCTTGAATCTGAGAGGATGTGTGGTTTCAATGGTCACAGAAAAGATTACGCAAATAAGAAAAGAAAAAAAAAAAGGTGAGTGGAAATTCATGGCTATGTTACTGCTTTGTGATGTACAGATTTAATATCAGAATAACAACACCTCAAAATCAATGAGCTCTAAAGCATGCAGACAACATGAAAAAGCAATTATATAATAAGATAACTACTGGCCTCTACTGGAGGCCCAAAGAACTGCAAAAAAGACCATCAGGCTGTGCTGCACCATGATGCCCAAGATTGAACCATGTAAGAAAAGAAAATTGACACGAGCAATCCATTTGAGTACTCTGTAGCTCTAAACGAACCAAAACAAAACAACAAAAGAGGCGTCATTCAGCCTGCTGTATAATACAGCATACCAACAAAGCAGTCGAAACTGGCACAGCCTGCTCTTAATTCTCAATGTGATGCATATGCCGATTAAAAGGTTGAGAAACAAGACATCTGTTTCACTGTATCCTCTCCAAGCCAATAGCACAAATAAGCTGTTTTCTAAAATCAGGACCTTAAGCAGGAATATATTTGCCATCCAACACTCACTTGAACCGAGCCAAAATCCACATTTTCATAGTGGAAGTGGGCACACTCCGCCAGGCGGGGAAAATGGCCTTTGGTGAGGGAAAGCCTGCAAGAGAGCAGAACTAATCAGTATTCAGCTGGAGCTCTAGAGATGCAACCATTTCTTTAAGAACCCAGTTCAGAGGGGAGGGGCACTTACTTTTTCACGTTCTTGACCTTCATGCTGGCGGTACTGGTGAACGAGTGGAGAGACGACTCAGCAGGCACCAAATCTGCAGGGACCACATCTGCGCCCCTCGCCTGCATACAAACTCAGTTTTATACAGCTGTCTATCTGCACGCAGGCAGTGGGCTACAGTAGTCAGGAGCATGCGCAGTAAATTCTGACCATAAGAGCGATGGCATCCTCCCAGCCTGCTCTCTCCACTGACTGTAGCCTCCTCTCCTCCTCCAGTGAGTGGGGGCTGGGCAGGCATACACTAACATACACACACACAGACAAACAGCCACACACACACACATTTATCAATGTATATTTTAATCATTAATCATACGATTAATTCCTGAAGAGTGAAAAAAAGTCCAATCAATCTAAGGGCTTGCTTTAAATTTCTACTTTTACTTTCACCAGGAAAGGGGCAGCCATCCCCTACACTGACTACAGGGATAAATCATTCATGTTTTTTTTTTTATTGCTCTGGTTTGGAGTAATAGAGATTGTTTTTAGCATATCAATCCACATACAAACCTATACTCCAGGCATATGACGTCTTTGAAACTGGTTTTTTTTTTATAATGAATGAATGAAAATTTTATTTCTTAAACATTATGTAAGTCTGTTCATTAATCTTTAAAAGTTAAAGTTTACTCCCTGAGGCTCGTATAACACTGCTTATTGGAAAGAGAGCCACTCTTGACTTAAACCAGGTAAAGGTTACTGTTATTTAGTAAAGTATGATAAAACACATGCACGTGGTAAACGTAGATTAAAGTGTAAAAGCTGTTTATCCCAAGTTCCTTCTGAAATAAAGTGTATTCATAGGGAGCTTGTCCACCTTCACTACACTGTTCTGGTGAGCTTTTACACTAGATGGTGGAGCATTGCTGTAAAGATTTGGTTGCATTCAGCCACAGGACAAAGAGCCAGATCAGCAACTGGTGTTGAAGGACTGGTTATGGATCACTCAAAGGTATCGCACTGAACTTCATCCTAGCCAAAAACTAGAAAGGTTTGGCTGCTACATCATAAAAAGCAAAAAAGAGAATCAATCCACTGAACTTCTAGCCTGAAAGTGAAGCAACATTACATTACCAGTGTATAAATGGTACAGCGCAGTGATGTTGTCGTGATAACATGTTTCAGTATGTTTCAGTTTGATTTCCTGAGCAAATGGTAATCTCGTCAGTGCTTAAAGAACACTCGTCAACTGCATGAATCCATCCAAATATCAGAAAAATCAAAAAGAAGACATTTTCTTGAAGCATCATGATTAGATTTTTCCCTTACATCCCGGTGTTTGAATATTTTGCACCATTTAAACTACCTCTGTAATTGTAATTTTGTAGAAGAAAGAAGAAACAACCCTACACTTAATGAACTTTGTATGATTATATATATCTGTTGGCCCATTCGGAGTGATTCTAACTGATTCTCTGACCCCATACCTGGACAATTTTGTGTTTATGCTCTGAAACGCTGATTCAGTGGTTGATCATTTATCCTGGGACAGTCGTGATAAAAGAATCAAAGATTGTTAGAACCAGGAAAAACAGGCAAAGCAAAAAGATGCTGCAGTAGGCAACTCAAGAACAATGGTTAGGAACCACAGACATAGAGAGCGGCTAATGTTTCTAATGGTGTAAACAAACAAAAGGTGAATTTTGGAATTGCAGGTTAGCTTTGATGTAGAATACACTATTGTGAATTGTAGTAAGTAGGAAAGTTCTCAGCTCTGCCAGTCATTTACAAATGAACTCAGAAATAAAGTGCTGGCCTGAATGGCAGCCTGAAATATGAGAAGTTGTGCAGGACAGGCAAGGTGAATCCATGTAGCTTTGGGAACTGGTAAGCCCTTTATTCTGGCCAGAAAAGGGGAAATGAAAGACTGGTGTTTAGCAATCCATCTGCTGCACTGAAGACAATGTGCACTGGGGATCCTCCGGCCCAAAGAGACGAGGACAAGGACATAGTAAGACATGATTCTTTCATCATGGAAATGAAAGCAGCACTTACTCTAATGCTGATGTAAAACTACTTCTGCATACATCATCAGAAATGGAAGAATTCCACAATATGAGCAATTCCAGTTGTACGAATTCACATGCAGATGAACTGTAAGACTAGAAGTTTGTGAAGTATGAGTTAAATGCCAGTTTGAAAAATCCTTAGTAAATGATTCCTAAGAAAAGTCACATTTCTAATAAAGTGTTTAATTAAATGGAATTACTCCGATTTTATTTGTCTTTTTTATTTTGCGTTCACCCTGTTTCTGCTAGTTCTATAAGTTGACTTTACAGCTTTCTAGCTGAGTAAAAATGACCTGTTGTATTGCTACGGAGGTCTCATCTATCTAGTCCGTGGGCAAACCTTTCAGGGATCTGCTGCAGCACTATTTAAAGAGGCCACAGTGAACAGGAGAGCCAACCAATAATATGAAGACAGAAAATGCTTGTGTAAACATAAGCATGGTGTTCTGCATTACATTGTGTGTGGATCTGAGAACTGCAGCATATGCAATCGCTCAAGCCAGTCTTATTAAATGTTCCTGACATATACGCATACACACCCTTACACATTCAACAGCATGACTAATCATAATCCTGTAACAGCGATGTGAAAGCGATGAGAGAGGAGCGGCAGGCTTTGTGGGAAGCAGGCTGAGACTCACCCTTGGAGCGGATCATGACTGCCTGTGTCTCCCAGAGGTGCTGGAGCTGTGCTGTGTGGCGCTGCAGCAGCCTCGCTGCCTGCCTCCATGATACTGACTCACTGCAACAGCTGCCCGTCTGCGAGGGGAGGGAGGAAAAGAGATTGGTCCTCCGTTCTGAATAAAGCTCAACCTTGGCTCGTAGAAAAACTAGACGTTAACCCACTCCGAGCTGTGGGTTGCAGCAGGTACGCCAGAATGTATGTATGTAGAGTAAGGAGAGATGACAACATGAATTGTTGCACTGCCTGGCCAGATAAGATTTAACCAGGCAAATAGGAAAGACCCTTTTTTGGAGAAGTGCTGCAGTGATTAATACATTTCAGCTGGCAACAAGTTATTTACCCTAATTGATGCAATGAGTAGCTCCTTATTTCATTAACAAGGACAGAAAACATACCCTGTGGAAAATGTCACGCTGTTTCAGAGGCATCACATTATTGGTCTGCAGCAAATAAAGAAGGAGAATTTGAAGAAGGAGGAAGAACTCGTCAGGTATCAAAAAAAAAAAAAAAAAAAAAAAAAAAAATCAACAGTGGAACTCAAGTCTATGTATAAAATATTCTTCGTCTCCTTTCAGCTGCTCCTGTGAGGGGTCATCACAGCTGATCATCCATCTTCCTCTCTTCCGCTCCTTTCTTCTCCATCAACACCCTCAGAGTAAACACTGCATCTGTGATGCTCTTTCTTGGCATGAAACTCTACTGCTGCTCACTAAACATCACCTGTTCTCGTAACCTAGCTTCCACAACTCTTCCCCATAACTGCATGCAGGGGCTGATCAGCTTAATTCCCATTTAGAATCATTGGGATGTGCTGAAGAAGACTTTTACGGAGCCGTCCAGTTCTCTCATCATCAGTTCAAGATTTTGGAGAGTAATGCAACTCTGGATTCAATTGTTGTGACACTGTATGAGCTTACTGAAACAACAACAACACAGCAAACCTGCCATAATAAAAGCTAAAGGTGCCACAAAACAGAGTGTGACTTATTTCTGCTTTGGCGAGGAAGTGTATTAGGAGTAGTTATGTCCATCCATTTTCTGCCGCTTGTCCCAAACAGGGTAGCGGGGGAGTGCTGGAGTCCAACCCAGCGCACACAGGGCGAGGACGGGGGACGCACCCTGGACAGGTCGCCAGCCCATCGCAGGGAGGAGTAGTTATGTATTCTACCATTTATTTGGACAATAATGTGAGCAAACGGTACATTTTACAAAAGTTAAAAAGGACTTTACAAGCCTTTAGGGGTGCACAATCGATTGAAATTACAACTTTCCCCAAGATAAAAATGTGGTAGAAAAGGCAAAGCTTTAAATCTCACTCACTCATTCACTTTCTTTGGCGTTTGTCCTGATTAGCATCATGGGTGGTGCTGGAGCCTATCCCAGTTCTCACAGGGTGAAAAGCAGGGAAACACCCTAGACAGGTCACTGTGTGTGAGCGTGTTTGTCTGTGTGTGCCGCCCTGTGATGAACAAAGCTTTTACTCAATAGATTTCTTTTTTTTTTCCCCACACAATTTTCTTTAAATGCAATCCTTATTAATAAATGAACATTTCAGATGAAGGCCTTTTGTCACCAAGAACACCAGCATATTCCTTCCCCGTCTCAGTGCCAAAGTGCCTAAAGATACAAGGTGACTAGATAAAGAGGCTCCAACCTTCAAACCACTCAGCAGTCTGCATCAACATTAAAAAAAACACAGGAAAGCCTGGCTTCGTGTGTGCATGTAAACATACTTATTATATAGTGAAAGTGAAAGTGACAACGTGTCATTGTGAAACAGCACAACACACAGCAAACCACAATTAAATGCAGCCTTTGCATTTAACCCATACACACACATGCTGTAGGGGGCAGCTATTGAAAGCACCCGGAGAACAGTGGTGGGGACAGTAACTTGCTCGAGGGTACTTCAGGGCAAACTACTGATCGGGGATTTTAACCCATGACCTTCTGATCCTGGAGCCTAGTCCCAAACCACTAGGCCACTGCTGCCCTATAAACACATATTACTGGAGTTTAAAGGTATAATTAGTCATTATTATTAGTTTTATGGTGTAGGATACGATTTTGATTGTTTTTCGTCGTTCATGGTGGGACTGTAATATACAACTTCCTGTAATATGCAGCCCCTGCCAAAGTTCTGGAACAGCAAAGCCAATTCATCTTTTTTTTGCTGTGCACTGAAGATATTTCAGTTTGAGATTAAAAAACTATGAGATGAAATCAGATTGTTAGTTTTTATCTTCTAAACAAATGAATTGTTTAGAAATGAAATATTTATTTATTTATTTTTACTTTTTTTTTTCCTGGATCAGTCATCTTGATGCTGCACTTAACAGGAGTCAAAATTCTGGTATTACAACAACCCTGCTCTGTATGTAGGAGGTTCTGCAGCCATTAGCAAATTAAGGGTATTCAGTCCACTGCAGCCTTCGTTCAAAGAAGAACTTGTTTTTGCTGACGAGAATCATCGAACCCTTGACTCAGCAGAGTTCACCTTCACCTGACAGCCCAGAGAATAATGCATGGAGGAGAACGGGCCAAATGTAACCTCCTCAGCACATGTAGCTTTTATTAAAACATAGTGTACCAGTGTCCCCACCTAAACATATACAGCGGGTGTGCGTGCAGAATAAACACCTCCCGCTGAGAAGACTCGCTCATGCTGACTGTTCTCCAAACATACAGAAACATCGAGAACATACACCTTATAATAGATCTCCGTTATCTAAGAGCTGTTTGATCTGTAAGAGCTGTATGTCACACACTGCACTGTGTGTGTGTGTGTGTGTGTGGGATTTTATGGCAAAAGATAAATGCTGGATTAATGTTTAGTTGCTAGGCGACAAGACTTCCACCAGAAGAAGTTGGGTCACTCCATCAATGTGCATCTTAGAGATTAAATAAAATGGAAAGCTGATTTCTTGGGTCTCGTTTACCTTTAAACACTTCTCAGAACATATTCTCAGAGAGAGAGGACAGAATGAACACCTGAGAGAGAGAGAGAGAGAGAGAGAGAGAGAGAGAGAGAGAGAGAGAGAACAGAATGAACACCTGAGAGAGAGAGAGAGAGAGAGAGAGAGAGGGAGGCAATGAGGAGAGAGAGAACAGAATGAACACAAGAGAGAGAGAGGAGAGAAAGAGAGAGAGAGGAAGGCAAATGAACACCTGAAAAGAGAGGGGGGAGGAGAGGGAGGAGGAAGAACAGAATGAACACCTGGGAGAGAGAGAGAGAGGGACAGAATGAACACCTGAGAGAGAGAGAGAGAGAACAGAATGAACACCTGAGAGAGAGAGAGAGAGAGAGAGAGAGAGAGAGAGAGAGAGAGGGGACAGAATGAACACTGAGAGAGAGAGAGAGAGAGAGACAGAATGAACACCTGAGAGAGAGAACAGAATGGTTACCTGAGAGAGAGAGAGAGAGAGAGAGAGAGAAAGAGAGAGAGAGAGCAAGAATGAACACCTGGGAGAGAGAGAGAGAGAGAGAGAGAAGACAGAATGGACACCTGAGGAGAGAGAGAGGAGAGAGAGAGAGAGAGAGAACAGAATGAACACCTGAGAGAGAGAGAGAGAGAGAGAGAGGGACAGAATGAACACCTGAAGAGAGAGAGAGAGAGAGAACAGAATGAACACCTGAGAGAGAGAGAGAGAGAGAAAGAGAGAGAGAACCAAGATGAACACCTGGGAGAGAGAGAGAACAGAAGATAGACACCTGAAGGAGAGGAGAGAAAGAGAGAGACAGAATGAACACCTGAGAGAGAGAGAGAGAACAGGAGATGAACACCCTGGGAGAGGAGAGAGAGAGAGAGAGAGGGACAGAATAAGACACCAGAGAGAGAGAGAGAGAGAGAGAGAGAGAGGAGAGAGGACAGAATGAACACACAGAGAGAGAGAGAGAGAGAGAGAGAGAGAGAGAGGACAGAATGAACACCTGAGAGAGAGAGAGAGAGAGAGAGAGAGGACAGAATGAACACCTGAGAGAGAGAGAGAGAGAGAGTGAGTGTGGAGGACAAATGGAGCACAGAGAGAGAGAGAGAGAGTGAGTGAGTTAGCGAGCGAGAGAATGAGAGAGTGAGTGAGGGGACAGAATGAACACCTCAGAGAGAAGAAAGAGAGAGAGAGAGAGAGAGAGAGAGAGAGAGGGACAGAATGAACACCTGGGAGAGAGAGAGAGAGAGAGAGAGGACAGAGATAGACACCTGAGAGAGAGAGAGAGAGAGAGAGAGAGGGTGACAGAATGAACATAGAGAGAGGAAGAGAGAGAGAAGAGAGAGAGAGAGAGAGAGAGAGAGAGAGAGAGAGAGAGAGTGTGGGGACAGAATGAACACCTGAGAGAGAGAGAGAGAGAGAGTGTGAGGACAGAGAGAGAGAGAGAGAGAGAGAGAGAGAAGAGAGAGAGAGGGACAGGGCTAGACACCTGAGAGAGAGAGAGAGAGAGAGAGAGAGAGAGAGAGAGGCAGAATAGACACCTGAGAGAGAGAGAGAGTGAGTGAGTTAGCGAGCGAGAGAATGAGAGAGTGAGTGAGGGGACAGAATGAACACCTGAGAGAGAGAGAGAGGTGTGTGGTGGAGGCTTTGAGTGGTGGGGAGAGTGGAGTGTGAGTGGAGAGTGTGTGTGAGGAGAGGTAGAGAGAAGTGTGGTGGGAAGGTGAGAGAGAGTGAAGTGTAGGGAGAGAGTGAGAGAAGTGTGGTGGAGGGTGAGTGAGTGTGTGGTGAGAGAGAGAGAGGAGAGGTGTGGTGAGAGGTGGTGTGAGTGTTGTGTGAGTGGGGAGAGAGAGAGAGAGGAGGTGTCAGTGAGAGAGTGAGTGAGGTGGTGGGTGTGTGTGGGTGAGGAGAGAGGAGAGGAGTGTGTGAGTGGTGGAGTGGAGTGAGGGAGGTGAGTGTGGTGGGAGGTGTGTGTGAGAGGTGAGAGAGAGGGAGGGGTGTGGGTGGGAGGTGAGAGAGTGGTGTGAGAGAGAGTGAGGAGGGTGTGAGTGAGAGGTGGTGAGTGTGTGTGAGTGAGAGGAGGAGGAGAGAGTGTGAGGTGGGAAGGTGAGTGGAGGTGGCTGAGGTGAGAGAGAGAGAGTGTGGTGAGTACAGGTGGTGGTGTGTGTGGTGAGAGAGAGAGAGAGTGTGTGAGTGAGTGGGTGAGGGAGTGAGTGTGGTGAGGAGTGTGAGGTAGAGAGTGTGAGTGTGAGGTGGTGTGAGTGAGTGGTGAGTGAGGGAGGTGAGTGAGTGGAGAGAGTGTGGAGGTGAGAAGGGAGAGTGTGTGAGAGAGTGAGAGAGAGAGAGAGAGAGAGAGTGGTGAGTGAGAGAGAGAGTAGTGTGGAGTTAGAGAAGAGAGAGAGAGAGAGAGTGAGTGAAGTGTGTGTATGAGAGAGAGAGAGAGAGAGAGTGTGAGTGCGAGAGAGAGAGCGTGAGTGTGTGAGTGAGAGAGAGAGAGAGAGAGAGAGTGTGAGTGAGAGAGTGAGAGAGAGTGAGTGTGAGAGAGAGAGAGAGAGAGAGAGAGAGAGAGAGAGAGAGAGAGAGCGAGCGATACAGCTAACCCGCCTAGAACTGATAGTGGACTCCATTTCCAGATTTCGGTTCTTTTCCTTCTTTATCCGACAGTCTGCTCCGGAGCTGTCAGTGAAGAGGAGAGAGGAGAGAGGAGAAAGAAACCTGGGAGCCTCCTCCCTAAACTCACCTGTCCACACCTCGGCGTCCCCCAGCCTCAACCAACAGCGTCTCGTTTCGTCCTCCTTCTCATTTCTCCTGCTGAGCCCACCGAGAGCAAACAGATCGATAATAATAAGAGCAGCGGCTCACGCGCTCCGCGAGCTCGAGCGGAGAAAAAGTTCGTAGAGCTGCCGGGGCGGGGGGCGTGGCCCGGCGTGACGCAGGTGAGGTGGGCGCGGAGCGGAAACACGTCCTTTAATGCAGTTTTATTGCTGGTTCATTGTTTACCCCTTTAATTCTAATTCTGTATTTAAACAGGAACAATGATCACCAGACATCACACATCACCAGTTTAACAATGATGAGGTCACCTTTAAAGCAGAGCAGAGGTGGTGACGTAATCCTCCCCACACTGTATGAGGGCTGTGACTGTTCTGTACTGATGTACGTGTGTGTGTGTGTGTGTGTGTGTGTGTATAAACTGCCTGTCCATCAAAAAGTCACCACCTGGATTTAAGAAAGTAAATAGTTAAGAGCCTCCCATTGGATAATCACTGCATGGATGATTATGTTTCAGCTGCAACAAGTTATTTGAAAAAGTGAAAGTGACTATTCTTATTGTGAGTACAGTACACAGTGAATCAAAATGAAACTGGACTTCTGCACTTAGCCCATGCACACAAACACACACCGTGCAGCAGGAGGCAGCTATGAAGCTGCCTGGGGGCAATGAAACAGGGGCGTCTGCTCAAGAGGTACCTCAGGGTAACCTACTGGTAAGGGTTTGAACCCTAATCACATGACCTGTGGCCAACTCCTAACCACTGGAAGCACCACAGTGATGTATTAGTAGCTTCTCATTACTAAAACAACCATGTCGGAGACACTTCCTGTGGTCGCGGAAACGATGTTCATCTGTTTCAGAAGGTCAAATTATGGGTATACATCAAGCAAAGAAAACATCTAAGGAGAAGCTGAACCTTCTTAAATTGAGTTAAGAACATCCATGTGACTATTAAAAACTGGAAGGATAAGCGGGGAATCATCTTCGCGGAAGAAATGTGGCTGAAAAAAAATCTTGAATGAATGTTTGGTGAAATCAAATTGTAAAAAAACAACTGCAGAACTCACAGCTGTGTTCAATAGTGAAGTGACAGCATTTCCACACGCACAATGCGAAGGGAACTGAAGGGACTGGGACCAAACAGCTGTATAGCCTTTAGAAAACCACTGATCAGGGAGACTAATCACAAAAAAAGGCATCAGTTTGCTAGGCAGCATAAAGATTGGACTCTGGGGTAATGGAAGAAGGTCATGTGGTCTGATAAGTCCAGATTTACCCTGTTCTAGAGTGATGGGAGCATCAGGGTAAGAAGAGAGGTGCATGAAGTGATGCACCCATCCTGCATGGTGCCTACCAGACAAGCCTGTGGGGGCAGTGCTGTGATCTGGGGTTGCTGCAGTTGGTCAGGTCGAGGTTCAGCAACGTTATGTGTCCAAAGAATGAGGTCAGCTGACCACCTGAATATACTGAATGAGCAGGTTATTACATCAGTGTATTTCTTCTTCCCTGATGGCACGGGCGTATTCCAAGACGGCAATGCCAGGATTCATCAGCTCAAATTGTGAAAGAGTGGTTGAGGGAGCAGAGACATCATACATGCAGGGTGTTTGTAGGCAAAAATGTGTCCAATGAAAAGAAATACAATTTTTAGATTTACCACTACTTTAAATACTTTACTATTATCAGCATTACAAAAACATATAGATTCACTGGTTTTAATACCAGTTTGGATGGTACATAAAATTGGACAGTTTCCCAGAGGGAGAAGAGGTTGATCAAGATAAAACAGTTTAAGACTAAAAAGATTTCCAGTGCTGAGTGATTTTTTTGGCGCTGCCCTTCAATTTTTATTCTGAAGACCTCCTAAACTCTCATTCCTTCCAGTTATCTTCAAAGTAAATCATCACTTCCCATTTAATTGAAAAACTTTCTTTAGGCGACATCACAATGTCTGAATTAAGCACTTCAGTTAAAGCACACTTTGATTGCCACCTTAACCATTTTAATCTACGCACCTCTGTTTATTTTAACCTTTCAAAGTCGCTCATCAGCAGCCTTAACCGTCCTCCCATTACTGCACAGTGGATGACCTGCATGACTGTGCTGTGTGACGAGACCTCCACGTGTCCAGTTCAGCCTCCAGACAGCCACTCACTCCACTCTTTTTTCCTGGTCAGAATCACAGGACTGCAGGTTTAATCATTATCTCTCCCAAGAGTGTATGAACCCATAAAAGCAGATGAACTTACTGTGTAAATGTTTAACAGTGATGATTGCCATTTCCTCAAGGCATGAGCGCTTGTTCGTGAATATTCGAAAAGAAATGTCTTTTGTTATGAAGGATCGGGTTCATGGGTGTAAGAATAGGTCATTTTCTTTGTGACCTGCGATGTGCTCATCTGATTACTGATGGTATGAAATACAATACAGTCTGTCTATCTATCCTTTTTCTTTACCATTTGTTAAATAGTATTTGTACGGAGAAAACTCTGAAAAACACATTTTCTTGGCTGCCTGATACTTTTGATACATACGTAGATAGTAACACCAACATTCATCATTTAGAAGCTACATGCACATGCAGCGGGGGGCAGTATTTGAAAGCACCCAGGAAGCAGTGAATGGGATGGTACCTTGCTCAAGGGTACCTCAGGGCAACCATCTGGCCTGGTACTTGAACCCACAACCTTCCGTTCCTTGGGCCTAGTCCCTAAACTGTAGGCCACCGCTGCAATGTAGCTCCACATTTTGAGGTTAGCTTTCACCATGACACTGCAATGCTAAGCTCTCGTGGTCAAAGAGTAAAAGTTCATGCTCACTGCGGTCTTCAGGCTAAATGAAATCTGCAAATAAATGGCTCATACACACTTCCATACACTCTTATGTATTTTATTATATCAAAATACAAAAAATTTTAGAGGGTTATTAGATGGAACAAAGCATCGGAAAATGTCAACGTAATAGAGCCTGCCAAAATGTGCATATCTGGGCATCTGGTGATGTAAACTAATTGAACTGCTCCACATTACAATGCCTCAATTGGACTCTCTGGGACAGCATACGGACATTAACAGCCTAGAGCTAACACAGCCGGGCCTGCTTCTGCAAGCAGATCTCAGACAACACATTAGTTTGGATAGCTTTTTTACATTTTTTTTAAATTGGGGTTGTATGAAGTAAGAAAAAAACCCAACGGGATGTTTCCCTTGTTGATAGATAATGGCATTACTTTCTACCAGCTCGATCCCTTTAAGTTAAAATGCTGCTCCACAAGTCCAAATGAGTAAAACTGCGGAGACCTATGACATGGTTCGGGAAATGTTACACAGATATGAGACACCGTTTACATTTACTCCTAGCAGCAGGCATGAAGAAGACACACCAGGCACCAAATCATACTGTTATACTGAGCACGTGGTAATTTTGTGAAAGTCCGAGGCCGTACTGAGAAGTATTACTTTGAGGCACACTGCACATGGAGTCGCATCGGTCAGTTTGTCACAATTTTCTCGGAGAGCGTTCACTTTGTCCTAACAGCAGTGGCAGAAGAGTCAAACAATACAGCACAATAATATTTTACATAAGGCTTTGGTACAGCACCATACTGTTTAAGAAATATACCTGAAATAAATCTGATTACCCTAAAAATAAAAAAGCAAAAACAAAGAAGCCTCAAAAAACAAGGTCTTTCAATCTCAACCATGTAAATCAAAGTGAGAACAAAAGAAAGAGGGAACAAAGAACAGGTCTATTATTTGTGTGTTTTGTAACACGTGAACAGTCTCAGTACACTGCATCTGAGGTGGGACATGAAGGAGCGAACCCTAAAACAGAAAGATGTCAGCCCAGAAACGGTCTACGTGAAATAATCTGTAAACGAAGTCGACATGAATCAAATGCCATTAGAAAACACATAATTGACGCAGTTTGGACGTTTGAGCACGATCTCTACACATGAGGTTTAAATCTTAAAACAGTCATAAATTAGTGCATAATGTAGTAGTACATTCTAGATTCTCAGTGCTGGTAAACATAGAAAAGCGATGAAGAACAACCAGGAACAAAAGGTAAAAAAAGAAATGCACGAGTGGACAAATAAAAGCTGGCCTTTAGTAGTTTGAAATGAGATTTAAAAATAAAGGATTCACAGCACAGATCAGAGGTGAAAGAAAAGCAAGAGAAGTGATTACAGGCAAAGAGCTGATATGACAATTCCTGCGAATGAGCCCTCTTAAGAGTTAGTCTTTTTTTTATCATTACAAGCAAAGAAAGGGGCGCGTCTACATGTACAGTATTAGTTATATTCTACAAGAGAGACGTATTAGCTCTGGTCTCCATGCACGTACTGGAGGAACTAGGCAAGAAAACAGCAGAAAGAAAAAGAGAAGGAGAATCCCATCAGCCATCATGTGAAGGATGTTTTGGACATATAGAAATACTGTCACCGTGTCGCAGTGTGACGGCTGGATCGCTTCACCGTGTTTTGTAAAAATCACTGTAAAAACAACAGTACTGTACTGGATTCTCCAGACTGCCCTTTGCTAGGTCCTGTCCATGCTCTATGGATTTTTTTTAGTTATACCCTGGTTACACTGAGAAACATGACCCTTCGCTTTGCTCCTCTTTCTTCTGGAGGTCAGCGAATCTCCTTCAATCTGTCTACAAGTTCCTTTTAGCATGAAGCGATCTCCCCGAGACGCTTCGGAGGCCCAATTTCCCCACTGAAGACGACAACGCCCCAAGCCTTTTTCCCCATTTCTTTAGTGAGATGCAGTAAGAATGCAGGTTCTGTCCTGTTAGACTGGTATTATTATTGCTTACGAGCCTACTCAGTATGAAACCCGGATGAGAGGAACCACAATGGAGCTAAGTTGAGTTAGTTTAAGACAGAGGACTGTGCATGAATCAGTACATGTTGACCTCTGAAAACACAGCACCACGAGAGTTCAAAAAAGACATAGCACCAAGTCATAATGCGTACAATGTGCCTACATCTTCACACGGTTATTTCTAAGTAATGTAAACATGTGTATATTTCGTAGGACGTCTTCAGATTCTTAATGTGACCAAGAAAAGAACAAACGTTCAGCAAAAGATAGTCCTTCAGTTGTCCTTAGCTTTGTCGTCGGCCGGCTAAAGGCAAGTAAATGCGGAAGCTGTACTGCAGCCGCCGTCTTCTACACATGTAAAGCAACTTTACAAACTCGTACACAGTATATAATACATGAGGGAAAACAACCGGAGTGAACCGGGACTTGTGCAGTCTGTCGGCAACAGCTGAGATATGCTAGACTATGCTGCCAGATGTTTGAATCCATCAGAAAGAAAAGGAAACAGTGTGAACACCTACATTTTCTGTCATGCAATAACACCGTAACGGCATCTTTTAAAGGGCCCATATGCTATCATTTTCCTGTGTTTTACATTTTTTTTGAAGTTACGTTTAATTTGTGTGGGTATGAATCAAAAACAGCCATCAGTCGATCCAACACGACCATTATCCATCCGTGCTTTATTCCTTATAAGAAAAAGAAAGAAAAAAATACCTGTTCATAAGGCTGATGTATGTAAAGGAGTTTAGTTTTTATTGGCTGTGCAGGCACTCTGCATTGTTTGGCTGTGGTTTACTGGCTGCCTTGCACCTTGTTCACCGAAACACTTCTTAGAAAAAAGCGAATGAGGCTTAACTGCAGTCGGATGGATAGGCAGATTCATGTACATGTGGCGTTTTGTGACATCACAAAAACAGGGACTTTGCAATGAGCTGTTTTTGAAGCTAAGCTTTCATAAGTGGACTGTGTGGGCTGAGTGAAGGGTGCATTTTGAAAGTTTACATTCTACAAACTCCTATTTACAAAAAAAAAGGAGGAAATTTGCCATGATATGGGCCCTTTAATCGTAACAAACGCAAGCTCTCTGAAATATTCAGTTCTGGCTTTTCCTCGAAACTTCTGCAGGCTGATGCTCTGAAGTGGTCACCACTTCCGTGCTCATTTAGGATAACACTGCAGGACATCACATTGTGAAAAGATAGAGAGAGAGGGACTTAAACGATGTCTGTTCAAATGAATGGGTGAATCAGCAGTGGGCTTTTCAAGACTAAAAGGCAGCAGGCATTCAAATGACAAAACTAGTCAGTAGTCCTCAAACCAAACCATACATTCATCATCGGTTAGAGCTAAACTGACCCAGCGTAGAGGGTTAGCTGCAGAAAGCAGGTCAGCAACCGTTAGTGAGCTCCAGACACAATAAAGCATTTCAGAGCATTAAGAGAAACTGGTTAGCTGTGCTCCAGTGACACAGGCATTCCCTGTGCCTTCTGAACAATTAGGATGAATGAAAAACCAAACATCATGAGAATAATCCATGCTTTTTTCCCCCTAATAAAATCTCTGTCGAGCTACTTTTACTAGGTTACTTTGTCAGCTTCAGATCGATCCAGACATTTTCAAATAATGAAACTGAAACTAATTTCTCATTGGTTTACGTCCCCTGTTTGTCTTCATTTGTTTGCACGATATCTACAGTAATTCCTTGGTGCATATCTATTATAATCTATGAATTAATACTTGATTATCGCTATCAAACTGATTGAGACAGTTCAACATTACACTAACAATGCATGTCACGACTTCTAATTACATTTGTGCAAGGGTCACCAAAGTACAATACTTACATTATTTGAATGTTCAAACGTTACTTCTGCAGTCATCATAGTAAGATTAAGCAATTTGGAATAAAAGAATGTCTAAAGGCATTTTCCCACATATTAAGCATGTAGGTTTGAACACCAGGCATAAACTGAAACTAAGAGACATACACGCCGTGCCATTCTGACATCAGGGTTTGGCAAAAGAAAGTTCAACTGCTGCAATTTTGAGGCACTCCCCATCAAAAACAGATTCAGATTTAAGCACACGAGGAAAAGTCAGAGAAGAATTTCATGATATACTGTGAGTTTTGTGTCTCAGCACCGAGCGTAATTCCCCAACCATCTCTAGTGTACAAAAGAGAATCTGAGGCGTGAGCATTAATTCGATCAAAAATCCTCTGGAAAAGGCAGTCTTTGAGATATCTTAAGAAAGAAAATCACTAGCAGTCTAAAGTTAATGTCACTTTTAACATGCCAAAGATTTTTATGTCCATCGTTACTACACATTTTCTCCCAAAAAGTACAAAAGTATGTTTTTTTTTTTTTTCTCTTCGGATACTATGTTCAGTTCCCACATTGACTACTCAGTATATCAAAAAATAGCACTAATCGTCTGTATTCGAAAATAAACTACAAATGAAAATGGGTTTAGACTGAGTTTTGATATCAGAGAAAAACTGGGCTAAAGCAACTATATTTAGCACATGGCAATTCAAATAAGAGCCCCCTCAGAAAGGTTTATGACGAAAGATCCAAATATAGCAGCAGGCCAGTATTGCATTGTGATCCAAAGACTTTGTTGTAGCTTACAATTTCAATGACATTCTGTGCTTTGCATTCAATGACATTTCATACTTAGGTGATAAATCTGAAACAAGAAAAGGCAATTTAGTCATCTCTGGATCCACGGCCAAATATTTTTTGGAGTTTTGCCAAAAACAGAGAACGAAGGCCATTAAACTCGTTACAAAATACTGTTAGTTTGCACAAATGATGGTCTAAGTGCTATAATGTGTGCCAGAATTGAATTTTTCTGAGGTATATTTTGTAGGAGGAAGAAAGGAAACCCTGTGTTAATTGTGTTTCTGAGGGAAAGCAAAGAGCTCTTCAGCTTTCACAATATACACAACAACTCAGTCACTTCAGATGTATCTCTAGATAGACCTTGTCCTCAAGGTTTTTACGAAAAGTAATGGAAAACATTTCTCTTTTGAAAACCTTCTCCTCTCCTCTGTGTCAGTGCACACACTTTATGTGTTGTGCCAAAAAGAAAAGGGGGGTAAATCTAACACAATAATTATTTTAGGTCATTCAAAGACAACACTGACTGCACATCCACTCTGTTGCTACAAGTGGACCAGGACATGATTCTCCCCACAGGATTTAGACTGGTCAGATCAGAGAGCCGTAGTTTGGACGGGACGAGTTTGCGCTGGCCAGTAAGGCTTTCTGGTCTTCTCTGGGGGGAAGCCAACGCAGCATGGAAGATAAGTGGAGATAGGGGGACTTTCTCTGTGGTTTTTTCCTCCTCTTCTTGGTGGGAGAGCTGATCTCTTGTGTTTGCTGGGGTGCCTGAGATGCATGTTGCTGCTGGGTCTGAGAGAAGGACACATCTAGAGACGGAAGTGCAAAACAGAGAGAAGGTTAATGCAAAACTGCCAAAACGAAGACCAGAAAACACAAAGGGTAGCACCACTTTGCTGGAAGATCCTTAATGTGGCATTAAATCTTAATGTTGTTACTGTAAAAGCACGCAATTTTGACAGAGAGAGATCATTAAAATACACATTACAAAATATTAATATTGCAGACAATACAAACTCCCCAAAGATTATTTTCATTATATTTGGTCCTCATAGCACAAAATTTAAAAAAAACATATGGACAAACAAAATGTCCTGCCATCTGTTACCCCCACTATCTAAAACTGTGGGATAGGAGGCTTATGAAATGTGACTCATCTGGCTTATGCCGAAGAAACTTATACAAGGAACATATATGAGCAGTTCATGCATTAGCAGATGAGTTGCAGCAGAACAAAAAGAAAAAAAATGTTTGCCTACTCTAGACCACCAGAGCCCTTCACTGTATTAACTAGTGGTGAGAACAAGCAAGGGGTGGCACGATGGCGAAATGGGTAGTGCTGTCGCCTCACAGCGAGAAGGCCCTGAGTTCGATTCACAGGCGGGGCAGCACAGGTCCTTTCTGTCTGGGGATTGCATGTTATCCAGGAGCTCAGGTTTCCTTTCATAGTCCAAAGACATGCATGTCAAACTACATTGCCCCCTAGGTGTGTGTGAGAGTGTGTCTGTCTGTGTGTCTGCCCTGCGATGGACTGGCGACCTGTCCAGTGTGTTTCCCTGCCTTTCACCCTGTGAGAGCTGGGACAGACCCCAGCACTTCCTGCGACCCTAATCAGGACAAGCAACTAAGACAATGGTGAGTGAGTGAGAGAGAGAGGACAAGCTAACTAAGCTTTCATCCAAACTAAGTCTTGCCCAGTTGTGGGCCATAAAGACAGGCTGTTACTTTATGAAAATAATCTATTCATTTCCCAAAACTATCGTTCTTGCTGATTGACTGTTCGGTTGATTCTTCTAAAACACTATTGTTTTTTTTTCAGCAGTAATAGGAAAGTATTTATTTTCAATGAAAAAAAATAGCATCGTCTGCTTGTCCTGAGAGGCGGTGCTGGAGCCTATCCCAGCTTTTTTTGGGTGGTGGGAGGAAACCGGAGCACCCGGATAAAAACCCATAAAAACAGGGGAGAACATGCTTCACGCAGAGAAGACCCGGACCGCCCCACTTGGGACTTGAACCCAGGACGGTACTCTCTGTGAGGTGACAGCACTACCCACTGCATGGCCGTGCCACCTAAACTCAACTCATTTGACCTCAATTATCTAGAAGTAATTAACTATTGTAAAAGTCCATTTTTAACAAGGAGCAGGTCTTCAAAATGCTCCAGATTTCAAGCTCCCAAGGGGTTTGTTTCGTTCATGAATGCGGAGTGAACAAGAGACTTTTTATAAGATTAGAAAACTCGTAGGAAAAGAAATACGCAAGATGTTTTTTAGACGTTAATTTAAAAAGAATTTATTTTTCAGATTACTGAATAAACTGAACATGAATAATCATCCAGAATGTTTGGAGATACAGCACTGTGCAAAAGTATTAGGCAGGTGTGAAAAAATGCTGTAAACAAAGAATGCTTTCAGAAATATAAATACTGATTGTATAAATAAATGTATAGGAGCACGAGCTTTCAGTTACAGGGCCCCTAGATTGTGGAACAGCTTGCCTGCTTCTGTACGGGATGTCGATTCAGTCTCAGTCTTTAAATCACGGCTGAAGAACACCATAGTGCACCACTACTAATGTCGCTGGTGCTGCTGTACATGCCATCGTACTGTATTGTTTCATTTCTGTGTCTGTCACTACTGGATCCTGCTCATTACTGACCCCCTCATTCCATTTCTCTCCCCACATGTCCGGGTGGGCCCGCTGTGGTCATCACCTGAGTCCAATGGCGAGCTACCATCTGGTCTGTGCGATGCATCTGATGCGCCAAGGGACCCTGGCGGCTCATCGTACCAAACTACCAACTGGTCTGTGCTGTGCATCCGATGCGCCAAGGGATCCTGGCGGCTCACCGGTACCTGGGGCCGCGCTCGACTTGCTGAGCCTGGGAAGCAGTTTAGGACTCTGTGCTGATCCTGGGGTTAAACCCAAACTAACTTTGTACTGCTAGTATACCCAAGGGGGTTGGGTAGCCAGTCGACCTTGGACCCTCAGAGGTTTTTTTCTCCACACAGTGGAGTTTTTGGTTCCTCTCCTCCGTAGTCGTCTGGCTTTAACTTCTAGTACTATAACCGATGTCTACTATCTATGTAAAGTGCCTTGGGGCAACTCTGTTGTGCAAGGCGCTATACAAGAATAAATTTAATTGAATTGAATTGATTGTGAGGGGCAGTGGTGGCCTAGTGGTTAGGGTGTTGGCCACATGATCGGCGGATCGGGGGTTCGAACCCCTTCCCAATGGGTTGCCCTGAGGTACCCTTGAGCAAGGTGCCGTCCCCGTCCCGCTCCTCCCTGTGATGGGCTGGCGACCTGTCCAGGGTGCGTCCCCCGTCCTCGCCCTGTGTGCGCTGGGTTAGACACCAGCGCGACCCCGTGACCCCGTTTGGGACAAGCGGCAGATAATGGATGGATGGATGGATGAATTGATTGTTTATTTTTATCAATTTACAAAATGCAAAGTGAGCGAACAACCTTTTGCCTTCAAACCAGCATCAGTTCTTCTAGGTACACTTGCACAAAGTCAGGGATTGTGTAGGATTATAGTCGGTGTACGATCAACCAGTTTTACCAAACAGGTGCTGATGATCATCAATGTCACACGGAGGTTGAAACACAGCCATGTTTGGAACAACCTACCAGCCGAGCTCCTTCAGAAACTGTGTGCAAGTGTACCTAGAAGAACTGATGCTGTTTCGAAGGCAAAGGGTGGTCACACCAAATATTGATTTGATTTAGATTCTCTTTTGTTCATTCACTGCATTTTGTTGGTCGATGAAAATAAATGATCAACACTTCCATTTCTGAAAGCGTTCTTTGTTTACAGCATTTTTTCACACCTGCCTAAAACTTTTGCACAGTACTGTATAACTGAATTAATTGGACAGAAACAGTGATAAACCAAAGGCACAATGTCGGCAACTCTGACATTAATTAACTGAAATATCTAAACTATAACAGAACAGAAATCAGAAAATGTATTTTTAGAGGTGTTAAATATGCCCGGTTCCAATCACCATCATTACGAGCGACACCATCACCAACTCAGCAAGTTTCTCTAGAATGGAAAAGCTCAATCAGACCACCCTGGATGACTGTTTTCCTTTTATCTTAATGATTATCTTAATGTTTTTGAAACCAAATTTTGTTACTAAACAAATAGCGTGATATTATTCATACTGGCAAAATAATGGTTAGTGAATAAAGATAACTGGTTTGTGAATATTAGCCATTATTTTAAGTGGCAAACAAGGTAAACTGACCTGTTCTTTTCTTGGCTTTGGAGTTGTTGTTGTTGTTGGCCGCTACTTTCTTGGCTTTTTTAATACAATGGTAAATCAGTGCTTCAAAGCTCTCAGACCCTGCAGGGACTCTCACTGCACCTAGAGGTTCCCTAAAAGACAGGCAGGCACAGGCAAAAAACGAGCTGCATTAAACCACGCAGCCACCCAAGAGCACCCCCCTCCCCACCAGAGTTAAAGTGCCCTCAGTAGGACGGAAAATACTTAAACATTACACATCTAACAAACCAAAAAGAAAGTAAAATCATTACTGCATCGAGCTGCAACATCATTACTCGTTAGACACACTGATTCTGTGAGTGGTATGCAATTTCCTTATCCTGAGAAATGATAAAATACTATTTCAAATTTAAAATAATAATAAATAACAATAAAGGCACAGAATTTCTTCTTCAGAATGAGTTAAACACTTGATTTGGCTTTGATTAAGTTAGTTCTGCTTGTAGTGTTATCAGTATCCAGTCGTCAGAGGGTCAGTTATTCACATTAGCATTGCAGAATTCAGATGTTTACCTCATGCTGTAAGCTCCTGTCATGTTGTAAGCACTCTCGCTTGTATAATATACAGAAAAGAAAAAAAAAAAAAAAAAAAACCTAGTCAAAATCAGTGGTGGCCCAGTAGTAACCATATCGCCAGGAATCTTATTCAAAGCTCCAGCACAAGTCAGGTTTCCTGAAAAAGTGCCCCCAATGTTTTTTTATCATACATGCCATCCCTCTATTTAACACGGAGATCATGAAAACTGAAATGTCCACACGGAAGAGTCAGCCAACAAGGCATAGAAACACAAAAGCGTTTAAGACAGTCTCCCCTGCTGCTGAGGCTGTGGAGAGAGAAAGCGAAAGGCATTAGTAGAGAGGGGGAGACATGGCCGAGCACTACAGTCCGTCACATCAAACACAATCTGGTTACTATGAATACAGTGTACAGTGGCTTCACCATGCTGACAGGAGAAGAGATGGCAGGGAGGGGGGAAAGAATGGCAGTAAAGAACGGTCACATGAAAGAAAGAAACCAAAATCACTGGGACGACAAATGCGACGGAAATTTTAGTTGAAGAATCGTCATTATTGATTCAGCATCGAGTACTTAGAGAAGCATGCATGATATTTTTGGACATGGAACAAAAGTTTAAAGGGGAATATGCACGTCTTCTGCTTTAGTATAAAATCGACTTCTTAGCATATCCTCTTTTTTTTGGTCAAAAAAAGGGACCGGTTTTGTTCCTTAGCCATAAATCTATATAATGGTAAAGTCTTTATCATAACACATGAGTGATGGTGTTTTGCATCAAGTCGATTTGTCCAATGTTGGATTTACCAAAAAATCAATATAATGTCATTCCCCTTTAAATGAGAATGATTTAAGACCCCGCCTGCTAACCCCTCCCCTTTCAGACATGGATTCAACCCTTACCTATTATGGTGTAGAGGACCTGGTCACAACAATGCTGCCCAGATAGCTGAGATCAATCAAAAACAAAGAAGGTAAGACTACCAGAGCCTGAAAAGGACAAAAGGACGAAAAAAAAAAAAAAAACAGCCGTCGCTACTCTAGATGTAGATGGACATTGCGAGAGACGAGGGCAGGCTCATCCCTGGCAATGGAGGCTGCCTAAGAAGGCCACCCTGATGGAGAAAGCCCTGAGTCAGTGGGAGTGAAAGACAGAAAGAGAAATGGAGGGAATGAGCTGAAAAGGATGAGTGAGGTGGTCAGCTCACATAAGAGGACAAAGAGAAAAAGAGTCATGAGGTCATCTTGAAAGCATTAGAAGTAATTATCCACTCACAAAACTACAACCTAAAAATGTCACTGCTGATACGAACATTAAACTTTCAAAAATGAAAAACAGGAAAAAAAAACTGAAAGCATAACTATTATTAACAGAAAAAAATGATCATTTAGTTTACTGCTAAATGATTTTGTAGCCAAAATGACAAAAGCATGAAGGCATCGCTTTTGTAGACTAGTTGATGAAAAGCTCCTTGTCATATTTTTGGAGTCTTCCGATGGTTCACCTACCCTGGCGAGGGCTCTGAGGGCAGCATCTCCTCATCCGTCCTCCTCTGAGACGGCAACTGGCCGAAAGCATCGCTGCTCTCCGTTGGGGGTGAGGGGGACTGGGAGGGGTAGCTGGCCGCTGCGGTGGCAAAGGCCATGTGGGTGCGGTAGGCAGGGCCAGGCCGGCGGCCGGTGCCCAGGCCCTGCGTGGGAGAAGTGGCGGGGGAAGAGGAGAGGGACCTCCGGGAGAATGAGACGCTGGGGTGCCGGGGGGCACTTTCGGGCATTTCCTGCGAGCGTGAGTGGCGGAGGATGCTGGGCCGGGGCGGTGGGCGCACCAGGATGTCCGGCGAGCCGGCACGGGAGCTGGGGGGGGTCTGGGTGAGGGGCGAGAGGCGTGAAGGTTGCAGCACCACCTGTTGCTGCAGGCCCAGATCCAGACGGCGTGCCCTTGCCCTGGGGCTGAGCCAGGGTGCCGGCTCTGGCCGCCAGCTGTCCGAGCTCTCGCTGCGTAGTGTGCTGGGGCTCCCGGGGTAAGGCAACACCGGTACGCCCATGCCGTGGGCAGTGTGTCTCAACTGCCCCAGACTCTGGGCCTGTTGCATAGTTAAATGCGTGGCTGCGAGGCCCTGAGGAGGAGGAGGAGGAGGAGGAGGGAACTCGCCGGGCGATCGGCTTGGGTGGGCCCTGGGTGCCTCAAGCTGCAGGAAAGCAGAGCTGGAGGGGGGCTGAGATGGGGCGCTGAGCGTACGACTATGCGAAGAGAAGTATGGTGGTGGCTCAGGGAGATCCCGGTGGAGATGGGAAGGATGGTGGGGTGGGAGAGTGAGCCGGGCACCCTCCTGACCCAGAAAGGGGAAGTCAGGAGGCTGCCAGGTCTCAGTGGAGCGAGAGGAGGGAGGGCTGTGCGCCAGCGGGAGGGCATGGCCAGAGGCACCATACTGCGGAATCCTCAGCCCCTCCCTCTCCTCGGGGATGGCAGGATGGCGAAAGGGCCCCTCAGGGGGGTATGGGGGTGAGGAGGAGGACATGGCGGAGCTGCGCGGGCTGACATCGGGCATGTAGAAAGGAGGGTGGAGCTCCACCTCGGCGCCGCTACCTAGATAGCCGTAGAAAGGGCCTGGGGGGAAGACCCTGTGAAAGTGGGAGACCCGGCTCTGCCCTGCGGCCTGAAGCCGACTACCCTCCAAGATGCTCATACCTTCCATGGGCCTCTGGAACCGGGGGCTGTAGGCTGGGGGCTGCATGTAGGACTCCTGGCTGGAGGACACAGGGGATATCTGAGGTCTAAGCGTGGCCATAACTGGGGGAAGGGGCCCGGGGTCATCATTCTCCTCATCCGACTGCCGGAATTCAGGGTACAAGTCCGACTCCTCCACGAACGGGAAGCCCTCAATACGTCGCGACTTCAGGGATGTCTCGCCGTCCGTTGACTCCATGACAAAGCGACCATCTGGCCCGCGGCTGATCAGTTCGATGGGTGTGGTGACCTCGGCCTCATGCTTGGATACGCTGTACTTCTTGCCTGTTATTGCTCGCTTGGTTCTTTTGTACAGAGAGAGCTCTTTCTCTTTCCTTGGGCTTGGCAGCTTCTTAACGTAAAGACCAGGTGCTCCCACACTGGTCAGGGATGGGGGCCGGGAGGAAGCGATGCTCTCTGGACTAATTTTCCCAGAGGACAGCCTGTCGATCAGAGCAGACAAGGTACTTAACACAGAGCGATCTTTGTAGCAGAACATAAGGAAATAGAAGAAGAGAGTATTGATTTGTGTTCTCAGTATCTCTTCTGATAAATCAAAGGTCTGGAGTGGCCTTAATGGTCTGAAGAACATAACGAAAACCCCACTCTCTTTAATTTTAATGACAAAGTAGCAGCACATATAAGACCTTTATTTATAGGTCACTTGGACTGAAGATGAAAGAAAACACAGTGTTATGGTATAACATGATGGGGACAAAAGAATGAGACCAGGGGACAGAAACCAGTGGAGACAGACTTGAGCTAATAGATACTATCATTGTGTCAGCTTTACCGCTAATCTTCACTCAAAACAGCTGCATTTAATATTTAGGAATTGCCCACCTCAAGAAGAAATCAAAGAAATCAAAGCATAAGAAGATGAAGGAGCAGCAGTGTATTATCTCCCCAAAGGGGCTTTGAATCAATGTAGCTCCGCACCACAAAACAGAAAGCATGCAGCTATGGCAGCTAGGCACATCTAGTGCCATCTGCTGAGAGAGGGGTGCAGATGCAGGCACTCACTGAGGGCTGGTGGATGGGGGCCTGTAGCTGCTCCTGTCTGGCTCTTCCCAGTAGGGCTCAATGCCAGGCAAGGGGGTAAGAGGAGGCCTGCGGTGAGAGACACAATAAAGAGGGGGCAAGAGGTGGCTGTCAGACCTGTCCGGGCTTCTAAACATTGATGCGGACATGGACGGAGATGGATGGAAACATGGTACTAAAGCTACAAAGACGTCAGGAATGCAAGATGAGAGAATGACTTTCCTGTTCGGGCTGAGGGGGTTCAAAAAATGCAGTTTGCAGCTTTAGCCTCCAATGAAGTCCCCCACCCTTGTGAACTTGTGTGGAGGTGACCCGCTGCCATGCCTGCACTGATCGATTCCCAGGAGCTGATGCATAAGCGTCAGGCTGATCGTGTGTTCTGCCACTACTGATAAGGCTAAGGCCCCACCTGAGCAGACTACGAAAAAGCTGCATAAGATTGCTGGTAATGACAAATCAATGCATCTTGCTGCCGAAAAGCGGAGGTAAGCACAGATGCATTTATAGCAGCTGCTCAGCTGACCACTCAAATCCTCCATGCGTCCCTCACGGTAAGAGGGCAGCTGCTATGGTCAGCCATTTGGTCTGACTTCTGTGTACATGCATTACCTACTTTCTCTCTCCTTCTCACACATACACTCACTCACACACATATACACACAGTGTACTGGAGGGACCCGGAGACAAGATCTCTTGCAATGCAAATATGATGGATGTTTCCATGCATTAGTACTTACGGTGACTCGACGCTTTTCCTTGTATGGGTTATTGACAGAGGAGGATCTAGAGACAACAGAAGAGAAGCATGACTAGATGCCCACATACTAAGAATGCTCCAGTTTGGAAACTGCTCTTTATGGGTGATACCCAAAAAATTCAGACACAGGTAAGACCCACCTCTCTTTCGCTTGAGCTTGCGACGGTGCTGCTTATTGACAAAGCAGGCGGCCAGGGTACTGAAAAGGACGGCAGCGGCCAGGAAACAGATGGTAGCCACAATCCCGGCCACCACTGGCCTGGCCAGCCCTTCATCAGTGATCTCTGTGGGAGGGAAGGGGTCTGAGAGAGGAGACACACTCCAGAGCATGAAATAAGATGAAAGCGTGGTCGACAACTGGCATGCAGTTATAGACAAGGCAGCCAACAGGGCATCTATGTTATTTCACTACAACAATCCACTGCCATTGGGGATAACAGTGGCATAACTAGGATCTTACAGACAAAAAGTTCATAAGCCCCCTTACAAAGAAGTACGTAAAAGAGTGTTAAAATACAGTATAAGGTGTCTAAAAAGAGATTAGGAACCCCCATAATAAAACCCCATTGAGACACCCCAGTTTCACTGCTAGTAGTTATGCCACTGGGGGGATGTTGACATAAATGGTATGAAAAAGAAGCGCACTGTCCATTATGATCAGCAGGGGGCACCGAAGATCCAACTGGTTAAAGCTGTGAAATCAAGGGACCTTCGTTTCATTCTTACCTGTGCTTGACACTCCCACTACATTACTGCTTTCACTAATGAGATCATCCATGACAGCCAGGGCACGGAACTCATACCATGAGTCCTGGAGGAAAAAGGGGTGGGCAAATACATTAAAATGTCTTTAAAGTGGGTTAACGGGATGTAGGTCAGAGACGACAAAGTGGGGGAAAAAAAATGTAATACCATGCATAACTCCACCCAATACATGAACGAGTTACTAATGAGCAAAATTCAGATGTATTATCCTTCTGCACAATGAAATGATGAAGAACATGAAGAGAAAAGACAGATGAGCTACCTCTATTCAATTCTTACCGCTATCTCAAGTCTATTAAATCTGCTTCAGCCTGTCAAGTAATCGTCCCAGCTATGATTGTAGTGTTAAGCTTTATTTGAGGCAAAAAGTTTAAAAACCAAAAATATGTGCTTACAGTATTCAAAACGTGGCCATTCCTATGAACCTTTCTGAATGATTCAAGCTTCGCCTCCAATTCTCTTACCGGAATCAGGTCTCGAGCCAAGATCTCAGTCTCGTCCGCAGGAATCAAGTCATCAAGCACCTCCCACCTTTCTCCCAAACGGAACTCAATGATGTAACGATCAATGGGAGAAGTGTGGTTGGCTGGAGGGAGCCACGTCAACAGTACACCCTGTTGCGTCCGGTTGGCTGTGAGGCACCGCGGTGGGGTAAGAAGCACCAGTGGTTCTGGGGTACTTACGGGGTACACTAAGAAGAATACACAAAATATATACATTACACAAAGTATTTGTAAAGCTAACATCATGAGAGCTTAGGACTGGTCGTTCTGTAAAAAAAACACAGTTTTCTTTTTTCATTTTGTCATTCATCTAAGGAGATTGTGAATATGATTCCTGAGTTTCAGCTCAAGGGTATTTTTGGACGCATGGTAGTACTTTTTTGTAATAAGACTAAACTAATGCTTAATAATAATAATAATAATAATAATAGTCCATAATTAAGTAAGTAAAGACAAATCCTTAACAACCAGTTTGGCCACATGAAAATAGGGCACCAGTGATCTGTTTACACCTGTCTAAAACAGCACGTTCTTCTTTACTGTTAAATTCAGTTCTGGCCGGTTATATATCTTTCATATCCACTTCATCGGGTATTTAAATTCCTCCACAAGCACAGGTAAAAAAAGCCTTGGCTTATCTGTTAAAGCCTTGGTTTATCTGTGTAACTAAGTGTAGTCTTATTGTTAACATAAAGCATTTCGGGAAAATAAAGAGTCTTTACTGAATGCCATAAATGTAAATGCATCCTCAGCATGTCATTTAAAACACTGCTAATTAAGAAGGAGGTGCAGCTACTACTCTTTATTAACGCCCCTGTTTCAGGTTTTGGTTTATCAACCAGAAATCATGCTTTAGAATCCAGACGATGCCAGACTGGCCCTGTCTTATGGCCCAAGTTTCAGGTTCTCACTAGCCTGACTACATATTGTGAATATTTTTTTTAAATGACTCCCTTCTACTCTTAATTCTTCTTTTTTGTCCATATTTAATCTTTACATTTAGGACTAATAATAATTCAGTCTAAACTTCAAATGTTTGATCGAACATTTTAAAGTGCAATAAATGAATTGTCCCATAGTTTCAAATAGCAATGGCAAAAAAATATATAATACCACAAGGCCTTTTTACAGAACCACCAACACCTACAAGACGTGGATAATGTGTGCAGTGCCCCATGGCAGGCATAAATGTGTCACCCACCTACAGTATTCACAGTGACTACCTCACTGAAAGGGCCAGTGCCTAACTTGTTCTGGGCCAGCACACTGAACTGGTAGGCAGTCTTTGGCTCCAACCCCTGTACCACCAACCAGGTCTGAGAGCCGGGCACAGGGACAGAGAGCCAGTCGTGAGGACCCAAATCTGTCTTCTTTTTCCTGTTGAAAGAAGATGCTCAAATTAGACAGCAGAAAAGCTTTCAGTTGTAAGCTAATACACAGCCTATAGTGTGTCCTAATATTTCTATTTACACAGCTCACTGTGGGACCAGTGCTATTAAATTCTCCCTTAATGACTGTGCTGGATCCAAGCGCTCCTGATGTCGAGTTCTACAAAGCAGCACAGCTGCACATTTAAATCTCAATACTTCCCAAGACAGAACTCGGATATGGCTCTTAATGTACTGTCAAATAAATGTACTGTGCCTTTAACGGCCATCGAGTCATGAGCCGTTCCTAAAACAACTGCATGATTTGTTTTCATGTATTTATTGCCATGGTGTTCTCTGGCAAAAGTCATACATTATTTAAGTGCATGAGAGAATGGGGCTTTGCAGCGAACGGCGTTGATTTAATATGTAATTCACCAGGAGTTTGTACCATCAGAGCATGACAGAAGTGTAATGAAAATGATAAGTAACTGCATTACTCTCCCAGAGCCACCACTATTTCTTCCAAATACTTCTGTCTGTATATCAAAACCCCCTGATCACAGTATAGAATACACTAAAGGGTGACTTATCATGCTCCAAAGATGTCTGCTGTGACATTTCCACTAAAAGAAGACTTTTCTTCCTCTGTTGATGCTATAAATACACAAAAAATACATCCTTAAATGACTTAAATACTACAGTTGCTTGAGTTAAATACTTAACTCTAGCAGGGGGGTGCACACGTAAAAACTTTAAATGATAGGGGGAGAGAGTACACACTTAAATACTTTAAACTCCAGGGGGACCTACACAGGGCCATACCAGACCGAAAAGGTCTGCTCAAAGCCGCCGTCGTATCCAGGTTCCCAAGAGACGTTAGCTGAGGTTGTGGACGCAGAGACATGGACATTGGCTGGCGCATGAGGACTAGTGCCTGCAACACAGAATGACTTTGTTTATCTTCCCCAAAATTGCAGAAACGTAGACAAAAATCTGTGAAACTGATAAAGTATTAACAGTAAAACAGTTTTCAGTTTTAAGGAAGATCTCTCTCGCTATGAAAGGGGACGCACTAAGCTAAACTAAGTTGCATTAAGGCAACAAGGAGTTACTAAGAATGTAAATAAGATTATTTTCTAATGTTTAGCACTTTTTGGCATCATTCCATGAAATGCATCATTCCAAAAGTGTAAGTTTATTTGACTTCAACTGTAGTTTTTATTGTTACACCAGAACTGAACGTACAAACCTTTTTGGCAGACACTGTACATTTGAACATTATGACACTCCAGGCTTGGCTGGCACTTCTAGCAAGATCAGAGTCGGGGAAAAAGGCACCCGAGACAATTTCTTCATTAATGAGGTAGCATACCAATTAACAAAAAATAGAACCGTTCCAAACACCACTGAGAATAAGGTCATATTGTGTCCAACAAATACATCCTTCGCTCCACCTGCTCCACCAATGTGTGTGAAGTGTCTGGTGGACAGCGTGAACATAAAATCTAAGTGCATCAGGACAGAAGCTCCATCAGCTCTCTTAGAGCAGAATCCCAGCTGTAGAAAAAAATCTTAATTACCACACATTAACCACAATCGCTGGACTGTCATGAAACCAGCCCATCATCCAACAAACAGTGCATACTAATACGCGCATGTGTGAACATAAACGTCACTTGTCATATGAAAGTACACCAAACGAATTGACAGCTGGGACTGAGCACCCACAGGCCCCAAAGCCATTTGCCACAATGACTCACTTCTGCCGCTTAGGTGCGCAGTGTAATTTCCCAGCACACATCCAGTCCCAGACAAGACTACGATGAAATCACAGATTTTTTGTGACTCCAAAAAAAGGAGATACTCTAAAGCTATGGTCCCCAACCACTGATCTGTGGGTCATTTGGTACCGGGCTGCACAGAAATACTGATTCAAATATATTTATATTTTATTGAGTCAAGACGCTTGTCTCGGTCACATTATACGATACATCAAAAATTATGCCCGCAAGCTTGCAAAAATAAAAAATAAAAACAAACATATCGGGCAGTGGTGGCCTAGTGGTTCGGGAGTTGGCCACAGGATCGGAAGATTGTGGGTTCGATTCCCTCACCAGTAGGTTGTCCTGAGGTACCCTTGAGCAAGGTACCGTCCACGTCACTGCTCCCCGGGCGCTTTCATAGCTGCCCACTGCTGCACGGTGTTTGCATGGGTTAAATGCAGAGGTCCAATTTCGTCGTGGTTCACTGTGTGCTGTGCTGTGACCTCATATGACAAGAATAGTCACTTTCACTTCATATTTTTATGCACTTTAGTTTTAGCTGTTTCTATGCCTGCCCGTGAAAATATTGTCTACCATGAAACCTGTCCGTGGCGCAAAAAAGGTTGGGAACCACTGCGCTAAAGATTTATGTGCTTGTCTTAAACTCCACAACAAAAATAACATGGCACTTTGACACCAATTTCTGGCTTTAACTGTGAGCTTTGCCCAGTTTACCCCCACAGTCTGCAGGCCTTAAAAACACTGTGCTTTTCCCTGGATCATTTTACTCAAGTCTTAACTTGCAGTGGACGTGAGCATCTTGCAGCAGTGTGTGTAATGCGAGAAGTGCAGGCAAAATGCTAAAAGCTAGGATGACAATACCTATTACAAAAAGTCGTGTGCTGGCAGTGATGCTTGTGACAACATTGGTGGCGACACACTCCCACTCCCCGTGGTCCTCTTTGCTCAGAGACACAAACTGTAAGCTGCCGCTTGGTAAGATGTTGTGCTTGCTTCTGCTGGGCTTCCCTACCTTCAACCACAAAAAAACTATTCAGAAACCTTTTCTACACATAGTTCTATGCAAAAAAAAAAATTAATCTGATCACTGTAATATTTGTTTTATATATATATATATATATATATATATATTTTAATATATCAAAGCTGTAGTACAATAAAAAGAAAACATGGCAAAAATAAACATTTTTAAGTTTAATCTTATTTTCTTATTTCTATTTCTAGTTCTTGAAACTATAGTCATACAAGCAAGAAACAACAACTTTCTCCATTATATTGAATCTGTCTGCTGCCTGAGCTGAGATATCCATACCTTTCTCCAGGTGATGGTTGGAATCTCGGGGTCTCCAGAAGCAGCACAGGGGATAACAAGCTCTCTCCCTGCCTCCTGACGGTATTCTCCTCCAGGCCTTACATTAAAGTAAGGGGGGTCCTACATGTTGGTGGAGACATAATCAGTGTCTGAGTTATGCTGTTTCTTTGAGTGGGTGAGATGTTTCTAAAAGCTACGTGCTATGTGCTATCTTAGAAAGAAATTCATTTGTTAAGATTCAAGTCCAAAGTATAGATGCTTCACTTAAGCTTAGTGCTGCAATCTGCCAAGCGTAGATCAGGTGAAAACTTCACAAAGTTGCCAGAAACCTAAACTCATTATTAGCTACTTAACACTTCATGTTAGTTGTTTCATACCAACAAGGGGATTAACTATGCTTTAAAAGTAGTTCTAATGCAAGAGTAGGTGGTAGCTGTATCAGGCACTGTGCATCAGCCTGACAAATGCAAATACAAACCAAACAAATGAACCAGTAATAAGTATAACGAAAGGCAGGAACAAACCTTTAGCACCAAAGTGGCTGGAGGGGATTGTCCCATGGTACCTAGGGCATTGTAAGGCACACAGGTATAGGTGCCAAGAGAGTCTTCTGTGACCTCTGCCACCCGAATGCTTCCATCTGGCATTTGGCTCCAGCCTGGGTACTGTGAGAGACAAGATACAAGGAAATGACATGTGAGATTATTAGCATGCGTAATGGGCAGACTCGAGCTAGGAAAAGCAGAGGTCTTCATGACCAACTGACCTTCTCAACTCTTAAGGGGTATCCGTCCTTCTCCCATCTGACAGACGTAACGGGTGGGTTGGCATCGACAGGGCAGCGTATGATTCCTGGCAACTTCCTCGGGACATAGATGACCGGTGGCATGTTGAGAACACGGGCAGGATCTGCAGAAAGCACCATAACACAATCATCCAGGCTCCTAACACAACAACGGAGATTGCACGACTGCACCTTTTAATTTCCACTTTCTTTAAAAACAAATAAGGTTTAAAATAACCTGTTTTTATTCGAAGCGCTAAACTTAAAACTTAGGCTCAACCATGCTCAAACTACTCCAAAACATCACAATTGCTATCCATTTGCTGAGTTTTAAATACTTGAGATACACAAAAATAAAGAACGTACGGTATCGTTTGGTTCAAGCTGACTTAAAGGTTACTACTTTTTATGTGTGAAGTGAAAGTGCCTATTTGTCATTGTGAAACACAACACAGCGCACAGTGAACCACAACGAAATGCATTCTCTGCTTTTCACCCATACACACGGTGCAGAAGGGGGCAGCTATTTAAAGCACCCTGGGAGCAGTGATGGGGACGGTACCTTGCTCAAGGGTACCTCAAGGCAACCTACTGGCCACTGCCCGGAAGTGTAGGACTTCAATAAATACTCTTGTTAAACAGAAATCAAGAACAGTACAGCCCACGAAACAGCAGGAAATCAATATGGGACTTTCTATTAGTAAGGAATGTAATACGTGAGTGAAACCGTTGGACAAGTCACAAATCCTCCTTTAAAGGAACAAATCAGCAAAACATATTAGCGTTTCTCTTTGAAATACTGCGGCAGCGGTGGCCTAGCGGTTAGGGCGTTAGCCGCATGATCGGAGGATTTGGGTTCAAACCCCTTCCCAATAGGTTGCCCTGAGGTACCCTTGAGCAAGGTACCATCCCCATCACTGCTCCCCGGGCGCTTTCAATAGCTGCCCACTGCTGCACGGGTTTGAGTGTGCATGGGTAAAATGCAGAGGTCCAATTTCGTTGTGGTTCATGTGTGTTGTGCCGTGACCTTGCAATGACAAGGGTTGTCACTTTCACTTTCATATATAATAATGAACAAAAGTGCACTGTGTCGCTAAATACAGTACCAACAGCCTTCTGGAAACCTGGATATTGCCCAGTTCTGTAGGTCACTGTAAGCCATAAACTGTCAAACAGCACCGGCAAGCTTTTAAGAGAATATTTGATAATGTTGTGAGACAAGATGCAGGCATGCCAATGGCACAGGGTCTAATTTTCTAAAGAATTTTTTAGAGCTACAGTCATCTTAGCTTCATAACTCAAAAAAGAAGGACATCAAAAATATTGAAATTAGAATGTTTTACATTAGATTTCTACCAAAACTATGACACTGCACACAAAACGAGGGTTCTTGACGGTTGCACAGCCCCAGACTGACTGCCTCAGTGACGAACCATGGCAGGCTGACGACATGCGCATAAAGTTCAGGATGACTCGCTCCTTGACTTGAGCCAGCAGGGCTGAGAGACGCCTCACACTCTGAGCTTTATCTACGGCTCATGCAGACCCACATACAGCACAGTACAGATGGAAACAAGCCCTAGCGTACTCCACAGAGAGTCTGGAAAGTAGGACAGCTCAGGCGCCAGACACCATCTACACACTCAGAGGGAGCCAAACAGCCTTGTGTCCGTAAGCGACAGTCACCAATTACCCACTCGGACTGTGACATAAAAACACCTTCAAGGCACAAAGGAAAGAGACGGCGTGGAGTGAGCGGGGGTTTAACGTTTGATTTGCCTTTAGATTAAAGAGATTATTTTCTTTCATATCCCCACATTCCACAGAGTAGGGCTACGAATATCATATATATTTTGATTCGCAAATATTCTATCAAAAAGTTTAAAATAATTACTGCGTCGTTATTATTTTAATTGGCAATGATTATAAACTTATGACTTAAAATTCAGTCGGATATTTTTTCAATTTTTTCAATTTAAATACAATATTTTAGCATTGCTAAATATAACTATTCATAGAATTCTTTTGAATTGAAATGTCAAAGCGGTCTGGGCAGGATCTCTGAAGAGACTGGACGCTCAGTTTGAAGCATTTCAAGGTGGTGCAGGAAAACAAAGAATACCGTGTCTTTTCAAGCAACATCTTTCCATTGTAAACAAATTCTTGGTCAGCTTTGGCAGAGGAAGGGGAATGCTGAGGGTTTTTAAGCCGCTCAAAACCTGTGCCACGCTCTTATTTATAAAAGCAACAGAAATGTTGGTTACTAGTTATCAGGTGTTAAAAGTAGGTACCTTTGCTAGGAGGTACATGTGTTTTTTGTAACATTAAATGATAAATAAAGTTGACATGAAAATGAATGTCTCATTGTGAAGACCCAGCGCTGCACCACAACAAAATGCTTCTCTGCATTGAACCCATTCGTTACAGCATAGTAGCCATATCCAATGCCCGGGGAGCAGTGATGGGGACGGTACCCTGCTCAAGGGTACCTCTGAGCAACTCACTGATCTTTGGAGTCAAACCCATGACCTTCCAGTTATGGGGCCTAGTCCCTAAACACCAGCCCACTGCTTAGAATGAGTGAAATGGTTCTTGGCTTCCACTAACAGATAAAGGAACCGCCTTAAATTGTTTCTTGATGTAAAAGTTATTTTGAGATGTTTGTGAAAAGATGTTTTAACAGGAACATTATTCCAGCGGGTGATGGAAAAAAAAGCATAATGAAAATTAAGGTTCCATCTTTTTTCTTTTTTTTTAGATTATTGGTGCGAGAGAGACACTGGAATGACAGAAGACTGCACTCACATTGTACTGTCAGGTAAGCTGAGGCAGAGGGGGAGATGCCCAGGCTGTTGCTGGGACTGCAGGTGTATCTTCCGGCATCCTCTGGCTTCACACGGTAGATGATGAGGGTGCCGTCGACCAGGATGCGAACTCGGAGCTTCAGATCACTGCACAGAGACAAGAGAGAACACATGTAAAACACACCACCAGCTACCTGCCTGCACCCTGACAGCACAATGGAAGGGATATAATGTGATATCCACGCTCTGTGCCTCAGAACACAGGGTGCAGCTCTGCTCTGCATATTTAACATACACCTCTTCAACTGGGGCAAAAGGACTGGAAAGAGAAAGGACTGGGGCATTTTACGACCAGTGACCATTTGCATAAAAGCTCTCTGGTGAACGGTGTATATTTACACGTTACGTTTCTCTTCACCTTAAATATGCTTCTTCAAATCACTACAGGATTGTGGTAAAGGGGGCAAATTCTGAGAGATAAACTCAATTTTAGAATTTAAGTTAATTGCATCAGTTAACAGCATCTTTTAAAGTACGTCGTTCAATTTTTCATTGATAACCAAATATTCCTAATCTTTTAATGACTTTTGATGTAGTAAATAAAAAGTGTTTCTGTGAAAATGCAGAGCAATATATATTTATATATATATATATATATACAGTACAGAGCAAATGTTTTAGGCAGGTGTGGAAAAAATGCTGTAAACAAAGAATGCTTTCAGAAATATAAATAATGATTTTTCATTTTTATCAATTTACAAAATGCAAAGTGAGCGAACAAAAGAAAAATCTAAATCAAATCAATATCTGGTGTTTCTACCTTTTGCCTTCAAACCAGCATCAGTTCTTCTGGCCCCACAGAGCCCTGATCTCAACATCATCCAGTGTGTCTGGATTACATGAAGAGACAGAAGGATGTGAGGAAGCTACATCCACAGAAGATCTGTGGTTAGTTCTCCAAGGTGTTTGGAACAACCTACCAGCCAAGTTCCTTCAAAAACTGTGTGCAAGTGTACCTAGAAGAATTGATGCTGTTTTGAAGGCAAAGGGTGGTCACACCAAATATTGATTTGATTTAGATTCTCTTTTGTTCACTCACTGCATTTTGTAAATTGATCAAAATAAACAATCATTATTTATATTTCTGAAAGCGTTCTTTGTTTGCAGCATTTTTTCACACCTGCCTAAAACTTTTGCACAGTACTGTGTATATAAGCAGAGTGGCAAAATTAAAAATGTTTAATTCTAAAGGTTTGAGAACAGCTGGAAAATGGTTGTGCAAATTTGAAGCATCATGACCGAGAAAACAAAATAACAACAAATGTAGGATTTAGGCCATTTAAGATGCATTTTGCAAGAGGCAACAAAATGGGAATTCACTACAAGCAGGAAGTGCAGCTTGACAGATACGTCACCAATATTATTAGAAGGGGCCAAAAATCCCATGAACCCTAATTTCAGCTGATAATGTTTAACAAATTTAATTCCAACAGAAACAGATTTTAAAAAAAAGTTACTAGTTGATATGATTGTTTCTATTCGTGAGATTTAAGTAATATTAACAATAAAAATAATAGATGAATATTTGTCCGTCTATGTTTTAACGTGCATTTCTGCAATTCTGCAATTCTGGCAGTAAAGTGAGAAAGAAAAGAATCAGGTAAGAGGAAGAGGACCTGCTTGCTGCTGGAACAAACCATTATTTAGGTGGAATAAGAAAAGTTTGCTTCCTTTCATAAAACCAGCGCACAGAACTGTGTACGCATGAACATGTGCACAGCTAGTTAGAAGCAAAGGACAATAATGACAGTGAAGCTGTGGCTACATTAATGTTCTATATAATCCAGACAGTGTAGGTGCACCAAGGTCCCTGAAATGAAAAATGACATTTTCAGTTGTTTCATGTATTTAATGTTCCCAGTTTCATGTATTTATGCTATGAGGACTCTTATACAGCGGCTTAGTAGTTAGGGACTTGGCCCCAGGATCAGAAGGTTGTGGGTTTGAATCCCATACCAGTTACCCTTGAGCAATGTACCATCTCTGTCATAGCTCTATGGCTCAAGAGGTTCCAGGTTCGAATCCCACCTCTGGCACTACCACCACTGGGTCCCTGAGCAAGACCCTTAACCCTGAGTTGCTCCAGGCGGACTGTCCCTGTAATTAGGACATGGAAGTCACTCTGGATTAGAGCGTCTGCTAAATGCCATAAATGTAAATGTAAATGTACTGTTTCACAACGACAAGAATAGTCACTTTCACTTTTCACTTTAATACTGTAAAACTGGGGAAAACAGACTGATAGAAGTGGGTTCTACATCTAAAATTTGTCAAAAATATTTAAGGCAGCCCACACTGGCTCAAAAACGGCTCAAGAAATAGAAAGTTATATACATTCCATTGTATACATCGCATGATTGTCACATACATGAAGTGAAAGTGACTATTCTTGTCACTGTGAAACAGCACAACACACCACAAAAAAATGCAGCCTCTGTATTTAACCCATACGCACAAACACGTGCAGCAGGAGGCAGCTATTGAAAGCACCCGGGGAGCAGTGATAGGAACAATACCTTGCTCAAGGGTACCTCAGGGAAACCTACTGGTAAGGTATTCAAACCCACAATCTTCCGATCTGGTTGGCCTGGTCCCTAACCACTAGGCCACCGCTGCCCCGACAATCATATTTGTTTGGAGACAGCACACGGGGAGCCCTGATGGGCAACCTACCGGTCTGGGAATCGAACCCATGACCTTCCATTCTTGGGGTCATCTCCCTAACCACTAGGCCCATACACACTGTGTGCTGACAAATCAGCTTCCTATCATATGCTAGCACAATTCCTGGTAGTCCCATAACCCGACTA